>OX422211.1:257503219-257993219 GCA_949130495.1 Sambucus nigra | reverse complement strand
CCATATGGACAATAATCCAGTGGTCATGCCACTTTTAAAGCTAACAAACCCAACATTTACTAAACAAAATAATCCAACGGCAATTTCAACAACAAATGTGTAACCCGTACTCCTTCTAATTCATCTACTCAATTAATTCATTTCATCAATTAAACTAACAATTAACAATTATCAATTTACAAATTTAAAATGAGGGGCAATCCTACTTTCATATGAAATTAGCACTAATTATTAATTTACTTTCATCTAAAACTATACAATTAAAATTACAATTAAAGTTATACAATTTCTTAATTAAAGCTATACAATTGTTAAAATTTCCCCACCACACCCCCCACCACCACCACCACCACACCCACCACAACCCTTGCCCCCTCCCCCGGCCACACACACAAGCACACACCTATGCGCACACACACACACCCCACCCCACCCCCTCCCCCCCACCACACCACACCCCTACTACCCCATCCCCCACCACACACATGCACATACATATACACATACCCCACCCCCTTCCCCCACCCCACCCCCATTACCCCCTTCCCCCCTCCCCCACCACACACCACCACACACATATATACACACACATACACACATACACATACACACATATAGAAATGAAAGAGAAAGAGAGGGAAAAAAATATACCTTAGAGAGAGAGAGCAAAAATCACTTAGAGAGAGAGAGAGGGGAAACCAAAAAAGGGTAGGGCTTATTTTGCTGCAGAAGTTGTCATGGTCGTGTCAAGGTCATTGACCATGACAATTATTTAAAGAATTGTCACGGTCATTGACCGTGACACGACTGTGACAACTACATTTGCCACGGCCTTGTCACGGTCAATGACCGTGACAATTCTTTGTCACGGTCGTGTCAAGGTCAATGACCGTAACACAAAACGCTTATTTTTTGTCACGATCAATGACCTTCACAAGGGTGGCCGGCTGAAAGGTGACAATTTTATCATTTTGGTGTAGTGTTTGTTATAATTGGTTCGCGCCAGCGGATTTTTTTTAACTAGTGGCCTGCCATGGTGGGGGTGGGGGTGGTGGGTGGAGCGTAGGGGGTAAGGGGGTCTCGGATCACACGCGTGTCCGTTGCAGCTGGCGCGAACCAATTACAACAAATGAATTAAAATTAATGGGTTGTTAGGTGTTTTTTGTTAAGGTCCATTAAAAAGTCCGCTTTTTAGGTCCACTTGTGATCCTCTCCCTATATATATATTATGCATGCTCGTTACTGTATGTATTGTTGTTCCAATTTCAATTGTTGTCCGAATTGTTGTTCTGTTTTTTTACCCATGGTGGTTACTGTAAGTATTATATATTATACATACTTGTTATTAAAAATAACTTTTTAAAACTCTAAAAATATTTTGTAAAAATAGTTACAAGAAAATTTATAACTATTAAGTTATTAAAATATTTTGTAAAAACAGTTATTTTGTAAAAATATTTTGAAATAAAATAGTTAGTTTTAATTAAAAAAAACATTTTGTAAAAACAGTTACAATAAATTTTTTAAAACAGTTTTTTGGAAAAATAGTTATTTTTAAACATTTTGTAAAAACATTTTGAAATAAAAGAGTTATTTTTAATAAATAAAAAAAACATTTTGTAAAAACAGTTACAAGAAGTTTTTAAAACAGTTATTTGGAAAAACAGTTATCTTTAAACATTTTGTAAAATTATTTTGAAATAGAACAGTTATTTTTAATAATAAAAAAAACAATTTGTAAAAACTATTACAAGAAGCTTTTTAAAACACTTATTTGGAAAAAAGCTATTTTTAAACAGTTATTTTGTAAAAACATTTCGAAATAAAACCATTATTTTTAATTAAAAAATATTTTGTAAAAACAGTTACCATAATTTTTTTTAAAACAGTTATTCGGAAAAATAGTTATTTTTAAACATTTTGTAAAAATATTTTTAAATAAAATACTTATTATTAATAAAAAAATTGTAAACACAGTTACAATAAGTTTTTTTAAAAAATTATTTGTAAATATAATTATTTTTACACATTTTGTAAATTTTTTTGAAATAAAACAGTTATTTTTAATAATAAAAAATTATAAAAACAATTATAATAAGTTTTTTAAAACAGTTATTTGAAAAAAGGTTATTTTTAAACATTTGGTAAAAACAGTTATTTTGTAAAAACATCTTGAAATAAAACAGTTATTTGTAATAAAAAGACATTTTGTAAAAACAGTTACAAGAAGTTTATTAAAGCAGTTATTTGTAAAAAAGCATTTATTTTAAAACTTTTTGTAAAAACAGTTAGTTTGTAAAAATATTTTGCAATAAAACAGTTACTTTTAATTAGAAAAAAATCAGTTATTTTTTAAATAGTTACAAGAAGTATGTAAGAACCTTTTAATTTATAAAAAAAATAGTTTGTAAAATAGTATATAAATTTTTTTCATTTTATAAAACTTTTTGATTTTATAAAAAATTATAAAGATGAATTACATCATAGGTATAAAATTAAGGGGATAAGGTCACAAGAGTATAAAATTAAGGTGATAAGGGTATAACAGGTATTGGGCATAAAATAAGGGGATAAGGGCAAAAGAGGTATTTGACATAATTCTATCAGCATTTAACGGGTCAAATGGACGTAGTCCTTTTTTAAAATAATAATATACTTTAGGGAGTAATATGAGGCAAATAAAAGATTGGGGATCATTTAAAAAATTTTGTGATAGTTTAGGAACTAAAAAAGTAATTTACTCTTTACAAAATGTTTAAAAATAACTATTTTTTTCAAATAACTGTTTTAAAGAATTTCTTGTAACGGTTTTACAATTTCCTTTATTAAAAATAATTATTTTATTTCAAGATGTTTTTACAAAATAACTATTTTTACAAAATGTTTGAAAATATTTTTTTTCCAAATAACTGTTTTAAAAAAATTCTTGTAACTGATTTTACAAAAAAAATTATTAAAAATAACTGTTTTATTTCAAAATGTTTTTACAAAATGTGTAAAAATAACTGTTTTTACAAATAACTGTTTTAAAAAACTTCTTGTAACTGTTTTTACAACAAAAAAACATACTAAAAATAAGTATTTTATTTCAAAATATTTTTATAAAATGTTCAAAAATAACTATTTTAAAAAACTTCTTGTAAGTGTTTTTACAAAATATTTTTTTTAATAAAAATAACTATTTTATTTCAAAATATTTTTACAAATAACTGTTTTTTCAAATAACTGTTTTAAATAACTTCTTGTAACAGTTTTAACAAAACGTTTTTTTATAAAAAATAACTGTTTTATTGCAAAATGTTTTTACAAAATGTTTAAAAATAACTGTTTTTCGAAATAACTGTTTTAAAAATTTCTTGTAATTGTTTTTACAAAATATTTTTTTAATTAAAAATAACTGTTTTATTTCAAAAAGGTTTTAGAAAATGTTTAAAAATAACTATTTTTTCCAAAAAAATATTTTAAAAAACTTATTGTAACTGTTTTTTAAAAATGTTTTCTTTATTAAAAATAATTTTTTTATTTCAAAATATTTTTACAAAATAACTGTTTTTACATTTTCTTTTTTACAAAATGTTTAGAAATAACTCTTTTTAGAAAGTATTTTAATAACTTAACAGTTATAAATTTTCTTGTAACTATTTTTACAAAATATTTTTACATTTAAGTTTTTTTATTTTCAGAAAAGTTATATATATATATATATATATATATATATATATATATATATATATATATATATATATATATACAGTCATGCTCTTTTATGGATCAGTCCGCATTTTAAGAATGCGAAACGGACATGTGTCACCTAATGGTGCGCCTAGTAATTATCGCCTAAATTATAAGCAGACTCTCTCTCTTTTTTGGGCTCACCGCCAGGTGACACATGTCCGGTCCGCATTCTTAAAATGCGGACTAGTCCGCACAAGAGCAGGACTGTATATATATATATATATATATATATATATATATATATATATATATATATATATATATAAGGAGTAATGGGGTTTTTACTATTCCATAAGTTTATAAGATAATTGACGGCTGAGATTGAATGTGGATTGAGTGTGGAGTGTTTGAATCTAATGGATGAAAATTATGGACAGAAATATGGTGCGGATTATGGTTCACTTGGATAGAGTTCTCATTGGGACTCACAATCATAGAGTGTGGCCGAAGTACAACCTAAGACTCACAATCACTTACACAAGCTTTCTCCATATCTTCACCTTAAAGCATGTACTTTACGCCATCTATTCCATAACCCAAGAGAACAAAGCTGCCGAGAAAAAAAACTTCATTTCCTTAGAGTGAGTTTCTCCAAACTGCTCCATAAGCCAACATAACAAAGCTGCCAAGAAAAACAGGGTGAGTTTGTGCTATTTGCATTTCTGCTTCAGTTTTTGGGTTTTACAGTTGCGTGTGTTAAACCTGGCTCATGAAAAATAGGTGGGAACTCTCTAATATCACACCTGTTTCTACTATCTGCATTTACGTATAGCACCATTTCCTCAGGGTGAGTTTCTACTATCTGCATTTCTAAACTGTCTAATATCACACCTCTGTTCATATATTAGTTTAAGGTTGTACCTCCGCCATTTGAGAAATTTTTTGGCACTTCCATATATCTGTATACCTACAGCAACTGATATATATACCTACAGATGTCTCTCTAATATCACAGCGTGTAAACCCAGAGTGTAAACCCAGCGTGTCTCTTATATATACACAATTGATATACCTACAGCGTGTGATCAAGAATTAAAGCAACTGATATATCAACTGTGTATATACCTACAGCAATTGTCTATATATCAACTGATATATACCTAAAGCAACTGATCAAGAATTAAAAGGACTACATGAAAAAGCCTGAAAATCTACTTTTACGCATAGATGAACAACAAAAACCACATATCAAATAAAGCATGAAATGAAGACTCTTGCTCATTAAAAGGACTACATGAAAAAACCTGAAAATCTACTTTTACGCATAGATGAACAACAAAAACCACAAGACTCTTGCTCGACAATCTTAAACCAAAATAACAGCGTTAGGTCCCAAAAAACAACAACGAAGTTTTACACAATAGCTTCAGTTCCTTCAGTTTTCGTTTCTTTTAAAATGGTTACACAAAGCAACACAAAGCAACGCTGTTATTTTGTTGTTCAGGTATGCACAATTATGACCCACGGACTCTGTATATATCAACTGATATATACCTAAAGCAACTGATGTATACATGATTGGGCATAAATATTGTATATTTATCCCCCTAATTTCAGTACTTTTGTGAACCCGAATGATGTAACATATATGGATTTGATTCACTTTTATGCTTCTAACCTTCTTGGCGAGTATTGCGTGTTTCGTGCTTCTCCTATTGGTTTTACAGGTTAATTATGCAAACAGTGCAAAGGAGGAAACAAGACTGTGCAAGAAAAGCTAAGAAGGCAAGTTCAAGGGCATGTCGGTAATTTTGTAGCCCGATCCGGAAGAAGAAGTCAACTGGGAAGTTTAAGAACTCGGAATAACGAGAACACTGGAAGAAACGGCACCCAAATCCGAGCTACGGTTGAAAAGTTATGCTCAGTTGAAGTTGAAGAAAAATCCATGAAAAGAAGAGAAAATCCAGAAAAAACCTAAGTGTAGAGAGCAAGTCCAGGCTGGTACATGCGAACCCCACCCCGAACCGGTTCGGGGGGGGCGAACCGGTTCGCTGTACCTGACACGCGAATTTTGTATTTTATTCTGATTAATCTCCAAGTCTCCTATTAGGTTTTAAAGACCCCAAACTTGTGGGGAACGGAGGCATTAACCTAGGAGCAACTTTTAGGGTTATTTGGAGAGAGTTTTTGATAGAGAACAAGGAGAGAAATATCTAGGAACATCAAGGGCACAATTTACTTCAAGAATTCATTGTTTCGGGTTTGTTTTTACCAGTTTTAATTCAAGATTCTTGTTCCTCATTATTGTTCTCGCATGCTTAGTTTTCCTAATTGATTCAACTTGTTTTTGCATTTACAATACGTAGTTACATGTTTATAGCTAGTTTCATCATGAATTCTTACTCATGCAACGTCATTATATCATACAGTAGTCCATTTAACATGTCCAGCTAGGTTTTTCAAGGTTGGGCTGCATGAACCCAACCTGATGTGTTAGTGCGTGTGTATAACGTCGATCCGCTGAATTTAATGATTAATTTAAATCGTATCGCGTAATTTCTTAAGAATTGTAGATCTTTATATCTCGTTTGCCTCTGGGTACTCGTGATGATTTAGAGTACAATTTGAATGTAATTACCGCGATACCGATTTACTCATCCTCAGATTAGGTATGACGCGGGCTTGAACCTCGTATACATAATGCTTGGGAGTACTAAATTCCGGGTTTGAATTAATCGGATAAATTTATGATCAACGTTATCACTGCATCACACTAGGGTTGGGGGATTGTATTCCCATCCTGTTTTCTCATCCTTTAGTTAAAAAGTTTCAAATCAAGCCTTCATTCTTAATCTAGATAATTTAGTTAATTGCATTTTTCATTATAGTTTCATAATTGCATTTAGTTTAATCCATCTCAAAAAGCCAAATCAATCTTTTTCTTTTCTTCTTAGAGTCATCGCTAGGATTCCTCAATCTTATCCCGTCGTCACAACTTCGTTGTCCTTTTTCCCTAAGGATCGATACCCGACTTGTCGGATTATTACTTGAACGATAGGCTTGCACTTGAGCCTAGAGAGCACACACTTTAGATACACATTCTGAGTCGTGTCAAGTTTTTGGCGCCGTTGCCGGGGAACTAGGTAGACTTAGGATTAGATCGAGTTAATCCAAAACTTTGACCAAAAAATTCAAAAATCCAAAAAAATTAAAAAAATAAAATTCCAAAAAGATTCACAATCATCATCTCTCCTGAACTTAATGCAAAATTCTGAAGCCACTCCCACACCCCATAATACTCCAACCAGCATTCACGAAAATCCACTTGTTGAGTATAATCCTGACAGTCCCCACACTCCACAAGCCCCACAGTTCTGGATCCCACCTCCCACACCGTCACACTCCATCTCTAGCAACACTCCCTTCTCCTTCGTAGGACACACGTCGTGCACACCCAGTGAGAACGCCGAATCGTCGAGTGAGAGAGAGATGTCGCAGCACAGTAATGCAACTACCGGTGAGGAAGAGCCTCCATACCGCCCGTTGAGAGAATTCTTATATCCCGAGCGCACTGTCACTCCGGGATGCATTATACTCCCGTATAATGCCGGGCAGTTTCGTTTCAAAAATGGGATGATCCAAACGCTACCACATTATCACGGTATGGATTCTGAAAAGCCATACCTCCACATAAGGGAATTTGAGGACGTGTGTGATACTCTCAACGATCAAACCTGCACACAAGAGGTAATCCGCCTCAAACTCTTCCCATTCTCGCTTAAAGATAAAGCTAAAGCTTGGCTATGGTCTTTACCTCCAAGCTCGATTCCATCCTGGAATGAGCTACAGTCTAAATTTCTCAAGAAATTCTTCCCAACACATCGAACAATCTCTATAAAGGCTCAAATTCAAGCATTCAGGCAACAAGAAAATGAGCCTTTCCATCGATGTTATGAACGTTTCAACGAGTTAGTGGCTTCGTGCCCCCATCATGGATTTGATCCATCGCAAATCATCTCCTTTATTTATAATGGGTTAAATCTTAATTCTAAACAGCTTGTTGAAACTATGGGAAGTGGTCCATTTGTCGATTTAGATGACCATGACGCTGATCTTCACATGAGGTATGTCGCCGAGACTACCCAATCCTGGGATACCTCTGATCCGAACGCTCAAAACCGAAATCGACAATCTACCACCTCTCCGTCGACATCCGGTCTATTCCACGTAGATAAGAATTCTATGTCAGACTGTCGGTTGGACACCATTGAGAGAGGACTGCGAGATTTATGTGAGGTAGTTGGATCCATCAAGAATCCCATCGAAAAGGTGTGTGCAATTTGTGAGGCGGGACATTCAACTGAGGAATGCCCGACGATACCCGCCTGCAAAGTAATATTACAAGAGCAAGTTAGTGGGATAGGAGGCTTTAAGGGTAATTTCGGTGCCCCGCACGGAAATTCATACAACCCTTCGTGGAAAAACCATCCCGGTTTTAGCTACGGGCAACAACATGCCGCAATGAACCCTTCTTCGCATGTTGCCCCTCCTCCTCCACAACAATTTCAACAAGCTCCACACATGCAAGGACATGTGCAAGCACCACCACATCATGGAAATTATATCCCGCCACAGCGGAGAACTCTCGAGGATACTGTGAATCAATTCATCGCAAGCCAGGCCGCAACCAATGCCAAGTATGATCGTCTCATTGGCGACCTAAATGCAAACCTGTCTAAGATACAATCCTCGTTGAGTGTTCAAGAGAAGGGCAAATTCCCTGCCCAAGGCCAACGACCTCCCCAAGGTCAAACTAGTCTTAGCTCCACATCCACTGAACATCAGGAGCAATGTCAAGCAGTGACCACTCTTCGTAGTGGAAGAGTCGTTGATTTATCACCTCCTCCACACGACACAACTAAAGACAAGGAGATTTCGCCCGGCACGAAAGAGGCCGAATTTGTCCCCTTGGACGAGAGTGATAAGGAAGACACTAGTGAGCCTGAGGTGGTAGTGAAACCACCCTCCGCAGCACCATTTCCTCGAAGATTTATTCCTACTCAAAAAGGGAATCCACGTGATGAAGTGTTAGAAGTTCTAAAGCAAGTGAAGCTGAATCTACCCTTCCTTGATGCCATCAAACAAATTCCAGCCTACGGCAAAGTTATCAAAGACTTGTTGACGGTAAAAAGGAGGATGAAAGTTAAAAAGAACATCTTTCTAGCTCAGAACGTGAGTTCCATTCTGCTAAATGATCTCCCACCTAAATTTAAAGATCCCAGTGCACCCACCATATCATGCATCATTGGAGATAATAAGATTGAGAAGGCCTTACTTGACTTGGGAGCAAGTGTAAACATACTTCCTTACTCCATTTATAGGCAACTTGACTTGGGCGACCTCAAGCCCACAAAGGTCACTCTCCAACTGGCGGATCGATGAGTGAAGATTCCACGAGGCATAGTCGAGGACGTGATCGTCCAAGTTGACACTTTCTACTTCCCGGTAGACTTTGTCATTTGGGACACGGAGCCCTCCTTTAACTCAAGCAACCATGTTCCCATCATCCTTGGTCGCCCTTTCTTAGCTACAGCTAATGCAATCATCAACACAAGGAATGGGCGAATGCAGCTCACCTTTGGGAACATGACCTTGGAAACCAACATCTTCCACATAGCCCAAAATGCAGGGGAGGAAGATGATCTTCACGCGGTGAGCCTCATAGATGAGGTAGTAGAAGAGTACTTCGAGGAAACCTTTTATGGCGACGCCTTAGAATCATGTTTAGCGACGGGCTATGAGTGTGAGGGGACGTCTACCCACTTCGAGAGGGATGTTGGAAGGTTGAGAGAATTACTCGATGAGAGTGCGTCGGACGAGGACGTGAGAGAGATTGATTGGGTTTCTAGATTCGAGGAACTACCTCCGAGGGAAACGCATATGGCTCCTTCCAGTGAAAAATTTCCAACCCTCGAATTAAAGAAACTCCCCTCCCATATCAAATATGCATACCTAGGAGAGGATGAGACATTTCCTGTTGTTATCTCCTCTAGCCTAGACGAAGGGCAGGAGGGCAAATTGATGAGAATTCTGAGGAAGCACCAGAGTGCTTTTGGTTGGTGTATAGCTGATTTGAAGGGGATAAGTCCTTTGATTTGCACCCACAAGATACATCTCGAAGAGGATGTCAAGCCCTCTAGAGAAATGCAAAGAAGACTGAATCCCAATATGAAAGAAGTTGTGAGAACCGAGATCATCAAACTATTGGATGCCGGGATTATCTACCCAATCTCGGATAGCAAATGGGTGAGCCCTATTCAAGTTGTCCCGAAGAAGTCGGGTATGACTGTGATTGAGAATACCAAGGGAGAGCTTGTTCCCCAACGCACCACCACAGGTTGGCGTGTTTGCATTGATTACCGGAAACTCAATGCGGTAACAAGAAAAGACCATTTCCCCTTGCCATTCATCGATCAAATGCTTGAGAGAGTTGCGGGCCACCCTTACTATTGCTTCCTTGATGGTTATTCCGGATATAACCAAATTGAGGTGGATGTACTTGACCAAGAGAAGACGACTTTCACTTGCCCTTTTGGTACGTTTGCCTACAAACGTATGCCATTTGGCTTGTGTAATGCACCCGCGACCTTTCAAAGGTGCATGTTGAGCTTATTTAGCGACATGGTCGAGAGAGGACTCGAGGTGTTCATGGACGATTTCAGCGTTTTTGGCACCTCTTTCGATCATTGTTTAGAAAAATTGAAAAAAGTACTTACCCGGTGTGTGGACAAGAACTTAGTGCTGAATTGGGAGAAGTGCCATTTCATGGTCACTGAGGGAATAATTCTTGGTCACATAGTATCATCCAAGGGCATAGAAGTTGATAGGGCTAAGATAGATGTCATAGCTGACCTTCCCCCACCGAGATCGCTTAAAGACGTGCGCTCATTTTTGGGTCACGCCGGGTTTTATCGAAGGTTCATTAAGGACTTTAGCGCCATCGCTAGACCCTTAAGTAACCTTCTCATGAAGGATAACCCGTTTGAGTGGACCGAGGCATGCCAAAGCTCCTTTGATAAATTAAAGAACATGCTCGTGTCCGCTCCAATCATGCAAGTTCCGGATTGGTCCCTACCGTTCGAACTTATGTGTGATGCGAGCGATTACGCAATTGGGGCCGTTTTGGGCCAACGTAAAGATAAGCAAGCTCATGTTATCTACTATGCTAGCCGGACCCTTGTCGGACCTCAACTCAACTACTCTACCACGGAGAAGGAGTTGCTAGCGGTAGTCTTTGCCCTTGATAAGTTCCGATCATATCTCATTGGTTCTCCTATCACTGTCTTCACCGACCACGCGGCTTTAAAATATCTACTCCCGAAGAAAGACGCCAAGCCGCGCCTCATAAGGTGGATCCTACTCCTACAAGAGTTTCATCTCTCCATCAAAGACAAGAAAGGAGTAGAAAACGTCGTGGCCGACCACTTATCTCGGCTCTCGTCCGGCGTACCTAGTGATCCCATACCCATAGACAAGCACTTTTCGGATGAGCAATTATTTGCCACCTCTTCCTGTCCCTGGTTTGCGGACATAGTAAATTATCTAGTCACGGGAGTCGTCCCTCCCGATTGGACACCGCAAGATAAGAAGAGGTTTCTTAATTGGTCGCGCATGTTCTTTTACGATGATCCCTTCCTTTTTAAATATTGCGCCGACCAAATCATCCGACGATGTGTACCGGATGACGAGATTCCAAAGGTCATCCAGTTTTGTCATTCGGAAGCATGTGGAGGCCACTTCTCGGCGAAAAAGACGGCCGCTAAAATTCTGCAATGCGGCCTCTATTGGCCCACAATCTTCCGGGATGCAAATGACGCTTGCAAGTCATGTAATAGGTGCCAACGAATGGGAGCCATTTCTCGACGCGACATGATGCCACTTACTCCCATACTCATCATTGAGATATTCGATTGTTGGGGTATTGACTTCATGGGTCCCTTCCCCCCATCCTTTGGTTTCCTATACATCCTAGTCGCGGTAGACTACGTTTCTAAATGGGTAGAAGCTATAGCTACTAAGACTAATGACAATAAAGTGGTGATAAAGTTTCTACAGGAACACATACTTTCTCGCTTCGGAGCACCGAAAGCGATAATTAGCGATAATGGCACGCACTTTTGCAATTGGCCATTTGAGAAGCTCATGAGAAAGTATGGGGTCGTCCACAAGGTTGGGACGACCTATCACCCACAAACGAATGGGCAGGCCGAGCTAGCGAATCGGGAGATCAAGAACATTCTTGAAAAGACCGTCAATCCTACCCGGAAAGATTGGTCCCTTAGATTAACCGATGCACTTTGGGCTTATCGTACCGCGTTTAAAAATCAACTTGGAATGTTCCCTTTCCATTTTGTGTATGGCAAACCTTGTCATCTTCCTGTTGAACTCGAACACAAAGCGTATTGGGCAATTAAGCAATTGAACTATGCCTTGGACAAGGCCGGTGAAGCCCGTAAGCTACAATTGATTGAGTTAGAAGAACTACGCAATGATGCGTATGAGAACGCCAAAATTTCAAAGGAGAGGATGAAACTTGCTCATGATAGCATCATTCGAAGAAAAGAGTTTCATCCCGGGCAAAAAGTTCTTCTATACAACTCTCGGCTTCACCTCTTCCCAGGCAAGTTGCGGTCACGATGGTCTGGCCCGTTCGTGGTAAAGAACGTTTTTCCCCATAGAGCTGTTGAACTAAACGATTTAAAAGGGGAAAACACGTTCAAGGTAAATGGACAACGCCTAAAGCCATACCTAAAGGCGTTTGTGGATGAGGTCGACACGATTTGGTTGTCGGACCCTGTTTACGGGGTCAATTGAGCTAAGCGAGTGAGGTCGTCGCACCCCCGACGCGTATGGGGTGATTTTGTGTGTAAAATAGTCGTGTGTAAATAGGTTAGTTAGGAGTCCGGAGCCTGTGTCGCATGAGAGATAGGTTAGCACGTTTTTCGAGGGTGCTAGTACGCTTTTCGAGGTCGTATTCAAGGAAGTTTTTGAGAGCCCGAGGGTCTAGAAGGTTTTTAGGGGCATTATGCACAAGTTAAGGGATGAGAGCGCACTTAGAAATGGAGAAAAGAGTGATCTTCCTCGATTGGACCAGCCTGGTACCCCCGAACCGGTTCGCTGTACCTCCGAACCGGTTCGGAGGGGCGAACCGGTTCGCTGTACCCCCGAACCGGTTCGCTGTACCTGTCAGGTTCTTCCCCCCTCTTCCTCCAAGTTCATTCCCTTTCCCTCCATTCTTTTCCCCTTCTTCCCCCTACGTTTTTCTTCCCTCCAAATCCTTCCCTCCTTCCCAAATTCATCCCAATTCATTCCCTCCACCCTCTCCTTCCCAACCTTTCATATTTCCCACCAAAAACAAACCCCTTCCCACCTATAAATACACCCCACCTCTCCTCCATTTTCCACACCAAAACATTCTCCCTCACTCTCTCCTCTCCCATATTTTCTCCCATAATTCTTCCCTCTCTCTCCCTCTTTTCCATCAAAATGCCGCGCCGCCCCGCTCCCCGCCCAAAGAAATATGATGAGACCACCATACTTGATGACCCGGGTAGGGGGGTATTCCGATGCGTCCAAGAACGCCATTGGTCCGAGATCTACTTCTCCTCCACGCGCGCCATTCACATCGAGCGCTTCGTGGATTGGGACACCTTTCCGGGCGAAGTCACCGCCCTTTTTGACCGCCGTGGGTGGTGCTCGTTCCTCGCCCCTACGTGTAATACCGTTTTTGAGACCGCCATTCGTCAATTCTATGCGACCTTGGTTCGCAAATCTTCCACACTTCACGAGGCGTATCTCGACGGTATCACCATTCCCTTCTCGGCAGCTCTCATTGCACGCAAAATGCGTGCCAAAGGGGTGATCCTCCCCGTGCCCTTCCAATACCCCAACAATGGTGCCCCACACTCAAAAGACGAATGCGTTGCCCGCATGGCACCTGGGGCGGAATGGACACGCGAATCCTTCCCCATTGGTGGTTTGGCCGCCACGGTCCGCTTCACTCACATCATTGTTTGTGGTGCCATCCACCAAACCACCAATGACTCGGTGGTCCGGTCCCGTCACGCCAATTTCCTCTACTATTTTTTGGACCCCGAGAGCACCATCAACCCTGCCCAAATCTTCTACGCAGATATCCTCCATGCCGCCTATGACGAAAATGGCAAGGTGGCACTCCCATACGCCCGTTTCATTACGGAGCTCTTGATGGATGCGGGAGTGGATGAACCCGGAACCCAAATTCGACTTCCTCGCCCCGTAGGCGGCACGTCCACAACTCGAAGTGAGCGCCAAATGTGCGTGGCTCACCCCGACCGTCCTATTCACGAGGAGGACGTAGCCGAGGAAGCTCCCGATGACCCCATGATGGATGTAGATGAGGAAGAATTTGAGGATGATGAGGAGGATTCTGATTTCGAGCTCCCGGGGGCAAACTTCGATAGGCGCCTTTCAGCGGTTGAGTCCCGTCTCGACGGGTTCATCAACCAATATAATCAAGACCAAGCGGCTTACCGGAGGGACACCCGGATGATGTATCAACTGCAAGTCCACCTTCACCAGCTCAATTTTGGTGGTCCTCCTCCCCCCTTCTTTTATGACCCCTATGACCCGAATGCACCGAGCTCCTCCCACCCACCTCCCCCACGAGCTTTTATTGTTTTTATCTTTTGGTTTAATTGTTAGTGGTGGTAGGGATTGCACATTGTTCACAGTTGTTTACCCATTTCTTATGTAACACAGGCTTCTCTTGGTTATAATACAATCTTGCATTTTTTCATATTTGTTTGTTTTATTTTTTCGCACTTTTTATTCGCCTTAATTTAGATTTTAGTCCTTTTTGCTTGAGGACAATGCAAAAGTCTAAGTTAGGGGGGGTCACAAGTGCGCATTGCTAAAACTTCACAAATTTTCAAAAATGCCCAAAATTTCCAAAAAAATCATAAAATTTTGAAAAATCCAAAAATATTTTTGTTCAAAATAAATAAAAATTAGAATTCAAATTTTTCAAAAATATCATTAAAAGTCAAATTGGAGTCTCAAATTGTAAACACCCAACATACACAAGGCCGAAATTGACCAAAGATGGAAATTGTGCGAAAATTGACGACTTAACGAATAAATGTGGAGATTAACAAAACCCGGTGAGATTCGAGCCCATCACGTTTTGCGAGATTTGAAATCAATTCGAGTTAATGGTTAACTCAAAGTTCTTTTTAGCGCTTAATAAGTTGTCAAGGATCTCAATTCTTTCATTTTGATCGGTTTTGAAAAATGTGTGCAATATTGCCTTGAAAATCGTGCAAAATTAGTCTCTAAACTTAAATTCATCTCGAAACGCATATGGTAACGCAATTGGCATTTTGGACAATGAAGTAGGCCCTCGTTTGTCACACAAAATTTTGGCCAGAAAAAGTAGCGAAAAATTACCCTTTGCAACCCAATTTGAGCCGAATAATTCTCCCTTTCGTTTGACAACCCGAAAAAAAAAAAAAAAAAACAAAATAGCCCGGAATTGCGAAAAATGAAAAAAATTCAGAATTTAAGTCCGAAAAGTGCAACAAAAAGGGGGCAAAAAAAAAAAAAATGCTCAACAAAAATAGCAAGAAAAAAAAATAATAGAAATAAAAAAAAATGGAAAAAGAAGAAAAAATGAGCAATAGCCCGGAAAATGCACAAATGAACATCCTAAATAACGTTTCCAATTCCGAATTTCCCGACCATTTTCATTTTACCCAATGCAACCTTTAACCCGAAAAAGTCCTAACCGAGTCCAAATTGCGAAAATTGAGTACCGCGTGGAGAGTTAATACACCAAAAGATAATATAAGAGGTTAAATGCGCGAAATAGAGGCGATGTTCCCGTTTTTAAAACCGTAATCCGTTGATGAGATCCTTTCACCATGAAATTTCCGTCTTTCTGATTGCATGCGTGTATTTGCTTCCATTACATTTACTCCTTATATCACGCATGCCGAGAGAATAGCCATAATCCGAGAGATTCGTTTGTGAGTGCATTCCGTGAGAAATTGAAATCAAAACGAATTTTCGGATAAGTAACGTAATGATCAATCGATGGAAATTGGCGGTTATATTTCCGGCTTCGCACACACACACTACGGTTTGAGACTTGTAAATATGACTTGATGATGACTATTTTATGGAAAAGTTTGAATTGTACAATTTTTGCATATTTTGAATTTTCTTTGAGTCGAATTTTGTGGGTATATTCACTGCAAACCCTCACGAGACACAACTCGTCCTACTAGGGTAACCTAGAGGTTTAAAGGCTTGTTGCATACGCTAAATGCAATCGCTTGCCCGCGAAAGTGGTATTCTATCCCAATAAAGTCCTTGAAGTGTCCTTAACTCTTACTTTCATTCTTTTACATTGCTCGGGACGCGCAAAGTTCTAAGTTAGGGGGGTTTGATTGGGCATAAATATTGTATATTTATCCCCCTAATTTCAGTACTTTTGTGAACCCGAATGATGTAACATATATGGATTTGATTCACTTTTATGCTTCTAACCTTCTTGGCGAGTATTGCGTGTTTCGTGCTTCTCCTATTGGTTTTACAGGTTAATTATGCAAGCAGTGCAAAGGAGGAAACAAGACTGTGCAAGAAAAGCTAAGAAGGCAAGTTCAAGGGCATGTCGGTAATTTTGCAGCCCGATCCAGATGAAAAGTCAACTGGGAAGTTGAAGAGCTCGGAATAACGAGAACACTGGAAGAAACGGCACCCAAATCCGAGCTACGGTTGAAAAGTTATGCTCAGTTGAAGTTGAAGAAAAATCCATGAAAAGAAGAGAAAATCCAGAAAAAACCTAAGTGTAGAGAGCAAGTCCAGGCTGGTACATGCGAACCCCACCCCGAACCGGTTCGGGGGGGGCGAACCGGTTCGCTGTACCTCCGAACCGGTTCGCTGTACCTGACACGCGAATTTTGTATTTTATTCTGATTAATCTCCAAGTCTCCTATTAGGTTTTAAAGACCCCAAACTTGTGGGGAACGGAGGCATTAACCTAGGAGCAACTTTTAGGGTTATTTGGAGAGAGTTTTTGATAGAGAACAAGGAGAGAAATATCTAGGAACATCAAGGGCACAATTTACTTCAAGAATTCATTGTTTCGGGTTTGTTTTTACCAGTTTTAATTCAAGATTCTTGTTCCTCATTATTGTTCTCGCATGCTTAGTTTTCCTAATTGATTCAACTTGTTTTTGCATTTACAATACGTAGTTACATGTTTATAGCTAGTTTCATCATGAATTCTTACTCATTCAACGTCATTATATCATACAGTAGTCCATTTAACATGTCCAGCTAGGTTTTTCAAGGTTGGGCTGCATGAACCCAACCTGATGTGTTAGTGCGTGTGTATAACGTCGATCCGCTGAATTTAATGATTAATTTAAATCGTATCGCGTAATTTCTTAAGAATTGTAGATCTTTATATCTCGTTTGCCTCTGGGTACTCGTGATGATTTAGAGTACAATTTGAATGTAATTACCGCGATACCGATTTACTCATCCTCAGATTAGGTATGACGCGGGCTTAAACCTCGTATACATAATGCTTGGGAGTACTAAATTCCGGGTTTGAATTAATCGGATAAATTTATGATCAACGTTATCACTGCATCACACTAGGGTTGGGGGATTGTATTCCCATCCTGTTTTCTCATCCTTTAGTTAAAAAGTTTCAAATCAAGCCTTCATTCTTAATCTAGATAATTTAGTTAATTGCATTTTTCATTATAGTTTCATAATTGCATTTAGTTTAATCCATCTCAAAAAGCCAAATCAATCTTTTTCTTTTCTTCTTAGAGTCATCGCTAGGATTCCTCAATCTTATCCCGTCGTCACAACTTCGTTGTCCTTTTTCCCTGAGGATCGATACCCGACTTGTCGGATTATTACTTGAACGATAGGCTTGCACTTGAGCCTAGAGAGCACACACTTTAGATACACATTCTGAGTCGTGTCAATACACAACTGATATACACAATTTGTATCTCCGCCATTTGAGATATTTTTTGGCACTTCAGTATATTTATACCTCTGCCAACTGATATACACATGAATATGTATATATCAACTGATATATACCTACAGCGCTTCAGTTCCTTCAGTTTTCGTTTCTTTTAAAATGGTTACACAAAGCAACACTGGGTATGCACAATTATGACCCACGGACTGTGTATATATCAACTGATATATACCTAAAGCAACTGATGTATACACAACTGATATACACAATTTGTACCTCCGCCATTAACTTATGTATACACAACTGATATACACAATTCGTTTCTTTTAAATTGATTTTTGGGTGATTTAAATCTATTATAATATATATTTTAGAAATAGGATAACATATTTCTAAAATATTATAATATATATTATAATATATATTTTAGAAATAGGAACTAAAACTGTTATAATATATATTTTAGAAATATGATAACATATATAGTTTATGTACTTTTAGTATTTAAAATAATATTTATTATGGATATAGGATAATAAACATTTTGTTTTCATTTTTAGTCTCTATTTTCAAATTAAAGGGACACGTGACATGCTGTGATTGGTTGACGTTTTATGAATATGTCCGCGCCACCGACTTTATTTAAAAATAAGAACTAAAACTATAAACATTTTGTTGTCATTTTTAGTCCCTATTTTCAAATTAAAGGGACACGTGACATGCTGTGATTGGTTGACGTTTTATGAATATGGGTCCGTGCCAACGGCTTTGAGTTAATGGAAACGAAATATTTGTTGTCATATATCCATAATCAATATTATTTTAAGTTCTAAAATAATACTATTTTTGTCCCTATTTTCAAATTAAAGGGATACGTGACATGCTGTGATTGCTTGACGTTTTATAAATATGGGTCCGCGCCAGTGACTTTATTTAAAAATTGAAACTAAAACTATTATAATATATATTTTAGAAATAGGATAACACATATAGATTATGTACTTTTAGGATTTAAAATAATATTGATTATGGATATAGGATAATAAACATTTTGTTTTCATTTTTAGTCTCTATTTTCAAATTAAAGGGACACGTGACATGCTGTGATTGGTTGACGTTTTATGAATATGTGTCCGCGCCACCGACTTTATTTGGAAATAAGAACTAAAACTATAAACATTTTGTTGTCATTTTTAGTCCCTATTTTCAAATTAAAGGGACACGTGACATGCTGTGATTGGTTGACGTTTTATGAATATGGGTTCGTGCCAGCGGCTTTGAGTTAATGGAAACGAAATATTTGTTGTCCTATATCCATAATCAATATTATTTTAAGTTCTAAATAATATTATTTTTGTCCTTATTTTCAAATTAAAGGGATACGTGACATGCTGTGATTGCTTGACGTTTTATGAATATGGGTCCACGCCAGTGACTTTATTTAAAAATAGGAACTAAAACTATTATAATATATACTTTTGAAATAGGATAACATATATAGATTATGTACTTTTAAGATTTAAAATAATATTGATTATGGATATAGGATAATAAACATTTTGTTTTCATTTTTAGTCTCTATTTTCAAATTAAAGGGACACGTGACATGCTATGATTGGTTGACGTTTTATGAATATGTGTTCGCGCCACCGACTTTATTTAGAAATAAGAACTAAAACTATAAACATTTTTTTGTCATTTTTAGTCCCTATTTTCAAATGAAAGGGACACGTGACATGCTGTGATTGGTTGACGTTTTACGAATATGGGTCCATGCCAGCAGCTTTGAGTTAATGGAAACGAAATATTTGTTGTCCTATATCCATAATCAATATTATTTTAAGTTCTAAAATAATATTATTTTTGTCCCTATTTTCAAATTAAAGGGATACGTGACATGCTGTGATTGCTTGACGTTTTATGAATATGGGTCCGCGTCAGTGGTTTTATTTAAAAATAGGAACTAAAACTATTATAATATATATTTTAGAAATAGGATAACATATATAGATTATGTACTTTTAGGATTTAAAATAATATTGATTATGGATATAAGATAATAAACATTTTGTTTTCATTTTTAGTCTCTATTTTCAAATTAAAGGGACACGTAACATGCTGTGATTGGTTGACGTTTTATGAATATGTATCCGTGCCACCGACTTTATTTAGAAATAAGAACTAAAACTATAAACATTTTGTTGTCATTTTTAGTCCCTATTTTCAAATTAAAGGGACACGTGACATGCTGTGATTGGTTGACGTTTTATGAATATTGGTCCGTGCCAGCGGCTTTGAGTTAATGGAAACGAAATATTTGTTGTCCTATATCCATAATCAATATTATTTTAAGTTCTAAAATAATATTATTTTTGTCCGTATTTTCAAATTAAAGGGATACGTGACATGCTGTAATTGCTTGACATTTTATGAATATGGGTCCGCGCCAGTGACTTTATTTAAAAATAGGAACTAAAACTATTATAATATATATTTTAGAAATAGGATAACATATATAGATTATGTACTTTTAGGATTTAAAATAATATTGATTATGGATATAGGATAATAAACATTTTGTTTTCATTTTTAGTCTCTATTTTCAAATTAAAGGGACACGTGACATGCTGTGATTGGTTGACGTTTTATGAATATGTGTCCGTGCCACCGACTTTATTTAGAAATAAGAACTAAAACTATAAACATTTTGTTGTCATTTTTAGTCCCTATTTTCAAATTAAAGGGACACGTGACATGCTGTGATTGTTTGACGTTTTATGAATATGGGTCCGTGCCAGCGGCTTTGAGTTAATGGAAACGAAATATTTGTTGTCCTATATCCATAATCAATATTATTTTAAGTTCTAAAATAATATTATTTTTGTCCGTATTTTCAAATTAAAGGGATACGTGACATGCTGTGATTGCTTGACGTTTTATGAATATGGGTCTGCGCCAGTGACTTTATTTAAAAATAGGAACTAAAACTATTATAATATATATTTTAGAAATAGGATGACATATATAGATTATGTACTTTTAGGATTTAAAATAATATTGATTATGGATATAGGATAATAAACATTTTGTTTTCATTTTTAGTCTCTATTTTCAAATTAAAGGGACACGTGACATGCTGTGATTGGTTGACGTTTTATGAATATGTATCCGCGCCACCGACTTTATTTAGAAATAAGAACTAAAACTACAAACATTTTGTTGTCATTTTTAGTCCCTATTTTCAAATTGAAGGGACACGTGACATGCTGTGATTGGTTGACGTTTTATGACTATGGGTTTGTGCCAGCGGCTTTGAGTCAATGGAAACGAAATATTTGTTGTCCTATATCCATAATCAATATTATTTTAAGTTCTAAATAATATTATTTTTGTCCTTATTTTCAAATTAATGGGATACGTGACATGCTGTGATTGCTTGACGTTTTATGAATATGGATCCGCGCCAGTGACTTTATTTAAAAATAGGAACTAAAACTATTATAATATATACTTTTGAAATAGGATAACATATATAGATTATGTACTTTTAAGATTTAAAATAATATTGATTATGGATATAGGATAATAAACATTTTGTTTTCATTTTTAGTCTCTATTTTCAAATTAAAGGGACACGTGACATGCTATGATTGGTTGACGTTTTATGAATATGTGTTCGCGCCACCGACTTTATTTAGAAATAAGAACTAAAACTATAAACATTTTTTTGTCATTTTTAGTCCATATTTTCAAATTAAAGGGACACGTGACATGCTGTGATTGGTTGACGTTTTACGAATATGGGTCCATGCCAGTAGCTTTGAGTTAATGGAAACGAAATATTTGTTGTCATATATCCATAATCAATATTATTTTAAGTTCTAAAATAATATTATTTTTGTCCCTATTTTCAAATTAAAGGGATACGTGACATGCTGTGATTGCTTGACGTTTTATGAATATGGGTCCGCGCCAGTGGTTTTATTTAAAAATAGGAACTAAAACTATTATAATATATATTTTAGAAATAGGATAACATATATAGATTATGTACTTTTAGGATTTAAAATAATATTGATTATGGATATAAGATAATAAACATTTTGTTTTCATTTTTAGTCTCTATTTTCAAATTAAAGGGACACGTGACATGCTGTGATTGGTTGACGTTTTATGAATATGTATCCGTGCCACCGACTTTATTTAGAAATAAGAACTAAAACTATAAACATTTTGTTGTCATTTTTAGTCCATATTTTCAAATTAAAGGGAGACGTGACATGCTGTGATTGGTTGACGTTTTATGAATATTGGTCCGTGCCAGCGGCTTTGAGTTATTGGAAACGAAATATTTGTTGTCCTATATCCATAATCAATATTATTTTAAGTTCTAAAATAATATTATTTTTGTCCGTATTTTCAAATTAAAGGGATACGTGACATGCTGTCATTGCTTGACATTTTATGAATATGGGTCCGCGCCAGTGACTTTATTTAAAAATAAGAACTAAAACTATTATAATATATATTTTAGAAATAGGATAACATATATAAATTATGTACTTTTAGGATTTAAAATAATATTGATTATGGATATAGGATAATAAACATTTTGTTTTCATTTTTAGTCTCTATTTTCAAATTAAAGGGACACGTGACATGCTGTGATTGGTTGACGTTTTATGAATATGTGTCCGTGCCACCGACTTTATTTAGAAATAAGAACTAAAACTATAAACATTTTGTTGTCATTTTTAGTCCCTATTTTCAAATTAAAGGGACACGTGACATGCTGTGATTGTTTGACGTTTTATGAATATGGGTCCGTGCCAGCGGCTTTGAGTTAATGGAAACGAAATATTTGTTGTCCTATATCCATAATCAATATTATTTTAAGTTCTAAAATAATATTATTTTTGTCTGTATTTTCAAATTAAAGGGATACGTGACATGCTGTGACTGCTTGACGTTTTATGAATATGGGTCCGCGCCAGTGACTTTATTTAAAAATAGGAACTAAAACTATTATAATATATATTTTAGAAATAGGATAACATATATAGATTATGTACTTTTAGGATTTAAAATAATATTGATTATGGATATAGGATAATAAACATTTTGTTTTCATTTTTAGTCTCTATTTTCAAATTAAAGGGACACGTGACATGCTGTGATTGGTTGACGTTTTATGAATATGTGTCCGCGCCACCGACTTTATTTAGAAATAAGAACTAAAACTACAAACATTTTGTTGTCATTTTTAGTCCCTATTTTCAAATTAAAGGGACACGTGACATGCTGTGATTGGTTGACGTTTTATGACTATGGGTCCGTGCCAGCGGCTTTGAGTTAATGGAAACGAAATATTTGTTGTCTTATATCCATAATCAATATTATTTTAAGTAATAAATAATATTATTTTTGTCCTTATTTTCAAATTAAAGGGATACGTGACATGCTGTGATTGCTTGACGTTTTATGAATATGGGTCCGCGCCAGTGACTTTATTTAAAAATAGGAACTAAAACTATTATAATATATACTTTTGAAATAGGATAACATATATAGATTATGTACTTTTAAGATTTAAAATAATATTGATTATGGATATAGGATAATAAACATTTTGTTTTCATTTTTAGTCTCTATTTTCAAATTAAAGGGACACGTGACATGCTATGATTGGTTGACGTTTTATGAATATGTGTTCGCGCCACCGACTTTATTTAGAAATAAGAACTAAAACTATAAACATTTTTTTGTCATTTTTAGTCCCTATTTTCAAATTAAAGGGACCCGTGACATGCTGTGATTGGTTGACGTTTTACGAATATGGGTCCATGCCAGCAACTTTGAGTTAATGGAAACGAAATATTTGTTGTCCTATATCCATAATCAATATTATTTTAAGTTCTAAAATAATATTATTTTTGTCCCTATTTTCAAATTAAAGGGATACGTGACATGCTGTGATTGCTTGGCGTTTTATGAATATGGGTCCGCGCCAGTGGTTTTATTTAAAAATAGGAACTAAAACTATTATAATATATATTTTAGAAATAGGATAACATATATAGATTATGTACTTTTAGGATTTAAAATAATATTGATTATGGATGTAAGATAATAAACATTTTGTTTTCATTTTTAGTCTCTATTTTCAAATTAAAGGACACGTGACATGCTGTGATTGGTTGACGTTTTATGAATATGTGTCCGTGCCACCGACTTTATTTAGAAATAAGAACTAAAACTATAAACATTTTGTTGTCATTTTTAGTCCCTATTTTCAAATTAAAGGGACACGTGACATGCTGTGATTGGTTGACGTTTTAGGAATATGGGTCCGTGCCAGCGGCTTTGAGTTAATGGAAACGAAATATTTGTTGTCCTATATCCATAATCAATATTATTTTAAGTTCTAAAATAATATTATTTTTGTCCGTATTTTCAAATTAAAGGGATACGTGACATGCTGTAATTGCTTGACATTTTATGAATATGGGTCCGCGCCAGTGACTTTATTTAAAAATAGGAACTAAAACTATTATAATATATATTTTAGAAATAGGATAACATATATTGATTATGTACTTTTAGGATTTAAAATAATATTGATTATGGATATAGGATAATAAACATTTTGTTTTCATTTTTAGTCTCTATTTTCAAATTAAAGGGACACGTGACATGCTGTGATTGGTTGACGTTTTATGAATATATGTCCGTGCCACCGACTTTATTTAGAAATAAGAACTAAAACTATAAACATTTTGTTGTCATTTTTAGTCCCTATTTTCAAATTAAAGGGACACGTGACATGCTGTGATTGTTTGACGTTTTATGAATATGGGTCCGTGCCAGCGGCTTTGAGTTAATGGAAACGAAATATTTGTTGTCCTATATCCATAATCAATATTATTTTAAGTTCTAAAATAATATTATTTTTGTCCGTATTTTCAAATTAAAGGGATACGTGACATGCTGTGATTGCTTGACGTTTTATGAATATGGGCCGCGCCAGTGACTTTATTTAAAAATAGGAACTAAAACTATTATAATATATATTTTAGAAATAGGATAACATATATAGATTATGTACTTTTAGGATTTAAAATAATATTGATTATGGATATAGGATAATAAACATTTTGTTTTCATTTTTAGTCTCTATTTTCAAATTAAAGGGACACGTGACATGCTGTGATTGGTTGACGTTTTATGAATATGTGTCCGCGCCACCGACTTTATTTAGAAATAAGAACTAAAACTATAATCATTTTGTTGTCATTTTTTATGAGTAATCCGAACCAGTTGAAGGTGTACTCTGACGTCATATCATTAGTAGTTTTTAATGTAAAGAATGTATGCCGCTTTGTATTCGTAGCGTTTTTATTGTGTTTCAGGATATGTACGACGTTGCATTTCAAATTATGTTATGTTTTTGACCCATTTAATAATTTCACGTAATTTTTTTCATTTTGTAGTTGACTTCTTTGTTCACATGGAGAACGCTACCGTATTTGGCAATGTATGTTACTTTTAATTACACCCTCTTTCACTTAAATGATATCATTTCCTTATACATTTTCATTCTTTACTTATAGGTGGATACTGATGCAACGATTGTTGTAACAATCGAACTCCTCTCATCAATTTTTATTTTCCTCACCTATATGTTTATATGTTTGATTCCATCTGTTGCCTTTTTAATTATAGATTCAAAGACTGCGCCAAAATAATATCAGTGTTGATGTCCTCGATGAATCTCATCTAAATAGTGTTCGTTCCATGGTAAAAAAATGCACTTTAGTTTACTAATAGTACTTATAAGAAATTTCTCCATTCTTAATCAATATCCTTATTTCTTATCTTTGGTATAGCCGGTTAACATTTGCACACCTTCAATACGACGTGGGAAGAAAAAAGAAAACTTGACACCCACTAAGGTTGAAAATTTTCTATTCTCATCTATTATAATATATAACATATTTCTTTATCTAATTATATACATTTAACCTTATAATATAGGATATACGGAAAGGGAAAGGGAAAGAAACTGCCTCTCTAAGTGTGGTATGTTTAACTAATTATAGGTTTACTCTGATATTATATTTACTATTTTCTCATTTTTTACTTATTGTGTTCTTCATTTCTCTATAATCTACTTAATTTGTTTTGAGTTTATTTTCAACATTTCTTTCTTTTTTCATAGAACAAAGGCCGCGTGGAAATAACATTGGTATTGTTATACGTGATGATGTTACACCAACTGTTGTGCATATTGGGGTAAATATTACCTACTAAATTCTTTTAGCGTTTGAACTTCATATTTACAACTTCTTCCTCCCCATTTATAGTATCAATCTTACAATTAACAGCCTCGAACTATACTCAATAATGCAAATGAGAAAGGCAAGGGAAAGGAGAAAGTAGTTCCCATACGTAAAAGGGTAAACACACCTCAAGAACTTTTATGTTTTTTATATACTCATATTTCTTTTTATATATAATATTCTTCATGACATTATGTAATACTCTTTTTATATTCTTATATTTCTTTTATAGGCAGCATGGATGGGGAAGTATAATGTTTGTCCAGGAGAGGTTTGTTTTTATCATTACCTTATTGCATTATTGGTTGTGTTACTTTACCCTCAATTAATTAAACAATTAAGTTATTAAAGTGTACCATTAAGTTTTTTACAATCTTAAAAGTTTACACCCATAGTTGAAAATTTAATTTCACTATATTATTAACCCTATGAGCCCATACTCCTTTCCATTATCACGCAGTGATGATGTTTTTTGTCTTCTTTAGGCAATTGATAAAACTTTTGTCTCCAAAAGTGCCCTCGGGCAACGATTGCGACGAGAACGAGAAAGATGCAATCCTCCTATAAATGCACAAGAAGTTTATTCACGGCCACAACCTGCCTTGAGCATTGATCACATAACTGGTGATTTAATCTCAACTCGCGTTATTGCTCAACACAAACGACGTGAACGAGAAAGATGTAATCGCTTTTTAAATTTAGATGTTTTGCATCCAGAAGCTACATCTGTCATTTCTGCCCCCCTTGCGCCACAATCCCCTGTAAGTGTTAAAATTAGAGAACCACAAAATAACTACATCTCAAAACGTGCACTTGCCCAACGACAACGTCGTGATCGAGAAAGAGCATTTCAGTTACAAAAAGCTAATTCTGGTCATACTCCCCATGTTAACAATTCAATGGGGCCACCTGATTTTGCTTGCACCGACAGTTTTGCCAAGCGATCGAGGTTATCACATTTACTATCAGATAATGATGAGACTCAAGTCCCGTCATCAATAACTAACCAATTTATAGATGTTAGTACCCCTAATCCTTCACATATTTTTATTCGAAGACTTAGTCCTTTGACAAATAGTTTACTAATCACAGTTGCGGAGATAAATATGCCCCCATGTATGTCACCTCGAAATCTTTGCCAAGATTTCGACCTAATTGATTCTGAAGAGCAGTCTTCAAAATAAAATTCTCCAAGAACATTCTCCAACATAAAATTCTCTTCAAAATGTATTGGTCCCCAATACGTTGCAAGTTATGCCCCACCTTGAATTAGAGAATAATCCAGAAATTCAAAATTGCCATTCATCTAATGCACATAGTCGTAGGTATGATTTCTAATTTTCTATTATTCTTTTACTTTATTTACTACACTTCGTTTTATTTTTCACACCTTTTTATTTCATATATAGATCAATTGTACAAAGTCGTGGAAATATTGCAAGCACGAGTACACCTCAAGAACCATATGTCCATTTGGAAAGACATTTTCTTGGGCCCATGGATGTTCCTTGCCGTTATTGTTCAGCTTTACATTGGATGAATGAAAGATTATCGACCTCATCAAAGATTCACCCTATATTTGGGAAGTGTTGTAGACAAGGACAAGTTCGATTACCACATCTACTTGAACCCCCACCAGAAATTAAACATTTGTTCGATGGTAATGATGTTCAATGTAAGTCTTTCCAGAGTCATATTAGAGAGTATAATGCTGCAAACGACTTTACAAGTCTTGGTGTTCAAATGGATGATAGGGTCCTAAGAGGTAGGGGTCCATCATCTTTCACCATTCATGGTGAACTACGTCATCGTACTGGATCTTTATTACCAGAACCAGGACACGAGGAAGAAGCTTCATATGCCCAGTTATACATTTATGATCCCAGTGTGGCTCTGAGTGTTAGGGAACATAGGAATCCACAATTACGAAGAGATGTACTGCAAATAATTCAAGGTTGCTTGGAAGTGAACAATCCGTTTATCCACAAATATCGCCAGGAATTTGCTATTTTAAATGAATCCTCTCGATCCGGCCAGAACATGCCAGCATACTTACATTACAATTCTGCTGCAGATCGTAGAAGGTATAATTTGCCTTCGACCAATGAGATTGATGTTATTTTGCCCGGCGACGGCCATAATGCGTCTGCAATGAGAGACATTATTGTTCGCCTACGAGGGGGGGATCAATTGATGCGAGTTAATGAATGTCACCCAGCTTACCTACCTCTGCACTACGCTCTTTTATACCCTCACGGTCAACTTGGTTGGGATCCCGACATGAAGCTATGGGATGTGGCAAATAATGTTGATCAGGATCATCGACTAACTCAACTTGATTATTACAGTTATCGATTATTTCAACATGGCACTGAGTACTCTACAATTTTGAGAGGAGGAAAACTTATGCAAGAGTTCATTGTTGATGCATGGGCTTCAACGGAACAAAATCGTCTGACTTATTTCAGACTTAATCAAAGCAAACTTCGGGTAGAATTATACAAAGATCTTAGTGATTGTATGTCCGAGGGTGTTGAACCATTACAAATTGGTAGACGAATGATTTTGCCATATTCTTTTACAGGTAGTGCATGAAATATGTTTAAGATTTACCAAGATTCGATGGCCATCACTCAGTACAATCAACATCCTGATATTTTTCTCACAATGACCGCTAATCCTAAATGGCCTGAAATCAGTAAGGAACTTTTACCGGGTCAAAATGCTCTCGATCATCCAGATTTGGTTGCACGCGTTTTTGAACTAAAAAGAAAAACACTAATGAAGGAGATTAAGCATAAAAATATTTTTGGCAAGAAAGTGGCCCATGTGTTTACAATTGAATTTCGAAAACGGGGATTGCCCCACATGCACGCTCTTCTTTTCCTCGATAGTCAAAGCAAGATTAAAACATGTGCCCAAGTAGATAATGTTGTCTCTGCTGAGTTTCCATATCCCACCTATGATCCTACACTTTTACAAAATATATTGAGTTGCATGGTACATGGCCCATGTGGCTCCCAGAATCCAAATTCCCCTTGCATGGAGAATGGTATATGCACGAAGAAATACCCTCGATCGTTTGCATAAGCCACAACAATTCATAATAATGGATATCCAATCTATCGTCGTCGTGATGATGGTAAGGAATATACTACTGCCAGTGGAAAAAAGGTATCAAATAAAGATGTTGTCCCATATAATCCATATTTGTCTAGACTTTTCAATTGCCACATAAAGGTCGAGGTTTGTGCTGGGTTACGATGCGTTAAATATATAAATAAATACATATACAAGGGTCATGATCGCATAACTATGGTTTTGGGAGGTGTTGATGAAATCCAACAATATTTAGATGCAAGGTATATTGGACCTCCCGAAGCAGCTTGGCGAATTAATGGTAATCACATGCATCAGGAGAAACCGCCTGTTACACGATTAGATTTACATTTACCTGGCATGCATCATGTTGTGTTTGATCCTTCAGATTCATCTGCTACGATCGCTCAAACAACCAGTGGTCAAATGAGTTCGTTAACCGAGTTTTTTGCTTTTTGCTCATTAAATCCTTCTGCACGAGTGTATACCTACCAGGAGTTTCCCCAACATTATGTTTGGAGCTCTAAAACGAAGCTCTGGACTACACGAAAATCATCTAAGTTTGCTATTGGGCGAATGTACTATGCTAGGCCAAATTCTGGAGAAAGGTTTTATTTACGATTGCTTTTGACCGTTGTTAAAAGGCCCACATCGTTCGAGTGCTTACGCACGGTGAATTGTGTATTACACGAGACTTTCAAATCGGCGTGTATAGCGAGGGGATTGCTTGAAAACGATAATGAGTGGGTTCAATGTTTACAAGAGGCATCTATTATGCGCACCGGATATCAGCTTCGACGTCTGTTTGGTGTTATACTTACACAATGTTTTTCTTTGCATCCGGAGTTATTATGGAATCAATTTGCCATTCATATATGTGATGATCTAATTCATAAGTTACGCACATTATTTTCCATTCCAAATCCAACCGACATCCAAATTGAGGATTATGGTTTGTATCTTCTAAATTAGGTGCTTCAAGAGTCTGGTAAGAGTTTAAGTGACTTCCCTCCAATGCCTCTGCCAACTTTTAATTGGACAACTATGAGTGGGAATATATTACTCTCAGAACATCACCAGTTACAATCGTTAGCAGAGCAAGGTGATGCACAGTTAGATGTTGATCGCCTTAATGATGGACAACGTATAGCTTACTCAGCGATAACATCGTCTGTTTTCGAGAATAAGGGGGCTACATATTTTTTGAATGGGGGTGCTAGCACCGGAAAGACGTTTTTGTACAATACAATTGCAACCTTCTGTCGTAGTTTGGGTCATACGATTATTATAGTCGCTTCATCTGGCATCGCTATTTTATTATTGGTTGGTGGTCGGACCGCACATTCAACATTTTGCATACCTTTGGACATTCTTGAAAACTCAAACTGTGGATTTACAAAGCAGTCGATACATGCAGAGTTGTTTAAATCAGCTAAACTTATAATATGGGATGAAGTTCCTATGCAACATAGGCATTGTGTTGAGGCTGTAGATAGGACACTACAAGATATTTGTGATGTTAAAAAGCCATTCGAAGGAATTACAGTAGTTCTTGGCGGTGATTTTCGACAAATCTTACCTGTTATCCCCAGAGGAGTTAGAGAAGAAATTGTTTCTGCCTCATTAAGGCGATCTATGCTTTGGAGGCACATCCATGTTTTGACCTTACATATAAACATGCGACTAAACCCATTGGAGCCTGAGACAATTCAATTCTCTTCATTCTTGGATCAGGTACCGTTATTTACTCTTTTATATTTTTAATAAACTTTGTTCAACCTACTACATGCATTTGACTTTTTTTTGTAGATTGGATCCAATCCTCTTAAAATTGTATCATTGCCTTCCTCAATACAAAAGTCTAATGACGTCCATGATTTAATTGCGAAAGTGTATCCATTGTTGAATGTGGGTGGTACCGTTACACCAACCTTCCTCACCGAACGAACAATTCTTTCAGCGCGGAATGACGATGTGACTGCTATAAATAATTTGGCATTGAATATCTTCCCGGGTGATACAAAAACTTATTTTGGTGCCGACAAAATGTGTGATGGAGAGTCTGGAAGAGACATACATAGTCAATACCCAAATGAGTTTTTGAATTCTCTCAGTCCTTCTGGTTTACCCCTTTTTAAGTTGGAGTTAAAGGTGGGTTCTCCGATAATGATTTTGAGAAACATTGGTCCGAAGGATGGTCTTTGTAATGGCACCCGATTGGTCATTACAAAATGCGGAGAGCATGTTATTGAGGCCCAAATATTAACTGGTGATAAGTGTGGAAATTTAGTATTCATTCCTAGATCCTCATTATCTCCTTCATCTGCGGAGATCCCAATAAAAATGACGAGACGCCAATTCCCAATTCGATTGGCATATGCAATGATCATCAACAAATCACAGGGGCAATCTTTAAAGTTTGTGGGAATTGACTTGTGCACACCAGTTTTTAGTCATGGCCAGTTATATGTAGCATTATCTCGATGTACAAGTGCAAATCGCATTACCCTACTGTGACACCCCGCCTAATTAAATACCGGGCGATCACTCCTTTATTAAATTAAATCAAGGTAAACAGTTGGTTCATTCTCAGCATCACTGTCGATAAAAATAATTTTTTTCCAATTTAACACCCTAAATAATTGAGCTAAGTGTCAAAAACATTTTTCATACAAACTTCCAGATTTTAATTAAAGAAAAGATTTACTTATAGGAAACAACATTTCTACAACATAGAATCACACCACGAAGAACTAAAATAAAACCATACATTCGTCAATCGAATGTCAACATAATAAAACCAAACATCATAAACTATCCTGAATAAATCCCATAAAACAATACTGGAATAACTGAAAATATAAAAAAAATCCCAACAAGTAAATGAAATGATGAAAGGGGCGACACGTGCCCAATAAATGAGAGTAATAATAGTGGAGTCAATAACAGAAGCCGCCTACTCAAGTGACCTGCAACTTCCACCTAAGCTGCAGCTCGTTCTTCCAAAAGAATCCTAAGCAAGACGCCCCTGTGGCTGGGCACCTGAATATATACATATATATACACAAGGAAGAGAGAGAGAGAGAAAGAAACGGGTCAGGGCCCGAAAGTGTGTTTGATTTTTAAAATACATTAAGCAAGTATTTAAATTGATACGGGCCAATGCAACAACATATTAGTTCGTCTCTCTCTTGAGAAATACTCACCTCTCTTCTAATGTGCACACCTATCGCACTAGCTTTCCCCACGGTTTGTTTTAACCTCTAACATACTCGTCTTTACAAAAGCTTTAACTTAACTTAGCTTACCCGCAAGATTTACAAATTTACGACCTTATTTTAAAAGAATATTCCAAACAGTAACCAAGGACCATCATTTTAATTTTATAAAAACCCTAAGGTTTTACCGTGACATGTTATACTTTTTCAAAACAAGTATTTAATAGTAAGAGTCCACACTATGTTCTACTTATCAAATTCAGTAGACAGTTACAAGTGACATAATCTCATATATATATATATATATATATATATATATATATATATATATATATATATATATATATATATATTAACTACTCGTATAATATATATATAACAGCACCCCGAATAAAACTATGGTGCGTGCATACTTCCACTATCCAAAGCCCCATATCACTCACATAAAGGGGAATACATTCGGAATCACTCTCGAATTGTATTAACATAAATACACAAACAATATTGAGGCGAAGCATAGATTCCAAGTCTCTAAGAGGGTAGCACATACCGGCGTCTCTTAGGACCGTCTGAACTATCACATCGATAGCCTGTACCAATGACATCTATCTTCTAGGGTACAAGTCAATATCCCCCATAAAGGTCCCATCGAGATAATACTTGTCCCAGCGCGGAAACCTCAGGGATAGCAAGTAGCGTGGGTATGATTTTCACATGTATATAATATATGTACACACAATCATATAAATATACCAATGTCATATTAATATAGGTTCTTCCCATCCCCCGTAATTATACCGTTTATCCTTAATTTCACAATTATAGAATTACGTATAAGGTTTTATTCCTAACCTTAACTCGAAGGGTTTTCTCACTCATTACCTAACCCTCATGGATTATATCCTCGCAAATCTGAAATTCAGTAAGTGACTTTATTTGATTCCAACGTAACTCTCTTACGCACCTCACCCTTAAATTTCATAAATCTACCAACCTAAAGTACATATCTCATAAATACTATTCTCGTTGAAGATTAAAGGTTCTAACATTTATCCATATATCCTACTGGTCCTCAATATCTCCCAAATCATTTTATTTAGAATGCCCAAAGGTTCTTCCATGATAAATTAATTCAACTAATTAAACAAGAGAAATAGGAGTCTGCCAGGAGGGGTCGATCGATCGAAGCTTGGAGCTCGATCGATCGAACCTTCGATCGATCGAAGGTCTATGCTCGATCGATCGATCAAGCAGGTCTGGACAAAAATTCTGCAGAAATTACAGTGACGGGATTGATTAAAGTTCTACATCAAAACTCATATTTTCCAACACTAATCGACCCAAAAAGTCTACTGCTAACATACTAACATAATTCCAGATATCTTTAACGTTCAGCATGCGTGTATACATCATTAAACATGGTTAAACAACCTAAAATCTTATCTAATCATCAAGAACCCTAAAGTTTACTTAACTTTTGTTCTAATCATTTTTCTCCAGAATTTCCTTCTAACAAATCATCACAAATTCGTGGGTTAATCATCTACTTCACATAATATTTCCAGAATATGGTTATAATGATTTCTACATGCAAATCCCTATCAAAATTGGGGTTTTCTTCCATTGATTATACTCCTAATCATTCCTACACTAAGATGAATATTGCATCAACGAAAATACGCAAGTTAAACACTTGCCTGGGATTTCAGAGGTCTGGTTTCCTGCTGATATTGAAGTGGTTGCGTTCTCCTCCTCGCGATCTACGCGTTGGTGGTGACGGCGGTGTAATCGGTAGTGTTTTGGGCCTTGAATCACCTTGAGAGCTCTCTCCTCTCTTCTCCAATGGTCGTTCTAGGGTTCTGAATGCTCTAACCCTAAAAGGCTGACTTAAATGGCTGCTAAGGATGGCTGAAATTCGTGGGTTTAATTACCCTAATTTGTAAAATGACCAAAATGCCCTCCCGGGTCACTAATTAGGCCTAAAAACACCCCGAGGCCCGAACTAAACCCCCGGGTACACTTTTCTGACTATCTCGACCCTTCCGGACGCGTTGGCGCACTCAAAACGACCATACGGATAACTTATAAAATATTCACTTTTTAATTAACATAATTAGTCCCGACGTGACACGGGCACGTCCCGACTTAAATTTCCGAAATGGTCATTTAATATACTTATGACATTCAATATAACCAATATAAGATATTACTATGCTCATTAGTAATATTCAATAAGTTTTCCCATAATTACTAACTCTAGTCACGTTAATAATTATAACGTAATTAATTTTCGGATTTTTACTAAATAAAACATCACATTAAATTTAATAAATCCCCAAATTAAATATAGCATAAAAATACGGGGTATTACATACTTCCCCCCTAATAACGGAATTTCGTCCCGAAATTCGGAAAATAAGGCATACCTGGTAAAAACAACTCTGGATATCTCTCGCGCATATCTGCCTCACGCTCCCAAGTGGATTCCTCCACATTATGATGCTCCCACTGGACTCGCACAAGTGGAACTACTTTCGACCTCAATCTCCTCTCACTATAGTCTAGAATAGCCACTAGTCTCTCTTCGTAAGAGCTATCCGACTGTAAGTATATCTCATCTATCGCAATGTGCGTATGGGCCATATCATCCCGAAGATATCGTCCCAGCGACGAGATGTGGAATACATCATGGATGCGATGTAAATGTTCTGGCAATCCCAACCTGTATGCTACCGGCCCAATCCTCTCGATGATGGGAAATGGTCCTACGTACCTCGGAGCCAACTTCCCCTTCTTCCCGAACCTCATCACTCCTTTCATAGGAGATACACGCAACAACACTTGATCTCCCACATTAAACTCCCGAAAAAACCGTTTCGCATCGGCGTAGCTCTTCTGCCTATCTTGGGCTACCCGAATACGACTCCTGATTATCTCAATCCTCGCGGAGGTCTCCTGAATCACTTCTGGTCCTAATAACTTGTTGTCCCCCACCTCGAGCCAACAAGTTGGAGAACGACAAGGCCTGCCGTACAAAGCCTCAAATGGAGCCATGCCAATCGTAAACTGATAGGAGTTATTATAAGCAAACTCTACCAGTGGAAGGTGTGGCTCCCAACCTCCTCCGAAATCGAGAACACACATGCGTAGCATATCTTCCAACATCTGATTAGTACGCTCTGTCTGTCCATCTGTCTGTGGGTGGTAAGCTGAACTCAGTCTCAACTCTGTACCCATAGCCTCCTGAAAGCTTTCCCAGAAACGTGACACAAAAATCTTGTCTCTATCTGACACAATATTCAGGGGCACCCCATGCAATCTGACAATCTCAGCGATGAACAACTGGGCATACTGACCCGTGGTATAATCTGTCCTCACTGGCAGGAAATGAGCCACCTTGGTCAAACGGTCTATAATCACCCAGATAGAATCGTGGCCCCGCTGTGATGTAAGAAACCCGGTAATGAAATCCATGGAAATACTTTCCCACTTCAACGCGGGTACTTCCAACGGCTAAAGTAATCCTGACGGTTTCTGGTGGTCCACCTTCACTAGCTGGCAAGCAGAACACTTGGACACAAATTCAGCGATGTCCTTCTTCATCCCACTCCACCAGTACTGTCGTCTCATGTCCTGGTACATCTTATCGCCTCCCGAATGTACTGCAAATCGGGACCCATGAGAATGAGTCATCACTTCATGACGTAGCTCCGCTCCTTCTGGAACCACTAATCTCCCATTAAACCGCAACCCTCCATCCGAACTAACAGAATAGGACTCAGCACCCTCGGCTAGAAGTCGTACAATCTGCTCCTGACAAAACGGGTCTGTGGTCTGTGCCTGTATCACCCTCGTAACAATCTCGGGTGTGACTGACATCACGGATATGAAAGAACATGCTACTGCGTCCTGGTGACCCAACTCCTTCCACTTTGCTTTCCAGATGTCCGCTACATCATTAACCGGTCTACGGCTCAACGCATCAGCAACTACGTTGGCTTTCCCCGGATGATACTGTATATCGAACTGGTAATCTTTCACAAACTCTAACCATCTGCGCTGACGCATATTCAGCTCTCGCTGAGTGAATAGGTACTGCAGTGACTTATGGTCTGTGAACAAACGGAATTTCTCGCCCAATAAATAGTGCCTCCAAATTCTCAATGCAAAGACGACCGCAGCTAACTCCAGGTCGTGGGTGGGGTAATTCTTCTCATGCGGCTTAAGCTTGCGGGAAGCAAAAGCTATAGCCTTCTCCTCCTGCTGAAGTACTCCCCCAAGTCCTCGTAAGGACGCATCTGTGTAAACCAGGTACTCTACACCCGGCTTCGGTAAAGCAAGGACTGGTGCCGAGGTAAGCTTGTCCTTCAGCTCGTCGAAAGCCAACTGACAAGCGTCATCCCAGACATATGGTACCCCCTTGCGAGTCAGATTCGTCAATGGACCCGCTATTTTGGAGAATCCCCGAATGAACCTCCTGTAGTATCCGGCTAACCCCAAGAAACTACGCACTTCCGTCGGTGTCATGGGCTGCCCCCACTCCCTCACCGCTGACACTTTGCTCGGGTCAACTGCTATCCCTTGCTCAGAAACAACATGGCCCAAGAATTGTACCTCTCGTAACCAGAATCCACACTTCTCGTACTTAGCATACAACTGATGCTCTCGTAGAGTCTGAAGAACCTGCCTCAAGTGTTCGGCATGCTCCTCCTCGGAGTGTGAATATATCAAAATATCATCTATGAAAACGATGACGAACTGATCCAAGAACTCTCTGAATACTCGGTTCATCAAGTCCATGAAAACGGCTGGGGCATTTGTGAGTCCGAACGGCATCACTCTGAATTCATAGGACCCATATCTCGACAAGAAGGCAGTCTTTGAAACATCCTGCTCTCTAATTCGTAACTGATGGTACCCCGACCTCAGATCTATCTTCGAAAAGAAAGTTGCTCCCCTCAACTGGTCGAATAGATCATCGATTCGAGGCAACGGATACTTATTCCGAATCGTGACCTTGTTCAACTCCCGGTAGTCCACGCACAATCTCAGTGAACCATCTCTCTTCTTTACAAATAAGACTGGAGCGCCCCAAGGTGAGGTACTCCTACGAATGAAGCCCTGACCTAATAGCTGCTCAATCTGATCTCGTAGCTCTCGCATCTCTGCCGGTGCCATACGGTACGGTGCGCGTGCTATAGGTCTCGTATCTGGCAATAAATCTATAACGAAGTCTATCTCACGACTGGGCGGTAGGCCTGGTATCTCCTGAAACACATCGAAATACTCCCTAACAACTGGGATCGAATCCAAAGGAATCACAACCTCCTTAGAGGTATCCTCCTCAATGTAATATAAATGAGCGGTCGAACCTCCCTCTGGGCGAGGCATCGCCACTACAAATATCTCTTGCCCCGGAATGGCAAAAACAATGCTCCCACCGAAGCAATCAATCATGGCTCTATAAGATGCGAGCCAATCCATACCAATGATCACATCATGCTCGTGCATGTCTAAGACTAGCATGTATGCAGGCAATACCAAGCTACCAATCTCTACCCCTACTCCCCGGCATATAAAGAATATAAGTGACCCACTCCCCAGTGGTGAGTCGACACACGTCACGGTGCTCTCTGCTGTGGCTAACAACCCTAAGGACTTCGCAAAATGCGTAGCTATAAAACAATGTGTTGCCCCCGTATCAAACAAAACTTTACCCATAGTACCATGGATAGGAAACATACGCTCAATCGCGGGTGGTGCCTGTGGAGCTGCTGCCTGGTGGACGTTATAGACACGTCCATACTGCAATTGCCCCTGCTGCACTGGAGCTGCTGGAATGGCTGGTAGGGCTGGCACCTGGGCTGGAGCTGGAAGGGCAGGTGGAAAAAGTGGTCTCTGCGGCTCATTACGGGCTCCCTGCTGCTGTGGGGCCCTATCGCCCTCTGGGCAATCCTGGCGCCTATGGCCATGTTTACCGCACCCAAAGCATCTGCCTTTGAAATTACCGCCCCTCTGACCCTGCTGTCCACGGCCTTGCTGGCCGTTACCTCCACGCCACTGGCCCTGTTGGCCCTGATGTGCACGCTGTTGGCCTTGTTGGCCCTGCTGCTGTCCCTGCGGTCGGTGTTGGCCCTGCTGGCCCTGCTGATTAGGCTGACCCTGATGGCCCTGCCTGAATCCTCTGAATCCCTGCCTAGAATCACCTGAACGGAATCGCTTAGCAGGTTCCCCCTGATGGGAACTCTGCTCGTGCTGATGAGTCTCTCCATGAGTTGGTGCCCCACCGGCACTATTACCCCCGGTCCTGCCCTGCTGGCTGGACTCTCCTGCTCTCTTGCTTCCCTGAAGATGGAAGCGGTGATCCTGGCAATGTAGTAACGCTGCATTGAGTACATCGATGAAAGTACTCAGGGATAGATTTCCAATAAGGTGCTGACGGATCCTCCAAGCTAACCCGTCGACGAACAGCAAAATCTTCTTGCCTCCAGTGGGTGCCTCATCCGGCACAATAGTGAGAAGTCTCGTGAACTCCTCCTCATACTCAGCTACCGTAAGGTTCTCCTGCTTCAGATTTAGTAATCTCCGCCTCATCTCAGTCTGCACTGCGGGTGGAAAATACTTGCGGTCAAACCGCTCCCAGAACAACTGAATAGGGATCATGTCCCTCTCCTCCAAAGTAGTAGTGGACTCCCACCACTGTAATGCGGCTCCCACCAGCTTAAAAGAAGCCAATAACTGCTTTTGTACTTCGGTGCACTCATACATGCGAAGATGCCGCTGGATGTCTTTCTTCCATTGGCTAACCGTGACAATGTCGGAGCTACCGGAGAACTCAGGGGGATGTGCTTTCTGAAAAGCATCCCGAATCCTCTCCCATGCAGATGGAAGCTGTGTTGGTACTGGCGCCGCTGCCTGGACCTGGGGTGGAGCCAGCTGAATCACCGCTATCGCGGCATTCACCGCCTGAGCAACTATGGCAGCTACTTCATTCGCATTCATTGTGCCTGGTGCCGGAGCTGCTGGCTGCTCGGCTTGGGCACGCCTATCTTTCGGAGCACGTCTCGGAGGCATCCAAAACGTGAACAAGTTTATTAGTCTACAGTTATCAACAAATCTCGAATAGCTGAAGACTTAAACGTAAAAGCAAGAATACAACAGTCCTAAAAATAGGGCTCTATAGAAATAACGTTAAGCTGAAAGCGAAATAAGCCGTACAGATGCTATGGACACTAGAACCTGATGCTCTGATACCACCTGTGACACCCCGCCTAATTAAATACCGGGCGATCACTCCTTTATTAAATTAAATCAAGGTAAACAGTTGGTTCATTCTCAGCATCACTGTCGATAAAAATAATTTTTTTCCAATTTAACACCCTAAATAATTGAGCTAAGTGTCAAAAACATTTTTCATACAAACTTCCAGATTTTAATTAAAGAAAAGATTTACTTATAGGAAACAACATTTCTACAACATAGAATCACACCACGAAGAACTAAAATAAAACCATACATTCGTCAATCGAATGTCAACATAATAAAACCAAACATCATAAACTATCCTGAATAAATCCCATAAAACAATACTGGAATAACTGAAAATATAAAAAAAATCCCAACAAGTAAATGAAATGATGAAAGGGGCGACACGTGCCCAATAAATGAGAGTAATAATAGTGGAGTCAATAACAGAAGCCGTCTACTCAAGTGACCTGCAACTTCCACCTAAGCTGCAGCTCGTTCTTCTCAAAGGATCCTAAGCAAGACGCCCCTGTGGCTGGGCACCTGAAAATATACATATATATACACAAGGGAGAGAGAGAGAAAGAAAGAAACGGGTCAGGGCCCGAAAGTGTGTTTGATTTTTAAAATACATTAAGCAAGTATTTAAATTGATACGGGCCAATGCAACAACATATTAGTTCGTCTCTCTCTTGAGAAATACTCACCTCTCTTCTAATGTGCACACCTATCGCACTAGCTTTCCCCACGGTTTGTTTTAACCTCTAACATACTCGTCTTTCCAAAAGCTTTAACTTAACTTAGCTTACCCGCAAGATTTACAAATTTACGACCTTATTTTAAAAGAATATTCCAAACAGTAACCAAGGACCTTCATTTTAATTTTATAAAAACCCTAAGGTTTTACCGTGACATGTTATACTTTTTCAAAACAAGTATTTAATAGTAAGAGTCCACACTATGTTCTACTTATCAAATTCAGTAGACAGTTACAAGTGACATAATCTCATATATATATATATATATATATATATATATATATATTAATTACTCGTATAATATATATATAACAGCACTCCGAATAAAACTATGGTGTGTGCATACTTCCACTATCCAAAGCCCCATATCACTCACATAAAGGGGAATACATTCGGAATCACTCTCGAATTGTATTAACATAAATACACAAACAATATTGAGGCGAAGCATAGATTCCAAGTCTCTAAGAGGGTAGCACATACCGGCGTCTCTTAGGACCGTCTGAACTATCACATCGATAGCCTGTACCAATGACATCTATCTTCTAGGGTACAAGTCAATATCCCCCATAAAGGTCCCATCGAGATAAGACTTGTCCCAGCGCGGAAACCTCAGGGATAGCAAGTAGCGTGGGTATGATTTTCACATGTATATAATATATGTACACACAATCATATAAATATACCAATGTCATATTAATATAGGTTCTTCCCATCCCCCGTAATTATACCGTTTATCCTTAATTTCACAATTATAGAATTACGTATAAGGTTTTATTCCTAACCTTAACTCGAAGGGTTTTCTCACTCATTACCTAACCCTCATGGATTATATCCTCGCAAATCTGAAATTCAGTAAGTGACTTTATTTGATTCCAACGTAACTCTCTTACGCACCTCACCCTTAAATTTCATAAATCTACCAACCTAAAGTACATATCTCATAAATACTATTCTCGTTGAAGATTAAAGGTTCTAACATTTATCCATATATCCTACTGGTCCTCAATATCTCCCAAATCATTTTATTTAGAATGCCCAAAGGTTCTTCCATGATAAATTAATTCAACTAATTAAACAAGAGAAATAGGAGTCTGCCAGGAGGGGTCGATCGATCGAAGCTTGGGGCTCGATCGATCGAACCTTCGATCGATCGAAGGTCTATGCTCGATCGATCGATCAAGCAGGTCTGGACAAAAATTCTGCAGAAATTGCAGTGACGGGATTGATTAAAGTTCTACATCAAAACTCATATTTTCCAACACTAATCGACCCAAAAAGTCTACTGCTAACATACTAACATAATTCCAGATATCTTTAACGTTCAGCATGCATGTATACATCATTAAACATGGTTAAACAACCTAAAATCTTATCTAATCATCAAGAACCCTAAAGTTTTCTTAACTTTTGTTCTAATCAGTTTTCTCCAGAATTTCCTTCTAACAAATCATCACAAATTCGTGGGTTAATCATCTACTTCACATAATATTTCCAGAATATGGTTATAATGATTTCTACATGCAAATCCCTATCAAAATTGGGGTTTTCTTCCATTGATTATACTCCTAATCATTCCTACACTAAGATGAATATTGCATCAACGAAAATACGCAAGTTAAACACTTGCCTGGGATTTCAGAGGTCTGGTTTCCTGCTGATATTGAAGTGGTTGCGCTCTCCTCCTCGCGATCTACGCGTTGGTGGTGACGGCGGTGTAATCGGTGATGTTTTGGGCCTTGAATCACCTTGAGAGCTCTCTCCTCTCTTCTCCAATGGTCGTTCTAGGGTTCTGAATGCTCTAACCCTAAAAGGCTGACTTAAATGGCTGCTAAGGATGGCTGAAATTCGTGGGTTTAATTACCCTAATTTGTAAAATGATCAAAATGCCCTCCCGGGTCACTAATTAGGCCTAAAAACACCCCGAGGCCCGAACTAAACCCCCGGGTACACTTTTCTGACTATCTCGACCCTTCCGGACGCGTTGGCGCACTCAAAACGATCATACGGACAACTTATAAAATATTCACTTTTTAATTAACATAATTAGTCCCGACGTGACACGGGCACGTCCCGACTTAAATTTCCGAAATGGTCATTTAATATACTTATGACATTCAATATAACCAATATAATATATTACTATGCTCATTAGTAATATTCAACAAGTTTTTCCATAATTACTAACTCTAGTCACGTTAATAATTATTAAATGACCTAAAAATTTAGGAATCATCTAAAAACTTTTATAATAGTGGAAAGGCCGAAAAGATATTTTACTTTTTTTTTTTCCACACAACTATGACGTGTGGCTTATGCTGCTTTGCCGGGGATGAGACTCGACACAATGACATTGACTAGTCAATTTTACTTGTTTTCCAAGCAAACACATGGGTCTCATCCATCCCCTCCGTTGTTTTCAAACCCAAATGAAAAAGAGAAGGAAGTAGCCAGGAGTTTCTGTCCTCTCATCACTTTGCGTGCCCTCCATGCCTCTACACACCTATATAATCCTATCACTACACTAAATAACCTCATCATCCCAAAACTATCTATCTATTCAAAGTGGTGGTATTGGTGATATGTCGACGCCTAGTGCTGGTCTTGCAGAAGCTTATGTGGTGAAAAAGCTCCACAAGGAGAAGATGAAGAAAATAGAAAATGAAAGAGATCAGAAAAAAGTTCATGAGACTACTACTCCTTCCTCTGGTTCTTGCTTCTCCATGCTCTTCAAGAAGATCGATCCAACCGTAATGCCCTCATCGGGGTCTGCTAGTGGCAAGACCTAAGGAAATCTGTGTACAACTTGTATTTTTTTTAGGGTAAATCGTGCCCACAGCTACGTATAGATACGTATTTACAATGTTTTCCACATTTAAGGGACGCATTTGATAGTTATCTTAACTGTAATAATTGAAGATCTAATCTATCTGCAATTTAGGATAATATATCAAATAATTTTTTGAAATTGTTTCAAATTTTTTTTAATATATATTTAGTTCAAATTTTTTTATTTTGTATTAAAATATTTTTTATGACATGGTAAAAAGTCTATTTGATACAAAATAAAAAATTTAGATTAAATTAAACTAAATATATATTAAAAAATATTTAAAAACTTTTTAATATTTGATTCTTTTTATTATCTGTAATTGTGTCAATCTTATAACTCTTATCAGTGTATTGTTTCCCGTATAAAATTAAATATATTAACCTAACTTACAAGGATGGCATGGATTCATACTTATTCGCATCAATTCACAAAAAATCAACCCCTTTATTTTATGGGGTTCTTCAAGTCCTATTTATACGGAACATTTCTTAATAAGTTCTATGGCAATATTTTTTCCGTAATAACCGTATGTTTACAAATAGAATTTTTTGGAACAAAAATCTTTTTTCATGGACTTGATAGAGCAAAAAAAAATATTATGAGCTATTAAACTATATATATATATATATATAACTATGTTGACCCACAAAAAAATTCAAAACTCATACCCATCGCATTAAACGTTTATACCCAGGGGCAGATCCATGTGGAGAGGAAGTGGGGCAAGTGCCCCACCCTAAATCTCAAAATTAAAAATTTTACCCTTAGAAAATTATAAATTTAGAGTTGTGCCTCACCCAAGAAAAAGAAAAAAAATTCAAATTTTTACCCCAAAAAAATTTGTAACCTAAAAAATAAATTCGGGGGCTCCCGCTCCCGCCCCCAAACCCAAGGCAATGGTTTGTGCCCCACCCGAATCCGCCTCTGTTTATACCTTATTGTTGTGGATTTCGCCGGGGCATAGAATTGGTTCACGTCCATTGCATTAAAAGCTTGTACCAATCTTTGTATTGTTATGCGGATACACATTTTGAATTTTTTTGTGGGTACATGTATTTTTATTCATATCTATAAAATACCTCTAAAACGTTAGTAAAAGAGGTGTTAATGAATATTTATTGTTAACTCTCAAATAAACGAGCCACACTTTCCATTGTCTCTCTCTCCTCCGACCATTTTTAAAGAACCCATTCACTTTTTCTCTATTGATTATTTGTCTTTTAGATTACCGAGCCCTCTACATTTCTAAAATGGATATGGTTATTCACACTCCAACAAACTATTTAGGCACTCCATTTTGCTCTCATACATTAAGGTAGGACCCATATATCCTTATATATTTATACGAAAAATTCCTCCTCCCCCCCACCCCCTCTCTTACTCCCACAGTAAAATAACCCCTCAAAGATCGTAAAAAAAGATAGATTTTTAATTTGTTACATACTCAAAAGTAATAGTAGACTATACATATATAGTAGTTTTTATATCAAAATATAATTAATAAATATAAATATGCAAACAATAATCCAATTAAAACGTGACACGACGCCATACAATACAAAATCTTAACTTTTTTTATATAACATGGACACCACTCAAATAAAAGAGACACAATACGGTACGACACGATACGATATCTTTTATTTTTACTTAACACGAACAAATCCTTAAAAAAATTATATTTTTATCTAGTTAGAACGATACAAATAAAAGCGATAAGCGATTTTTTTTACCAAACACGGACGGGCAATTATTCAAAGACACGACACATGACACAAAATATTTATTTTTTACTTACCACGAACACGACCGAAATAAAAGTGACACGACACGAAAAATAAATCTTATTTTTTTACGAAATACTTACACCAGTCAATTAAAAAAAGACTTAACACATAATAAGAAATCTTTATTTTTAACTCGTGTTGCTTTTATTTGAGTTATGTTTGTGCTAAGTAAAAAATAAAGAGCGGATCCGACATTGAAAATGACCCCAAACATCTGGGTTAAATTTATATTTTACCCTAATTTTTATATTAATATATAATTAGTAAATATAACTACAAATAATGACTCAATTAAAATGTGACACGATATCATACATTACAAATCTTAATTTTTTTTATCTAACAAGGACACCACCCAAATAAAAGAGACAACATGATATACTTTTTTTTACTTAACACGAACACATCCTTATTAAGAGACGACACAAAATTTTATATTTTTACCAAGTACGGACAACTCAAATAAAAGAGACACATAACTTTTTTTACGAAGCACTACGACCAATTATACAACGGCACAACACATAACAAGAAATATTTATTTTTTACTTACCATGAGTACAACCCAAACAAAAGTGATATTACACGAAAAAAAATCTCATTTTTTTAAGAAACGCAAACATAAGCCGATAAAAAAAATACACAACACCTAACATGAAATCTTTATTTTTTACTTAGCACAAGCACAACTCAAATAAAAGCAACACGAGTTAAAATAAAGATTTCCTATTATGTGTCATGTCTTTTTTTTAATTGACTGGTGTTTGTGTTTCGTAAAAAAAATAAGATTTATTTTTCATGTCGTGTCGTGTCGTGTCGTGTCACTTTTATTTGGGTTGTGTTCGTGGTAAGTAAAAAATAAATATTTCGTGTTATGTGTCATGTGTCTTTGAATAATTGGGTTGTTGTGCGTGTTTGGTAAAAGAAATCGTGTGTCGCTTTTATTTGTGTCGTTCTAACTAAATAAAAATATAAATTTTTTGTAAGAATGTATTCGTGTTAAGTAAAAAAAAAGATGTCGTGTCCTGTCTCTTTCATTTGAGTGGTGTCCATGTTATATAAAAAAACTAAGATTTTGTATTGTATGGTGTCGTGTCACGTTGTAATTGAGTCATTGTTTATATATTTATATTTATTAATTATATATTGATATAAAAATTACTACATATATAGTCCACTATTATTTTTGAGTATGTAACAAATTAAAAATCTACTTTTTAAAAAAAAAAATTACGATATTTAGGGGGTTATTTTACTTGTGGGCATAAGAGAGAGAAGGGGAGGAGGAATTTATCATATGAATATATAAGGGTATATGGGTCATTCCCTAATATATGAGAACAAAATGGAGTGCTTAAATAGTTTGTTGGAGTGGGAATAACCATACCCTTCCAAAATATGATAGACTTTTTATCTTCTTAGAAAATAATTGTAGGCTTGTAGTGTTAGTAAGTATATTAAAGCTAGACTAAATTACGGTAAACTCATAGAATCTCTCCCCATTACGGCCTAGATTCTATTTTTTTTTATGATGTATGTTGTTGTTTTGTGTAGGTGATTTTGTTCTTTGAGTTGTTCCTGCATTTGTTTTCTATGTTCTTATTTTTTCCGAGTTTGTCATGGTTGATGTTATAAGTTTCCCGTCCATATATTTGCTTTTGTATTGTGTATGTAGCTTGAATGGTCTTTCAGATATGCTTTGAAGATAGGCGAAATTTATAAAGTCATTTCCTTCAAGAACTTACCTTTGTAAACTTGGGCACATTGATTATGTTTAAACTTGAAAACTTATAAATCTCATGTTATCTCAAAGCTAGACAAAGAGAGGCAGGCCTGGGACTGAATTTGACTGAAATGAATCCACTTCCGGGTAAGATTGTTTTGGATCACCGTTAGATGTTTATTTGTTTAAAAACTTAATAAATGCACACAGTTCAATTTCATTTGGGTGGATCAGATCCATATGATTTTATTAGTTGGTGCTTTTCATGTTTCATCAAGGAGATTTGAGGCCTCTGTTTTGTACCTTTTACATTTATAAGTTTGGATAGTTTGTGATTTCATTTTCAGATCTTTCAGTTTGTTGAGATTTTATTTTTATTAGCTTTTGGTGTTTTTTATCTTTAGTTTCATATTTTGCAGTGGTTGATCAGGATGGTCTATTATTTTTGTATTCTTTTTTGAGGTGATAAATGTGATTTTTTTCCTATCCAAATTTTATTTATTGTGTGCTACAAATGGAATGGGTCTTCTGTGGTATTAGTATTAATACTTTTTAAAATTATTAAAAGGGGTTTGAATGATATAACTTGATGTCGGGTGTTTGAAAAATAATTATTTTTGCTTCTTAAATTTGGTTCGATAAAGTTTAAATGTTTTTTAAAAATTTTATGAATTGGGTTTATATGATTCTTAAAATTTCCTAAAGTTCGTAAACTGGTCTCTTATGATATTACTTGATGTTTGGGGAATTTAAAAATTAATTCTCAAACTGATTGGTTTGAAAAAAAATATAGGATTGGAAGGCGTGGTGACGGAAATCAGCACGCGGATAATTAAAATTAATGAGCAACAACTTTCAAATGGTGGGTTACCCGAAACCAAGTTTTGTAGCTCAATAATTCGTGATGCTAAAATTTAAAAAAAGAAAAAAAAACATGTTATTGTAACACCCCGCTTAAAATAATAACGGGTGGCCAGTCCTATACTAAATTAAATCAAGGGTCTTAGATGGCTCAGTCTCAACATCAACTGGCGGTATTAAATAGTATAAGACTAACTACCCGATATCATATAAGTGAGGCGTTAAAATTAAATAAAACATAGAACAGACAACAAACCAACACTATAAGCTACTAACAAAGTAAAGAAAGATGCATACAAGAACTATGATAAATGAAATGAATAACTACAAATGAATATGCCACAAAGAAATAAACCCGAATAAGTTGTCAGGTCATGGACAATATAATAACTGAAATGGAATAAATATAGACATTTATAAATATCCCTTGGGTGTAAACCCGATATACAACATGAACCCTACCTAGATTTTAAAAGAAGTAGGAAGCGACTACATTCTACATCCCGCAACAGTCCGCACCTATCACGGCTCCCAAGACTCTGGATATAAGGTCATCCGGCACCCATGCGGTAGGACACCTATAATAGTATATATATATATATATATACATGGAGGAGAGAAAAGTAAACGGGTCAGAGCCCGAGTTGTGAAAATATTTAGCAAGTGTGTTAACCGTACATAATAAATATAAATGCACTTATTTCATAATTAAAGTGGAATCGCACTTTCGTAAAACCTCAGCTCGCCTCTCATCTAACGGCGCGCACCTATTCGCGTCCTGAAATCTTAATTAAGTTACCCCACCCATAAGGACAACCTAACTTACCATAGGCACGGCCTATACCCCCCAAGACCTGCCTTCCTAACATACCCAAGAATCCAACCCTTTCTAATCACACTTAATTATTTTCAAACATATATGTCATACTACGCTGAATGGATTCCGGTTTATAATTTAATCAATTATAATTCTTAATACGATACCCATATATATTTGGGTTGAATCATAGGATTTAATTTCTAAATAACATGCATACAAACTATTATTGACAAAACTTCTCTCCAATCTCAACATTGCACTACGTTTCGTGCGTGGGGCTTCTCGCAAAGCAAAATCCAAACAAGGAAGCCCCCCCCCCCCCCCCCCCCCCCCCGTTACACTACTCCTTGACAATGTCGATCCTATAGATCCATTATGCCATACATACAATTCTACTATTACAGTTACTAAATTTAGATTACCATATAAGAACAAATCTCAAAATCTCCAATAATATCCTTGGGATGATGTAACCGAAATATTCCTTAAATGCGATACATTAACCCCCAATAATGAAGTACACCATAATCATCCAAGATGTACTACATAAAAATTCCATATCCTTTCACCTATAGGATATATAAATATATATATAGGCATTTATTCTAACCATATATATATATATATATATACCATCATCTATTCCCATGACCAAGTGTACATACCACATATGATGTACAATGATCATGCACATAATATACCCGGCTATATATATCGCCGATAAACTGAACCATGCTATCATCTTCCAGGGCATTACTCACATACCATACTAGGGACCACGGTCGGACTCAATATCACCGACATCGGGGCCAAACACACACACACGACGTCCCGGGAAGCGGTCATAGCTCCTAACCGGTTAAAGAGACGAGACATACCCACCACGTCCCACCCCAAAAGAAATGCATATCACATAATAACACAATGGACGACTATGACCTGGGGAGTATCCACACCCTGCTCCTTGAGCCAGGATGCTCACCATCTGCGCGGAAACTTCCCAATGATAGCATGAGCGGGGTATGCTTAACCACATAAGTATATATATCGTTCACATGCACAATATATACACATCCATATGATCCCATCATATGATTAAACATTAACCATCACATACGGTTTAGATATTCACAATATAAATATATCCATATATTCATATCCATACAGATATATATACATATATTCACATATCCATATATCTATATATATACAAACTAATTCTCGTTCATATGTATAAGATATATAAACTTGGGCAATAGGTATACATAATCCTCAATATACTAGCCGTCACCCCAAACTCATTTAATTTACCTCGATATGTGAATATAATCCCTCACTTGAAGCATATTCATCCATTTTTCCTATGATTAATAGTCTCCCAAAAATATATGTATATATCCAACATTTGGGTTATCACCCAAAATTTAGCATAGGATACCATCACTACACAACTCCTCTATATTCGAAAGTACATTAATATTTCTAGTACTATTTCGACTATTGGTATACTCATAACTAATAGTCTATAAACCTGAAGCTCAATCTTAAATTCATCTCCTGATCCCATCACTTGATTTTGACTACGATTCAATCACTCTTGTGAATCCCCTAGTCTAACTCCCCTCTGATTTATTCCTTGAATTTATCATTACTAAGGATACGCGGCCACTCTCTTTCATTGGTCCCCAAATTGTATCTTAATAATATCCTATCTTTATAAGGATTCGACATAAATGTCGGCCTAGAATTTCACAACATACCCTCGCAACTCTCTCTAAGAGTTCTTAACCTCACATCATATCTACACTTACTTTTGATCTATAATTAGGATTTCCAACCCCAATGAGGTTTCCCCACAATCTCTATACACAACTCCAATGCATACATGGATATATTTTTTCCAAATTATTCCAAGGAGTCCCCAAAATCATAATATGTGAGAAACCCCTTATGTGCCTCCAAAACATATTTCTTACATCATATAATCATGTCCCAAAACAATAAACCCAACCAAAAAGGGTTTGAAATCATTATAGAGAAAATTCCTCAAAATGCCCTGTTTCCGAATCGATTCGTCCCTATTCTAAATCGATTCGGCCCAGCGAATCAATTCGGCCTCCAAGGCGAGTCGATTCAGGTCCAAGGACCTGGGCTTCTGTCGCAGGCCGAATCGATTCGCCTTAGGTCCGAATCGATTCGGTCAATGCAGACCTGCCAATTTTGCCTAAGCCGAATCGATTCGCTTAAGGGGAGAATTGATTCGGGTCTGCAGAACCCTAAAGGTCTCTTCTTCTTCATAAAACCCACGAGTTTAAAACCCTAAAATTTCACTTCTACCCCTAAACCTTCATCATATCATGATTCTAAACCAATTAAATCAACCCAAAGTTGATCCCAACCATTTCTACACCATCAAACCCATAACTAAACATCAATTTTCAAGATTTAAACCCAAAAGTTTAGGTTTGATATTAATACCCAAAATCCATTTCTTTTACCCACAAATTATGAAATCAAATACACAAATGACTTATTTAGCAAGATTAAACACTTGCCTCAGATTTGTAGAGGGTGGATCGTCCTCGATGTCGCGTTTGGGCCGAAATCTCCAAGCTTTTCTTCCTCTCTCTCTTCTTTCTTCTTCCTTTCTTTCTTCTTTCTCCCTCTAGGGATTTTTCTCTCTTTCTCTCAAATGAGAAAGGCTTATTTCATAAGCCTCTTAAACCTTAAAACGTAAGTCCCAATTTTAAATGTTAATACACACTTTAAATGACTCGTTTACTCCAATTCAAGCCAAACTGACTTAAAAACATTTCGGAACCGAAATAAAACCCAATGACAGTCATTTTGACTATCTCGACCCTTCGGAGATCGATGGTACACTCTAAATCATCATCCGGAATACTTCGAAATGTTCTCTATTTTTGGACTTCAATTCCCAAATTTTAAAATTCTCCAATTCAATTAAATTTTATTTTCACAAAAATTTAATTTCTCAGTCTCCAAAGTCACGGGTTGTTACATACTTTCCCCCTTACAAAAATTTTTCTCGCAAAATTTTAAGATATGCCTAGGACCTTAATCTCATCTAGTCCTTACATCAACCCTCAGGATCAGCAAACCGATCCTTTCGAGTTCTCACGTCGAACCATATAAATTTTAAAACAAAATAGCTACCCAGGGTGCCCATACACCCCGTACCCGAGCTCCACTCGTAGAATTATAATCAGGCTCCATTAGCCTCAAATCATAATATAACACTCAGCAATGTAATCTATAGCAACATATTAACTATATAAGAGTTTGAAAATTCTCAATGGTTGAACTCTTCTCAATTCCTGATGCTAGCTACCTTCGTGCGGGGGAGGTCTCACAAGCGAAATCCAAACTAGGAACCCTCCCAATACACTACTGTGTAGCTAGGTCAGGAATTGAGATTAGTTGAACCAGGGTTAAGGTTTTATAAAAAGATTTTCATATTTTCTATATTGCCCGAAGGCCTATACAACACATAATATAAAACAAATCCATGTCTTTTGACACGCCAAGTAAACACCTTATGTTTAGGACACAAGGCCTCAACAAATACAATACTCTAACCAATACCAAGTTCTCAAAACTAGCACAACCATGAGCTAAATTATCCTCTCAACATAAATCTACTAAACTCTGAACCTCTCAGTCATATATATCCTTTACATAACCCCTAAGCATCGTTTCAAAGCAAGTCGTTCCCTCATTGGAACACTACAATTTCATGCCCTAACCTATCCATTAAACAATAACCATATAGTCACTACTCAATAACCCTCTACATTCCACACTTTCGGAATTCAATATTATAACTCTCGACTATCTCCTCACAAGACAATTTATTTTCTCAAAAGATGCCATACAAAGGCCATACTTACTCACTCCTTCTTCCAAGGAATTTCTATACACCCTAGGGGCGTAACGGCTAACCGCTCAATATACCTAACGCGCGACGTTCCCAATATCGCATAAAGCGTGACTTAAACCCAAAGAAAGGTATTTTACCTTATACTTTCACAATCCAATGGTTTCACCGCGTCCAAAGATCTCAATTCAAGGTCCTCTACTTCTTCCAGGAGAATCATTATTCCTAAACCTATTTCTCCACAAGAGAAACATCTTCCTCAAAATCCTTCCTAACCACTTTAAAGGACAAAACGCGATTGCGACTACCCAAAAATCCCTCAGTCCTACTCAATGAACCCGAGTCTCTAATTTCTTACGCCCTTCTTAAATAAAGACGATACCCCTAACAATTGGTCAATGCCACCTACCTTCCACCGGTAGAAGTCAGCATCACGAGGCTTCCTAACAAAAGTTAACGGGTTTCTCAATCTAAACCTCCCAAGGACTTCACTATATGCCTCTCCTCAGACTTACCTTACTAAGTCCAAGATTCGTCATTCGAGTAAATTTCCCTTTCTTACTAAACCACCGATAGAACACCTTGAACCACTGCTAGAGTTCTCTTTCTTATTTCCGCCTGAATCGAGGAAAACAAATACCTCCAATCAAAGCGTACCCAAAATCAGTTATGGGTATTGTATCTCTAATCTTGCCCCTTCCTAGACGACATAATTTAGGCGACGTCTAAAATGAGAGCAATTGTTATCAGAACGTCGATCAAGTGAATACACTTCACAGAAGAAGATAAACACAGTGAACACAACAGTCCTAATAGTAGGGCTTTATATCAAGAACGTTAACGAAAGAACGCAGAAAATCCGTACAGATCCCAAAGACTCTAGAACCTGATGCTCTGATACCATCTGTAACACCCCGCTTAAAATAATAACGGGTGGCCAGACCTATACTACATTAAATCAAGGGTCTCAGATGGCTCAGTCTCAACATCAACTGGCAGTACTAAATAGTATAAGACTAACTACCTGATATCATATAAGCGAGGCGTTAAAATTAAATAAAACATAGAACAGACAACAAACCAACACTATAAGCTACTAACAAAGTAAAGAAAGATGCATACAAGAACTATGATAAATGAAATAAATAACTACAAATGAATATGCCACAAAGAAATAAACCCGAATAAGCTGTCGGGTCACAGACAATACAATAACTGAAATGGAATAAATATAGACATTTATAAATATCCCTTGGGTGTAAACCCGATATTCAATATGAACCCTACCTAGATTTTTAAAGAAGTAGGAAGCGACTACATTCTACATCCCGCAACAGTCCGCACCTGTCACGACTCCCAAGACTCTGGATATAAGGTCATCCGGCATCCATGCGGTAGGACACCTGTAATAGTATATATATATACATGCAGGAGAGAAAAGTTAATGGGTTAGAGCCCGAGTTGTGAAAATATTTAGCAAGTGTGTTAACCGTGCATAATAAATATAAATGCACTTATTTCATAATTAAAGTGGAATCGCACTCTCGTGAAACCCCAACTCGCCTCTAATCTAACGGCGCGCACCTATTCGCGTCCTGAAATCTTAATTAAGTTACCCCACCCATAAGGACAGCCTAACTTACCATAAGCACGGCCTATACCCCCAAGACCTGCCTTCCTAACATACCCAAGAATCCAACCCTTTCTAATCACACTTAATCATTTTCAAACATATATGCCATACTAGGCTTAATGGATTCCGGTCTATAATTTAATCAATTGTAATTTTTAATACGTTACCCATATATATTTGGGTTGAATCATAGGATTTAATTTCTAAATAACATGCATACAAATTATTATTGACAAAACTTCTCTCCAATCTCAACATTGCACTACCTTTTGTGTGTGGGGCGTCTCGCAAAGCGAAATCCAAACAAGGCCCCCCCCCCCCCCCCCCGTTATATTACTCCTTGACAATGTCGATCCTAGAGATCCAATATGCCATACATATAATTCTACTATTACAACTACTAAATTTAGATTACCATATAAGGACAAATATCAAAATCTCCAATAATATCCTTGGGATGATGTAACCGAAATATTCCTTAAATGCGATACATCAACTCCCAATAATCTAGTACACCATAATCATCCAAGATGTACTCCATAAAAATTCCATATACTTTCACCTATAGGATATATAAATATATATATATATATATATATATATATAGGCATTTATTCTAACCATATATATATATATATATACCATCATCCATTCCGATGACCAAGTGTACATACCACATATGATATGCAATGGTCATGCACATAATATACCTGGCTATATATATCGCCGATAAACTGCACCATGCTATCATCTTCAGGGCATTACTCACATACCATCCCGGGGACCACAGTTTGAATCAATATCACCGACATCGGGGCCAAACACACACACACGACGTTCCAGGAAGCGGTCATAGCTCCTAACCGGTCAATGAGACGAGACATACCCACCACGTCCCACCCCAAAAGAAATGCATATCACATAATAACACAATGGACAACTATGACCTGGGGAATATCCACACCCTGCTCCTTGAGCCAGGATGCTCACCCTCTACGCGGAAACTTCCCAATGATAGCATGAGCGGGGTATGCTTAACCACATAAGTATATATATCGTTCACATGCATAATATATACACATCCATATGATCCCATCATATGATTAAACATTAAACCATCACATACGGTTTAAATATTCACAACATAAATATATCCATATATTTATATCCATACAGATATATATACATATATTCACATATCCATATATCTATATATATACAAACTAATTCTCGTTCATATGTATAAGATATATAAACTCGGCTATAGGTATACATAATCCTCAATATACTAGCCGTTACACCAAACTCATTTAATTTACCTTGATATGTGAATACAATTCCTCACTTGAAGCATATTCATCCATTTTTCCTATGATGAATAGTCTCCCAAAAATATATATATGTATCTAACATTTGGGTTATCACCCAAAGTTTAGCGTAGGAAACCATCACTACACATCTCCTCTATATTCGAAAGTACATCAATATTTCTAGTACTATTTCGGCTATTGGTATACTCATAACTTATAGTCTATAAACCTCAAGCTCAATCTTAAATTCATCTCCTGATCCCATCACTTGATTTTGACTACGATTCAATCACTCTTGTTAATCCCCTAGTCTAACGCCCCTCTGATTTATTCCTTGAATTTATCATTACTAAGGATACGCGACCACTCTCTTTCATTGGTCCCCAAATTGTATCTTAATAATATCATATCTTTATAAGGATTCGACATAAATGGCCTAAAATTTCACAACATACCCTCGCAACTCTCTCTAAGAGTTATTAACCTCACATAATATCTACACCTACTTTTGATCTATAATTAGGATTCCCAACCCCAATAAGGTTTCCCCACAATCTCTATACACAACTCCAATGCATACATGGATATATTTTTCCCAAATTATTCCAAGGAGTCCCCAAAATCATAATATGTGAGAAACCTCTTATGTGTCTCCAAAATATATTTCTTACATCATATAATCATGTCCCAAAATAATAAACCCAACTGAAAAGGGTTTGAAATCATTATAGAGAAAATTCCTCAAAATGCCATGTTTTCGAATCGATTCGGTCCTATTCCGAATCGATTCGTCCCAGCGAATCGATTCGGCCTCCAAGGCGAATCGATTTAGGTCCAAAGACCTAGGCTTCTGTCGCAGGCCAAATCGATTCGCCTTAGGTCCGAATCAATTCGGTCAGACCTGCCAATTTTGCCTAAGCCGAATCGATTCGCTCCTTAAGCGAATCGATTCGGGTCTGCAGAACCCTAAAGGTCTCTTCTTCTTCATAAAACCCACGAATTTAAAACCCTAAAATTTCACTTTTACCCCTAAACCTTCATCATATCATGATTCTAAACCAATTAAATCAACCCAAAGTTGATCCCAGCCATTTCTACACCATCAAACTCATAACTAAACATCAATTTTCAAGATTTAAACCCAAAAGTTTAGGTTTGATATTAATACCCAAAATCCATTTCTTTTACCCACAAATTATGAAATCAAATACACAAATGACTTATATAGCAAGATTAAACACTTGCCTCAGATTTGTAGAGGTTGGATCGTCCTCGATGTCGCGTTTGGGCCGGAATCTCCAAGCTTTTCTTCCTCTCTCTCTCTTCTTTCTTCTTCCTTTCTTTCTTCTTTCTCCCTCTAGGGATTTTTCTCTCTTTTTCTCAAATGAGAATGGCTTATTTCGTAAGCCTCTTAAACCTTAAAACATAAGTTCCAATTTTAAATGTTAATACACACTTTAAATGACTCGTTTACTCTAATTCGAGTCAAACTGACTTAAAAACATTCCGGAATAGAAATAAAACCCAATGACAGTCATTTTGACTATCTCGACCCTTCCGGGATCGATGGTACTCTCTAAATCATCATCCGGAATACTTCGAAATGTTCTCTATTTTTGGACTTCAATTCCCAAATTTTAAAATTCTCTAATTCAATTAAATTTTACTTTCCCAAAAATTTAATTTCTCAGTCTCCAAAGTCACGGGTTGTTACAGTTATCTAGCGTTGTATTTGGTTTATCGAATTGAGAATTATATAAGTTCATTCTACTTTTATTCAATACTAATGAATTTCATTTTACATAATGTACGGTTTCGTTTCCATATTTTGTGTGTGTATAAATTGGTTGTTTTGTGTTAAATATTCAGTTAGTACTTCTGAGTTTGACTGCGTAAACAATTGAAATCTTGAAAATATTATTGGAAAAGTGTTTCATGTTTTCCTATAGAAATTGTTTTCTATACATTTTGTTTATCCCCCTCCCCCATCATCTAACATGCGGCAAGATGACGGCGAAAAAAAAATTCGCTGAAGGGTTTGTCATCCAAATATTTCTCCAAGATTTTTTTCCCATCTTATTACAATACGAACTTTTTGTTTTTTTGCAGCTCATATATTGTAAGCCCCTTATTTGATGAAATGCCTTATTAAATAATTTTTTTTTGCAGCTCATATTTTCTTTGTAATTTAGTTAAGATGTCTGTCAATTTTATTTTAAATAAATTTTATGTAGTTGTTTGTTTATAAAACGCCTGCGCATCGCACGGGTTCCATGCTAGTATACATATATATACTAGTATATGCAAGTGCCTGAAGGCATTGCGAAAATTTGTCAAAGTACGTAATCGCAAAACAACACTCCCTAACCAAAAAAAGTAAAATTTTAAAAAATGGCTATAATTTTCTCTGTTTATAGGACTATCCACCATGTTTAACAAATAAAAAATAGTCCAACAACATTCAAATAGTATAATTCGTCGAAAAACTTCACATATAATATAAAATATACAATATTCATCAACTTAATTCACATTGTACCTCAAGTAAACAATGTTAATTTAAAAAAAAATGGACAGAATCTCCTTTGTTTATTGGACTATCCACCCTGCTAAGGGATAATAATAATAATTCCAATAATATTCAAAGAATCCAATAACTACTACAACAAAACAAATTTGTTAAAAAAATTACATACACACACACACACACACACACACACACACACACACACATATATATATATATATATATATATATATATATATATATCAAATTGAGGTCGTTCCACATGTTCCACCATATAGATTGTCCATAGTTTTCAAAATGCGACCTGATACAAAAAAAATATAGTTAGAACTAAATGAACAAATAATCATATTAGTACAAAGTATCTCACCATTGCTGAAAAAGTTAATAAAATGGATGGATATGAAATTAATTGAATCAATAATCATATTATATAACATATTCATATCAAAATATCCCAAGGAATGGCACCACCCACAGTAAGGAATGTCCTACTAAATAATAGGCCAAATACAATAAGGACAACCGATTCAAATTCAAAAGATGAAAGGATACACAAAGTATTTCCTGATTTCAATATTTATAATAGTCAAAGATTCATAGGTCAAAATACACAATTACACGCGAAATTCACAAACTAAGCAAAACACATTAATGGGATGAAATTTACAAAACAAATATTTAAAATTCCAATTTATCGAACTTACCATTTAAGAAACAGGTTTTGTTGATTTTATTCACTCAGTTTTTCCATCATCCATGTCTCAATACCCTTACCACATTCCCTGATATGCATCTCGTCGCGCTTGTGCTTCATAGGATGTCACTGCATCAAATTAATAACAAATAAAATTACATCATAAGAACGTTATATTATACATGCTTTTTCTCTTAATGAATATCATCGGGGTGATTTAAAGACAAAAGAGAATAATCAAATTCATGTGGAAACTTTTCATGTAAATTTATGCAGTAGTACCCCGGGAAAGCAGTAGAACACTGAACCAAATAATCGCATACTATGGAACTTAATTGAACTTGAGTCTAAACAATATAAAACTATGAATGTACTTGTCATTAAGAAAAAAAAGTATGTTGCTAGTTTGCACCTTTTAAATAAAAAAGCTGCATTTGACTAACTGCTGCTGAGAGGAGGGATGAGAGTCGATGCTCTGCTCCTGCTTGCTGCTACCTGGCAATCGATGCTCTGCTCCTGCTTGCTGCTACCTGGCAAGGGCTGGCCAGGGCTGGGCCCAAAATAATGGCATGTGTTTTGATGTTTAGTATTTAAATAGATGATATTCCACTGGACACACGTGTTTTCAGATTGCAATGGCCATTGGTTGGGTTTCAGCAGTGTCTGAAAGGAAAACAACATATCCAGAGTAGTCTATGTATTGAGTACATGATTTCAAATAAAGAAGCTGAAAAATACAAACTTTTAAAACCTATCTAGAAATTACAGAGATAGTTATGTATCCAGTCGATGGACTAATGGATCTGCTGCAGCAGCAAGAGCACTTGGACTAATGTATTCTCTGCATAACAAAAAAAATTACAATAAGTTTCAATCAAATATGAACTTTTTAAATTCAGCACACAAATAAAAAGTTGATGCAGTTGGCCCTGATGTGTAGCTGCCACTACTTTGCATGACTGCCATTGCTTTTTCACATTTGATGCAGCTGCCACTACTTTTTCACATTTGATGCAACACAAACATTTATAGGCAACATCTCTTTAATGATCTTAGTCATAGTCACTGAAATAAACCACACGCTGCATTAATATATAGCATATAAACAAATAAATTTAAGGGCTATAAATAATATAATGTCAATCACAATTCACTTGCACATTTTTTCAAACATGTGTATTTTTTCAACATTCACTGAAAATGAGAAGTGCATGACTTCACTTTACACGCGTATTTAAGTTATAAAGTGAGCTTAAGGACTCGTACAACTAATTAAAACAGTTAAAATGCAGTCTCAAGTTGGACTCATGCAACTGCATTTTAACTGAGATGGGTTGTGATGAAATTATACGTCTCAAGCGTTGGCAGAAAGAAGAAAAAAAAGTCTCAAGTCGAGGTTTATTCACCCAACATTAAACATGTATATCCTTAAATAGGTATACATGGTTTTAAGCATGTATACCTCACCCAACGTTTTTCACCCATCTTAAAACCCAGTACAATAAGGCATGAAATGCATTATAAGGCATGAAACAGTAAGCAAAAACTGTCAGCAAGACCCAGTTCAGTTACCATGAAACAACTTAACAAAACTGTGAGCAAAAATTAATTAAACATGCATGAACAAAGGCCGCTAAAACATGCATGAAAACAGACCATTAAAATAGTCCATGGAGTTTTGATGGCAGTGGACCAATGGAGTTTTAATGGCACTGGCCATTTAATACATACACAGAAGTTCAAAAATACATACATATATGCTTAATGGCTTACTGAATTGGGTTTGAAGCAGAAGTTCCAGCGTGAAGAAGGACGAAGAAACATAGAGAGGTTTTTGTGGAAATACAGACTAAGAATATAAAAAATTATGTGAATAAAAAAATAAAAATCTATTTGAATGGGTTCTAAAAACAAAAATCCATTTGGATAAATTCTAAAAAACACAAATTCTGTGAATAAAAAACATATAAAACTAAATAACATACTCTAAAATATCAATATGAACACCAAGCCGTGGAACTGGTCTTGAATTGCATAATGAAAAATAAACACCAAAGCATATGGTAATCCTTTCATCCACTAAAAATTATCCAATGAAGTCATTGATTAACTTTCAAAACTAAAATTCAAAACAAAGTAATAGGGTAATCCTTTCACCTACTAAAAATTATCACACTACATCCATATGATACCTAACTCCTTCTGATGCATATTACCAAAACAATACCAAGTAGAAGTAGAAACATGAAACCTCATAGCATAAATAAAAGGAAACCTCAACTCTGAACAACATTTTAGATAATTCTTATAAATAGTGATTCTTATAAATAGAACATACCTAATACTATTGATGCTATTATCAAGAAAACATAAAACATCCGCGCTACATAATCAAGAAAATAGTTCAAAAAACATAAAATCTGAATTTCAAAACCTAGAGTAATCTTCATACCTACCACATTTGTCATGCCCAGAATCTGCATCCAGTTGCACCTATATATTGCATATTTCTGGAGAAAAAGCACTATAGATCAATAGACAGATAGAGATTGTGAATATTGGAAAAATAAGTTCATATGCACATCAACATACTCGATCTCAACTCGAACCACAATATGAGACTCTGAACATTGTAGTTTATTTGGAACATAGGAACTTAAAATGAACAAATCCCAAAATCTTAAATACATGTGCGTAATAATAATACTATATATAACCTAAAACATTCAACCATTTGAAGCAAGTCTTAACAACCAAAAGTGGAAAAACACGAATACACAAATTGAGAAAGAGAGTTCACAATTATATTGGACGTAAATATTATTCAGGTAACTGATTAGTTAAGTTAAATATTATTCAGGTAACTGATTAGTTACAAAGCAATCATATTACCCTGATAAGAGCACCACGATAGTGCTTTTACAGTGGCAGTGTGGTCATCGAGGCAGTGGAGCCATTAAACAGTTAAATAGTTAATTGTCATTACCTAAAATGGTTGCGATGCTACAACATGTGGTCATCATGCATAGCCAATTCTGATGTTGTATTTTTCGTGATTTCAGGAGGAAATTGGTATAGTGACTGCGAAAAAGAGGGACAAAATTATTGTTAACGAAAAAATTCATCTTAGAAAATTAAACTTATTAAAAAATTCATAAGCCTTGGAAATAAAGGTTTGGGCTGTGGGAATGTAAGCTTAAGCATAGCCTATAATGTCATTATATAGTCTTAAACAGAGGATATAATTTCATATATAATGAACTGTGTCAATGTGAAATTTTTAACCTATACCCTTCAATATTCAAACCACAATTAAATGTAATATCATTATATCAAGTTGTGTCCTGTTTAGGCTTGGCAATGATTCTCTCTTCTCACTGCTGTGACAACTATAAAAGGAGTAGCAGTTGACAGTTTACATCATAAGAACCAGTGCTTATATATCCATTATGGTGTCGTGAAAAGATAACAGAGCAATGGACACCACTGATACATTTAGGTTGTTTCCCAACAATGAATAACAGGCAGAAGTAACGTGGCCTAGAATATGACACGTCAAACTAATAAGGGCTCAATATAAATTAATGTGTAATAAAATGACTGTTTTCTAGTATCTCAACCATTTGCCTATGTGTATCAGATGTCTCAAGTCAAAAAACATTCTCCACAAATAGCATTAGTGGAGGTTGTAAAGTCTGCATAATAAGTACAAGAATTTTAATAAAAGAAGAGGCTCGAGCATCACTGGAGTCTTTCTGGATATTGTTATCAGCTAGGGCTCTGTTGTCTTCCAGTTATTTTCTAGCAAAAAATAAATGATGCTGATCAGGTGGAATTCCTTCCTTGTTTTGGACTTTGTCCTTAAAGTTGTTGATCATGTCAGAACTCTCCACCTCGAGCGTGATGGTCTTACCGGTAAAGGTTTTGACGAAGATTCGCAAATGACAAAGACCTTCATTTTGCTGTCACAAATCAACGGCTTCGATTGCAAATGACAAGATCTTCATTTTGCTATCACAAATCAACATCAAAACTTAACCATTACTCTTATTGGTCAAATACAAAAATTTACACGCCTATATGGATAAAAATGTATTCGCCGAGTCAAATACAAAATTTGGTCTTAGTTTTTTAATTAAAAAACTAGAGAACAGTGACTTCTTAACATTGAACAGTTGTCCAAAAAGCTTCCATTCCACCTGGAGAAATTATATGTGACAATGACTTATCCAATTACACAACACATAAGCTCAATAATACATGAGCATAATATGACCCCATTTAAACAACACTGTGAATGTATTGAATGTTTGCAATAATGAGGAAATCCTGCAGAGTTACAATAACAAATGTAGAAAGAATGTGGATACATGTATGTCGCTTGTGTCTCTAAACATCTCTAGCTTGGCCTCCGAGGTGAGTTTCTCGGTCCTTGAGCGCTTTGTTGCTCGATGTCCCAACCTATAACTCGTCGTCCTAACCATGTTGTACCCCTCGAGAAGCTTCCCAACCTAATTTTTTGGGCGCCACGGTTTGGAAGCCTATCAATACAAAGCACATAAAGGGTTACCTCGCCATTATGGCCCATAAACAGTGAAAAAGTTGAAATGAATTGAAAAAAAAAGGAATGAGCAAACTGAGTCTAGGGGTGGTTGTCCTTCTGTTTACCCGTTACTTTATCCAAACATTACTCCGCATGTTTTATCTTCTACAGTGAAAAAATTATGAAAATGGTTATGTAAGACAATAAAAATAATAGTTTAACTCATATCACGATGTTTAAATGCTGATATGAAACTAAATCCCAAAGATACCTATCAATAAATACAGGACACCGATTGTACCATATTTATGGCCGTAGTTTCAATCCCCGCCAGTAGCATATGTTATGAAATACTCCTTAACTTCACTTTCTACATATATTGGATATTTACCTCACTTTATAGTTATGAAATGCACACCCAATTTACAACTTATAAACTTACTTTAATTGATTTATGTTTATCTATTTGGACTTCAATATGAAGAAAAGTATAGCAAATTTGTCAATTAATATTGATACACGGGACTCTAATATCCATAGACTTAGTCAGCTTATATGTCATGTTAAGAACTGTACACATTAAAAACTGAAACCATTGGAAAACATCAATAACCTATACAACATCCTCACCTTCTCAGTAATTTCATGTCCATATTATGTATTCACAACTGTGAGGATCGAGACTTGTGAAGATTGATATTCTTCAAGTACATTCCACGACCATTTACTCCATTCGAGGTGAGCTTCACCTACTGACCCTCCTTGAAGAGGGGTGAGTAAATTATTCTGCACTAAATGCACAGAGTGAGTAAATTATTAAAATTTAGCATATGAAAGTCTTGTCCAAACCAACTTAAATCAATGGTATTCAATTCTCAAAATAGTAGGTACAATGTGATGCTTTTAGTACTGGTGGTCACAGGCGATGATACGTACTTAAATCGATAACTCTAGATGCAAATCAGATGTGAATCAGAAATTAATTTGTAAATTAGAAGTTATCAGAATTATATCCATAGACGCGATTAAAAAATTACACCGTAAATGAAAACCTATTACCACCTTAACTTCAAAACAAACTTAGGTGTTGAACAAAGTCAGAGGGATAGTAGTAACTCAGAGTGACTTTAGTTATTTTAGGTATAATAGAGATTTGTATAATTTACTATGTATGACCTCATTTCAAAAAATTTGCGTATAACATTATAAAATTTCTATTGATAAAAACATAGTTTATTGATATAACATTTTTATAAAAATAGGCGAGAGATGGAGAGCTTTTGATAGTTGTGTGTGAGGGAGATAATGAGGGCGGCGGGTGAGATAGAATGTATGAGGGCGAAGAGTGCGTGGGTAAAGTGAGGGAGTCTTCCCAAAATGCCCAAAGTTTGAATTAAAGGGTAAGTTTGAAGTAGGAAAGGGGGGGAGGGTACTTTATGAGGCCCTTTACGCAAAACACTTGTAAATATTAAATCGTACACTAATCATCGCCTCAAATTAAAAACACCTTTTCAACTGACATGATAGGGCTTCAATAAACCAAGTTCTCAAAACCAAAACACAACTAAAACATATCCCTGTCATTATTTTTGCATAATGATATTGCATCATTGCACTATCAAAGTATGAAACCAATAGTGTTTTAAATATAGCACACGCATATAAGTATTGTGGAATTGAGCAACCACCTAATCTCTCCCTCGCCAAAAAATTCGCATAGGTATAAGATGAAGGTTTCCCATAAATAGCTCCAGTGAATATGTGCACAAATAAATAGTGAGAAACCCAAGAATAGTTATGTAGGACAATTAAAAGAACTGGAGTTACCTCACTACAAATGATGTCAATACCAGTTTTTCTTTTATGTAGGGGTCAAATATGTGCAACCATATAGTCTGCATAAATATAGTACAAATAGACTACTATAAAAATGGGAAAATATAAATCTATTTTAAAAACAATATGCCTACAAAACCCATTGATTTGTGTAAATGGAAATAGGTTAAAAAGTTTTGACAGATTTATTTAAGGAATTCACAATCCATTTTAAGGAATTTTGTCAAACATTTAAGAGGCATACCATATGTTTACTATCAGTTGCAACACATTGTATTCTCTACAAATCTAACCAATAACACTATAAAGTTGTAGCTCAGTTAAAACACCCATAAAAAATTGAAACCCCCCCAAAAAATGATCAGATTTGAAGAACCAATACACTTTAAAAAAAACAAAAAAGCATCAGATCTGAAGAAAAAAAAAAGTAAACCTTTATAGACTCGAATATAACCATTGTGTGTGTGCGTAAGAGGCCCGAATATAAACCAATACAACCACTTGACAACGGATCTAACAATCAGTTTATAGTAAGAAAAACCTTATGTGAAAGAACCCTAAGGAAATAAACAAATCGTGTGTGTGTAAGAGAAACCCTGTGAGCGTGAGCATGTGCGTGTGCGTGTGCGTGTGTAAGAGACTGGGGGGGAAAGGTTACTGTAATACCCCGTAATTTTATTGATATTAATTTAAGGGATTAATTGAATTAAATGAGAATTAATTAGAAATTAATCCGGGTATAAATACTAACAAGATGTGAGTTGGTATTTGATTATGATGTTAAAAATTTATTATTTTCGAGTATGTATGGTAATACATGAGTATTGATGATATCTAAATTGTCACGAGGTAGATATACGGCAATTTGGAAAATTTAATTGGGACGCGCGTGTCAGTCGCGTCAGGAACGTAATTAACTGAATTAAAAAGTGAATTTTTTGTTTATCAACCAAATGGTCATTTTGAGTTCACCAACGTGTCCGAAAGGGTTGAAATAGTCAGAAAACACTAGCCGGGAGTTTAATTTGGATCCCGGGGCATTTTTAGGCCATACCGGCAATCCAAAAGGGTAGTTTGGTAATTTTAAAAATAGGAGAATTAAACCAACGAATTTTAGAGGTTATTTTTATATTAGAAAAGAACCCACTAAGCCATTATCATAATTTGGGAAGTTATAGGGAGGAGTTGGAAGAAGTTCCAAAAAGGAAACCCTAACCACCATCACCATCTTTGGAAGAAATTTGTAGAGAAAGGGAGGAGAATCAACATTCAATTCTTCAACATCAAATCATAACATCTATGGCAAGTGGTTTAATTACATTAATTTCAAGCGAATGTTTCTTCCATGCTTAGAATTGAATAATTGTCTTGTATTGGAAGTTTGATGAAAACCCATGAAATTGGAGGTAGGATTCATAATATGATATAGGGATTGCATGTAGAATGTTATTGGATGAATTTCATATACAAAATATATCTTTTGATGATGTGAAAATGGATTGATAAGGAGAAATTGTAGTCATTAAATTCTGGGTTCATGATTATAGGGTGTGGGACAAGGTTTGGGAATTTTGATGATTATATGTTAATGTAGGAAGCATTGACCCCATATATATGTTAAAGAGTGGCCTAGGAGGACTTAGAGTAGTTTAATAACGTTAAAATACTATTGGTATGATCTTAGGATGGGTTTAGAGAAGAGAAAAATTGAGAAAAATGAAGTAGAGAATTTATGGGCTGAAACTGCCATCTCGTTAGAAGACCTGACCAGGTCGTTCAAACGACCTCGTTCGAACGAGCTTCTAACGAGATGACAGTATTCCTTCTAACGAGTTGGTAGTTCGTTCGAAGCCTTTCGTTCGAACGAAATCATTCGAACGACCTCGTTCGAACGAGACTTCTAACGAGTTGACAGAATGGCCTTTTTGGCCTGTTTTTATTTCAAATGTTTCGTAAACCTATTTAATTGGAGTATTAACCTTCCCTTATTATTTAATGGGTATAATTGTGAGAATTGGGGTACGTTGAGGAGTAGAACTTAGAACCTTATAATAAAATCCGATGTCAATTGTGGAATAGGAAACGAATACCTAATTACGACGTGAGAAGGGTTGACAACATTAATATACAAATCGGGACTTATAAACGTATAACATTAAATGACGGTATAAGAACGAGAAGCATACCTATATTAATAATTCGAGATATCTAAAATGTGTGAATGCTTAGTATTTGTGGTTTTATGTGTATAACATACCTACCATACTTGTTATCATGGGAGGTCTGCGTTCGATTAGGGCCATCTAATCTTTGTGTACCTACGGGGGGATTTAGATTGGTACCTCGAGGACATAGGTCAGAGAAGGACTTATTGAGAAGTTAATAAGTCTGCTGATCATGGGAGCGTAGGTATGTGCGTAACCCATGTGATGTGAACTATGTTCGCCTCCATAGTTTGTGATTGTTGTTTATTGAAAACGATTCCTGAGAGATTTGGAATACGTGGTCCTTATGTACGTGATGTACCGGGATTGGATAGCAGAGTATGTGTGCACCGCAGCTTAGTCTTGGGGTGCTAGAATTGTATATTTATGATGAGAATAATATACTGTTAATTGCAATGAACTGCCATGTATATATGTGAATATAAGTAATTGCAACGTTATGTAAAGATGAGATGAAAGATTTCTAGTAAGTAGTGTTACTAATACGGGAAACCGAGAATATATGAAAAGCTCTCTGTTTAAATGAAGATGCCGGAATTAAATCGTGAATTGTATAGTAATGTTAGATTTTTTTTTGAACTAGTTAGATATGGGAATAACTAGAATGGGTACGGGTACGTTACGAGTGCACAGATAGTCGAGACGTGAGTATTTCATGTGAGAGCACGTCCTAACATGTATTTTGCATTCATTGTTTTAATGTCATTAAAACACTTTCTATATTTTAAACTGTTTTCCACAATCGGGCTCTGACCCGTTTGCTTTCAAATATATTTTTGTAAAAACCTTTTAGGTGCCCAGCCACAAGGACACCATGCATAGGAGTTCCATTCAGGTGACGGACTGTAGCTGCCGTGGAAGTTACAGGACTTTGACAGTAGACGCCTCCACTTTCGATCTTAACTCCTTATTATCAGCTTTCCTCATCTGTTGGGCATGTCTCCCTATTTACTTTTAGAGATACTTTATTTATTCATTTATTTCAGAATTCTGGGTTGTAATTAATTTAGTGATGCAGACTTAGTATTTGTTTATTCCTGTATTTGGATTGTTGTAAGGAGTATCCCTCCAGACTCATTACTATTTTATGGTTATTCCATTTTCATTTTGTTGTGGTGGTTATGTTAGCATTTCATAATTTAATTATTGCATGTTAATAGGATTTAATTAAAATTGACAACTCACTTTTTAGATATTAGGTGGCAAGTAATTATAAAAAAAAATGTTTTCGACGGTGATGCTATGAACTGAACCAACTTGGCATTTTGTATTAATTTAATAAAGGAGTAGCTACCCGGTATTTAATTAGTCGGGGTGTCACAGGTGCTATCAGATCATCAGGTTCTAGTGTCCTATGTACGGCTTATTATGTTTCCGCTGAGCTTTTTTTGATGTAGAGCCTTATATTTTAGGACTGTTGTATTCTTTTGTGTATATTTCGCTCTTCAGCTATTTTGAGATAATAACTGTGAACTTATAGACTTTACTCTCATTTCAGATGCCTCCACGAAGCGAGTTCCTAGGGATGCTCAGCTCAAGCCACAGTCTGCACCAGTTCCGAGCACCATGAATGCCGCAGAGGTTGCAGCCATTGTAGCCCAAGCGATGAATGTTGCTCTCACCGTTGTACATCAGGCACCACCCCAGGCGCTGGTAATTGTGCCAGTTCAGGCTCATGCATTCCCGTCTTCTTGGGAACGCGTTCGTGATTCTTTTCAGAAAGCACACCCTCCGGAATTCGCAGGTAGCTCCGACGTTATTGTGTCCAGTCAGTGGAGGAAGGACATTCAGAGGCACTTAAGGATGTATGAGTGCACAGATGTTCAGAAGCAGATACTGGCTACTTTTAAGCTAGTAGGATCAGCATTGCAGTGGTGGGAGTCCATTACCACCACGGAGGAGAGGGACGCTCTGACTATTCAGGAGTTCTAGGTGCGGTTCGACCAAAAATATTTTTCGTCAGCTGTTCACACTGAGATGAGGAGGAAGTTGATGAACCTCAAGCAGGAGGGAAAGACCGTATTCGAGTATGAGGCTGAGTTCACCAATCTCTTGAACATTGTTCCGGATGAAATTCCAATCGAGGAGAAGAAAATTCAGAAGTTCACGGATGGATTGACTTGGAGGATCCGTCAGCACTTGTTGGGGAATCTCTCGTTGGCCACTTATTCTGATGTGGTTAACGCTGCACTACTTCATTGCCAGGATCATCGCTTCCACATGTCTGAGAGGAAGAGATCAGGAGAGTCCAGCCATTAGGGCAGGACCGGGGGCAATGGTGCCAGCGGGGCACAATCTGCTCAGGGACAGCACAGGCAGGGTGATCAAGGTTCCCAACAGGGGGATCATAAGAGATTAAGATTCGGGGGTTTCAGGAATGGTCAGGGAGGTTTCAGACATGGCCATCAAGGTCCATCAAGGTCAGAATGGTCAGCAGCAGCAGTTTCAGCAGGGCCAGCATGGTCAGAGTAGGAATGGTCACGGCCAGCAGGGTCGTGGGCAGTAGGGACAGCGAGGGGGAAACTTCCCGGGGAAGTGCTTCGTTTGTGGAAAGACTGGCCACAAATTCCAGGATTGTCCTGATAGGGGAAGGGCCCCACCACAGCAGCAGCAGGGTGCTCGACACGAGCCACAGAGGCCTATTTTTCCCGTCGCCTCCCAGCACCACCACAGATAGCAGCACTACCACCCATTCCAGCAGCCCCAGTCCAGCAGGGACAACTTCAGTATGGGAGAGTGTATCAGCTCCAGCATGTCGCAGTCCCATAGGATCCGCCTGCTATTGAGGGTATGTTCTCTATTCAGGGGACTTTGGGGCGTATTTTATTTGATACGGGGGCCACACATTGTTTCGTTGCCATGAGATTTTCACGCACTATTGGGTTGTTAGACATCGCAGAGAGCACGGTTACTTGTGTAGATTCACCGTTGAGTAGGGGTTCCATGATTTCGCTTATTTGTAGAGGTGTGGGTATAGAGATCGGGAGGTTTACTTTACCCGCTGATATGTTAGTGTTAGAGATGACTGAGTATGATGCGATTATTGGCATGGATTGGCTAGTTGCATACCGAGTCATGATTGATTGTTTTAGTAGGATTATTATCTTTGCCATTCCCGGGCAGGAGATGTTTTTAGTGGCGATGCCTCGCCCTGAGGGAGGATCGTCCACTCATTTGTACTATATAGAGGAAGAGACCTCTAAGGAAGTGGTGCTACCACTTGAATCGATTCAAGTTGTTAGGGAGTTTGCTGATGTATTTTAGGATATTCCTGGACTACCTCCGAGTAGAGAGATAGACTTTGTGATCGATTTGGCGCCGGACACTCGGCCAATTGCCCACGCACCTTACCGGATGGCTCCAGCAGAGATGAGAGAGCTACGGGATCAGATAGAATAGTTGTTGGATCAGGGGTTTATGCGGAGGAGTACTTCATCGTGGGGTGCCCCTGTGTTGTTCGTAAAGAAGAGGGATGGATCGTTGAGGTTGTACGTAGATTACCGGGAGTTGAATAAAGTCACGATACAAAATAAGTATCTGTTGCCCAGAATCGATGACTTATTTGACCAGTTGAGAGGAGCTTCCTTCTTCTCAAAGATTGATTTACGATCGGGATACCATCAGTTGCGTATCGGGGAACAAGACGTCTCAAAGACTGCTTCCTTAACAAGACATGGTTCCTACGAGTTTCGGGTTATGCCTTTTGGCTTGACCAATGTTCCAGTCGTGTTTATGGACTTGATGAATAGGGTGTTCAGAGAGTTCCTAGACCAGTTCGTCATCGTCTTTATTGATGACATTCTGGTTTAGTCCCAGACAGAAGAGGAGCACACCGAGCATTTGAGATAGGTTTTGCAGACGCTACGTCAGAACGAGCTTTATGCAAAGTATGAGAAGTGTGGGTTTTGGCTGAAGGAGGTTCAGTTTTGGGGGCATATCATTTCAAATCGGGGGATATCTGTTGATCCAGGGAAGGTATCTGCGATGAGGGAGTGGGGACAGCCCACGAAATCGACTGAGATCCGTAATTTCTAAGGCCTAGCAGGATACTACAGGAGGTTTATCCGGGGTTTCTCAAAGATAGCGGGTCCTTTGACACATCTGACTCGCAAGGGTGTGCCATTCATCTGGAGCGATGCCTGTCAGTTGGCATTCGATGAGTTGAAGGGCAAGTTGACCTCAGCACCTGTGTTAGCATTGCCCAGACCGGGAGTTGAGTATTTAGTTTACACCGATGCGTCCTTACAAGGACTCGGAGGTGTACTGCAGTAGGAGAGTCAGGCCATAGCTTATGCTTCCCGTAAGCTTAAGCCTCACGAGAGGAATTACCCCACCCATGACTTGGGGTTGGCAGCAGTCGTATTCGCTCTTTGGATTTGGAGACACTATCTCCTGGGGGATAAATTTCGGTTGTTTACGGACCACAAGTCTTTATAATACCTCTTCACGCAGAAGGAACTGAATATGCGTCAACGATGGTGGCTTGAGTTTGTGAAGGATTATCAGTTCGATATCCAATATCACCCGGGGAAGGCTAACGTAGTAGCAGACGCGTTGAGCCGTAGGTCAGTAGATGAGGTGGCCGGGGTGTGGAAAGCCAAGTGGAAGGAGTTAGGACACCAGGATGCAGTGGCCCGATTGTTCATGTTTGTGATGACTATTACACCTCAGATTGTTACGAGGGTGGTAACGGCCCAGACAAATGACTCCTTCTGTCAGGAGAAGATAGTTCGATTACTAGTAGAGGGAGCCGAGTTCTATACCGTTGGCTCAGACGGGGGATTACGCTTCAATGGGAGACTGGTCATTTCGTAAGGGGAGGACTTACGACACGAGGTAATGACGGAGTCACACGGCTCACCGTTCACGCTACACCCTGGTGGGGATAAGATGTACCAAGACATGAGACGACAGTATTGGTGGAGTGGGATGAAGAGAGATATCGTCGTGCTTGTTTTCAAATGTGCCACTTTTCAGCTAGTAAAGGTGGACCATCAGAAACCGACGGGACTTCTACAGTCGTTAGAGGTTCCGACGTGGATATGGGATAGCATATCCATGGACTTTATCACGGGGTTACCTACATCACAGAGGGGTTACGACTCCATTTGGGTAATTGTGGATAGGTTGACCAAAGTTGCTCATTTTCTGCCCGTAAGGATCGACTACACTACGGGACAGTATGCCCAGCTTTTCATTGGGGAAATAGTGAGACTTCACGGCGTACCTCTAAATATCGTGTCTGACCGAGACAAGATATTTGTTTCACGATTTTGGGAGAGTTTCCAGGAGGCCATGGGTACGGAGTTGCGGTTGAGTACGGATTATCACCCGCAGACTGATGGGCAAACCGAGCGGACAAATCAGATGTTGGAGGACATGTTACGTATGTGCATCCTAGACTTTGGAGGTGGATGGGATCAGTACCTTCCACTGGTGGAGTTTGCTTATAACAACTCCTACTAGTTCACCATTGGCATGGCTCCATTTGAGGTGTTGTACGGTAGACCTTGTCGTTCCCCAACATGTTGGTTAGAGGTGGGGGATAACAAACTCCTTGGACCGGAGGTGATTCAAGACACTTCAATAAGGATAGAGTTGATACGGAGTCGCATTCGGATAGCTCAGGATCGGCAAAAGAGCTATGCTGATGCGAAGAGGTTCTTCAGAGAATTCAAAGTGGGGGACCAGGTGTTACTCAGAGTATCTCCTATGAAGGGGATCATGCGTTTTAGGAAGAAGGGGAAACTGGCACCAAGGTATGTGGGGCCATTTCCAATCATCGAACGGATTGGCCCAGTTGCGTATAGACTTGGATTACCGGAGCACTTGCATAGGATTCATGATGTGTTCCATATTTCCTCGCTAAGGAGATACCTTAGGGACGATTTGGCCCATACTCACATTGCTTTGGAGGACATCGATCTCCAGCCCGATAGTTCCTACGAGGAGGGGCCGATTGCTATTTTGGACCAAAGCGAGCGGAAACTGAGGTCGAAGATAGTACCGTTAGTATGTGTGCAGTGGCGGCATCATAATGCCGAGGAGTCCACATGGGAGTGCGATGATGAGATGCGCGAGCGCTATCCAAAGCTATTTTTACCAGGTACTTTTTATTTTCGAATTTCGGGACGAAATTATGTTATTAGGGGGAAAGTATGTAATACCCCGTAATTTTATTGATATTTATTTAAGGGATTAATTGAATTAAATGAGAATTAATTGGAAATTAATCCGGGTATAAATACTAACGAGATGTGAGTTGGTATTTGATTATGATGTTAAAAATTTATTATTTCCGAGTATGTATGGTAATACATGAGTATTGATGATATCTAAATTGTCACGAGGTAGATATACGGCAATTTGGAAAATTTAATTGGGACGCGCGTATCAGTCGCGTCAGGAACGTAATTAATTGAATTAAAAAGTGGATTTTATTTTTATCAACCGAATGGTCAATTTGAGTGCACCAACATGTTCGGAAGGGTCGAAATAGTCAGAAAACACTAGCCAGGGGTTTAGTTTGGGTCCCGGAGCATTTTTAGGCCACACCGGCAACCCAAAAAGGTAGTTTGGTAATTTTAAAAATAGGGGAATTAAAACCCACGAATTTTAGAGGTTATTTTTATATTATAAAAGAACCCAATAAGCCATTATCAGCATTTGGGAAGTTAGAGGGCTACGGGAGTTATAGGGAGGAGTTGGAAGAAGTTCCAAAAAGGAAACCCTAGCCACCATCACCATCTTTGGAAGAAATTTGTAGAGAGAGGGAGGAGAATAAACATTCAATTCTTCAACATCAAATCAGAACATCTAAGGCAAGTGGTTTAATTACATTAATTTCAAGCGAATGTTTCTTCTATGCTTAGAATTGAATAACTGTCTTATATTGGAAGTTTGATGAAAACCCATGAAATTGGAGGTAGGATTCATAATATGATTTAGGGATTGCATGTAGAATGTTATTGGATGAATGTCATATACAAAATATATCTTTTAATGATGTGAAAACGGATTGATAAGGAGAAATTTTAGTCATTAAATTATGGGTTCATGATTATAGGGTTTGGGACAAGGTTTGGGAATTTTGATGATTATATGTTAATGTAGGAAGCATTGGCCCCATATATATGTTAAAGAGTGACCTATGAGGACTTAGAGTAGTTTAATAACGTTAAAAGACTATTGGGATGATCTTAGGATGGGTTTAGAGAAGAGAAAAATTGAGAAAAACGAAGTACAGAATTTTTGGGCTGAAACTGCCATCTCGTTAGAAGACCTGCCCAGGTCGTTCGAACGAGCTTCTAACGAGATGACAGTATCCCTTCTAACGAGTTGGTAGTTCGTTCTAACGACCTCGTTCGAACGAGACTTCTAACAAGTTGACAGAATGGCCTTTTTGGCCTGTTTTTATTTCAAATGTTTCATAAACTTATTTAACTGGAGTATTAACCTTCCCTTATTGTTTAGTGGGTATAATTGTGAGAATTGGGGTATGTTGAGGAGTAGAAATTAGAACCTTATAATAAAATCATATGTCAATTGTGGAATAGGAAACGAATACCTAATTACGACGTGAGAAGGGTTGACAACGTTAATATATAAATCGGGACTTATAAACGTATAACATTAAATGACGGTATAAGAACGAGAAGCATACCTATATTAATAATTCGAGATATCTAAGATGTGTGAATGCTTAGTATTTATGGTTTTATGTGTATAACATACCTACCATACTTGCTATCATGGGAGGTCTGCGTTCGATTAGGGCCATCTAATCTTTGTGTCCCTATGGGGGGATTTAGATTGGTACCTCGAGGACATAGGTCAGAGAAGGACTTGTTGAGAAGTTAATAAGTCTGCTGATCATGGGAGCATAGGTATGTGCGTAACCCATGTGATATGAACTATGTTCGCCTCCATAGTTTGTGATTGTTGTTTATTGAAAACGATTCCTGATAGATTCGGAATACGTGGTCCTTATGTATGTGATGTACCGGGATTGGATAGCAGAGTATGTGTGCACCACAGCTTAGTTTTGGGGTGCTAGTATTGTATATTTATGATGAGAATAATATACTGTTAATTGAAATGAACTGCCATGTATATATGTGAATATAAGTAATTGCAACGTTATGTAAAGATGAGATGAAAGATTTCTAGTAAGTAGTGTTACTAATACGGGAAACCGAGAATATATGAAAAGCTCTTTGTTTAAATGAAGATGTCGGAATTAAATCATGAATCGTATAGTAATGTTAGATTTTATTTTGAACTAGTTAGATATGGGAATAACTAGAATGGGTACGGGTACGTTAGGAATGCACAGATAGTCGAGAGGTGAGTATTTCATGTGAGAGCACGCCTAACATGTATTTTGTATTCATCGTTTTAATGTCATTAAAACACTTGCTATATTTTAAACTGTTTTCCACAATCGGGCTCTGACCCGTTTACTTTCAAATATATTTTTGTAAAAACCTTTTAGGTGACCAGTCACAAGGACACCATGCATAGGAGTTCCATTCAGGTGACGGACTGTAGCTGCCGTGGAAGTTACAGGACTTTGACAGTAGACGCCTCCACTTTCGATCTTGACTCCTTATTATCAGCTTTCCTCATCTGTTGGGCATGTCGCCCTATTTCCTTTTAGAGATACTTTATTTATTCATTTATTTCAGAATTCTGGGTTGTAATTAATTTAGTGATGCAGACTTAGTATTTGTTTATTCCTGTATTTGGATTGTAGTGAGGAGTATCCCTCCAGACTCATTACTATTTTATGGTTATTCCATTTTCATTATGTTGTGGTGGTTATGTTAGCATTTCATAATTTAATTATTGCATGTTAATCGGATTTAATTAAAATTGACAACTCACTTTTTAGATATTAGGTGGCTAGTAATTATTAAAAAAAATGTTTTCGACAGTGATGCTATGAACTGAACCAACTTGGCATTTTGTATTAAATTAATAAAGAGTAGCTACCCGGTATTTAATTAGTCGAGGTGTCACAGTTACCTGGGGGCGGCGGCAAGGGGGAGGCGGGGGCGGAGGGGGAGGGGCATGGATGGGGAGCGGTTTCTCAGCACAGCCGAGAGAGAGGGTAAAAGTGAGTGAGGGAATGAAAAGTCGGCTAGGGTTTGGGGAAATGAGAGTAAGGGATAGAATGGAAGAGTAATCGGGGTCCTTCACTTTGAGTGACGTGGAAGATTAAGAGCCCTTAGATTACTTTGATAAGATAAGATAAGATAACACTATTCATAACACCATTGTCCCATATATATATATATATATATATATATATATATATATATATATATATATATATATATATAGTCAGGCTCTTCAATATACCTCTGAACATACCTATTTTTTTAAATAGTAAAAATAATTTTGAGTTGATATTTTTTATATGGATTCATGATATTTCAGTGGACCATTGTAAAAATATTCATCCCAAAATAATATGTTTTGTTATTTTGAAAAAATAGGTAAAAAAAGTTGATAGTTTTAAAGGGTAAAAACTGTTAGTTTTTTTACCTATTATTTTCGATTGTTTTGTTTTTACAGGGGGACACTGAAATATCATTAACTCATATAAAAAATATCATCTCAAAATTCTTTTTTTTTACTGTTTCAATAAAAAGGTATGTTCATAGGTATGTTGCTAAGAGGTATGTTGGAAAATCTGAGTGTATATATATATATATATATATATATATATACAGAAGGTCTCCTGTAAAGACTCCTTATGGTCCACACCCTGATATTATTTATTTAAAATAGTAAAAAAATAATTTTTTTTATGAAATTGCATGGATATGATCTTCATGGTGAGAAGATCATCTCCATTTTTTTCATCAAAAAATTCAATACAAGAAACCGTTCAGATGAGATGATATGTCAAAAACTCGTATAAATATACATTTTTTACTAGGGGTGGAAGCGGTATGGGTTTTTACCGTACCGTACCATTTTGGTCCCGAAAAAAATGGTTTTGGTTTCATATATTAAGATACCAGAAACCAGTCTTACCGAAACCGAAATTACCGCAAAAAAGTTGGTTGGTTTTGGTTTTAATATTTATAAAACCGATTTACCAAAATTACCGTACCGAATTTACTGAAACAAAAAAAACGTATCGAAATTACCATACCGTACCGAATTTATCGAAACCATAAAAAATCGTACCGAAATTACCATACCGTACCGAATTTACCAAAACCAAAAAAAAATTGGTTTTGGTTTTAATATTTAAAAAAGTTGGTTGGTTTTGTTTTTGGTTTTTTGGGACTTTTAGTGTTGTTTACCAAAGCCAGAAAAAATCGAAACCAGAAAAAACCAGAATTTACCGAAACCAGAAGAAACTAGAAAAAACCAGAATTTACCGAAACTAGAAAAAAAACCGAAATTACCGAAAAAACTAAAATACCAGCCGGTTTGATTTTGGTATTGATTTTGGTGTACTGGCTGGTAAACTGGTACGGTTTGGTTTTGGTATTGGTATCTACTATTTACCGACCAAACCGTACCGCTTACACCCCTATTTTTTACCGTTGAAATTTTGGGTCTACGCCAACCACTTGATTGATTGAATTTTTTGATGAAACTTCATGAATATAATCTTCTCACTGTCAAGATCATATTCATGAAGTTTCATCAAAAAATTCAATTAAAAAGTTGGTGAGATGATCGTCAAAATTTCAACGGTCAAAAATGCATATTTATACCATTTTTTTACATATCATCTCATTCCAACGATTTTTTTATTGAAGTTTTTGATGAAAAAAATTGGAAATGATCTTCTCACCTTAGAGATCATATCCATGAAGTTTCATCAAAAAATTCATTTTTTTACTTTTTAAAAAAAAAGGGTATATACGGGGTTTGCACCATAAAGAGTCCTTACAGGAGGGAACCTCTCTGGATATATAGTATTAATCTCTGGTGCGGACGGATCCATGCGCACACGGTGTGGAATTTATCTTTTTCCCAACGTGGTCCCAAAGTCAAAATTATTATTTTCCCCTAGTGGTGCCCTCTTGTCTTATAGCGAAATCTTATTTCAAGAATATATTTATAATAGATTTATATTTTAGACCACAAAAATTTTACAAAGTAGAAAGAATCGAAATCTGATTTCAGAGCTAAGACACTCCTTTCAGATCTATATTAGTGAAAAAACTTTAATGACCTTGGGATTTATCTCACACATTTACAAAGATATTTTTGAAACTCACCCAGACTAACAATCCATCCATCTAACTAAGTTAGACCCAGATGGTTACTTTACTTCTCACAGAGACAATTGTTCACACATTGAACACATCTCAGCCAAAAGCGCAGATAGTAGACAAGTTACTACTAGTGTTATCAATAGCATATTAGACCAAAATAAGTGTATCATACTTAATTTAAGGCAATTATTTAATAATATCAAAACCCTAAAAACAGAGATAAAAAATATCTCTAAGAAAATACAAGACATAGACAGCCAAATTCCGATAGACTTTGTACAAGTATTACAAGATATAAATACCAAGACTAATCACATAAAAGTCATTAATGAGGAAATTTTAAAACTTAAAACTCTGGCAAAGAATCAAGAAAGTGAGTTAGTAAAACTTATCAAAGAACAAGCTAAACTTATTCCAAGATTAGACAATTATCTTCCTAACAGAAATACTTAAATCAGACTGGAATGAGGTACCCGGAAGCCTCTCTATTTAAACTCTAGAAAAATTTTACCAAAGAATTCTAGAAAAGATAAGCGCTGAAAGGTTTTATTACCAGATAAATAAAAATGAGATTGCTAATGTTGCTAAAGCATCTAGACTCATACTTGAGAAATTGAATTTAATCTAAACTTCAACAGTGGCCACCCAAGACTACAATAGTAGCTTTACTAAAGACTTACAAGTAGAGTTAAAGGCTAAGATGGAAGGTTAATTTGGATAGTATTGTTAATGAACTTAGACATAATATAGCTCATGCAGAAGAAAAATATAAAAAAAAATTTGAAGGGAATTAGGTTTATATATGATAAACATTCCCAAGCAGAATTAGACTCCCCCTCTAACATGTTTAAATAAAATAGAAAAATCTGTAGAATCTATAAAAGCTAGAATGACAGGGGAATTTGTGCAACAATAAGAAAAAGATAAAACCCTAGTTTTATAAGGGCAATTTCTAACGTAATTATAAAATCAAATCATTAAGAAATCTAACCATAAACAGATTTAATATCCATTAATCATAAAACCCTATCTTTGATGTTCTTCATGCATGTTCATCAAGATTTTCAGATTGCTTTAAAGTTTATCATCCAATAATCTCAAATTTCGTAACATCAATGTAAAGGGATTATTTTTAACATTCTACCCCATATCATGAATCGCAACCCGTATTATCCCAAGAATTCACCCAATAATGTAATTTCAACCCTACACTATCATGGGTATTATAACATGCTTAAGAGATTTGCAAGATAAACAATTTACTCATACTTGCAAGTTTAATTTGCATTATTTGGTAGTGGAGTAGCTCTTCCCTTGCTTCGATCTTATTTCCAATGACTACGGTAGTGGAAAAGGGTGTAGAATGGCCTAAGGATCCTCCCTTCTTCCTCTTATATGGCATATCTTCTCTCTCAAGTAATGTAATCCTAACCTCTATCACAAAGTGACTGATATAACACTCTAAATTTCGGAGTTCTTCCGACCCTAGACTCCCAAATAACCAAAACCCTTACGTGATGCCAGGTTGGTCTAAAAATACCCCGAAACCCAATCAATACACCCGAGTACTTTATTCCGCATATTTCGGCTCATTCGAAATTAATCGTGACCTCGAAATTTCCATCCGAGTCACTATACATAAATTTTTTATCTCGACCTCAATAAAACCTACACGCGACTCCTGGTTAAGATATAACATAGTCATGTCGATATTACTCGCTACAACATATAATAATTATCACGAGTAATTAACTACGCGCTTAGTAAATTATTCCATTAATATTAATTGTAATCTCTCCCGATCAATATTTAATAAACACATAATATTTAATTCAATTACATTACGACACACATGTAATTTAAAAATAACCGAATTAGTTAAATTTTAAATACTTGAAAATGCTGGGTGTTACAAAAGAATCTCTAATGTAGGAGAAATAAACTTTGGTTAACATAAAAATTGAAGCCCTAGAAAATGAATGAAACCATAAAAATTAATAAAGTCAATGAGATAGAATAATATTTATATAAAGAAAATTAAATAACTTAGAATTTTACCGAATGTTGTCTTATAATTTTTAAAGAGGGAGCATGTACATAATATATGAATATTGAGAAGAAGAATTGCAGGAGAAGATTTTGAAATGAGGCTCATCAGGAGGGAGGCGCGTTTTTGTGTTTTGACAAAAGGCAATAGGTTTTAAGATATGGGTATTTCAACTATTAGTATTCACCTTTTTATTCTAGGTTCTAAAATAATCAGTTTTTACCCCTAAAATATATTTTACTTACAAAAATATTTTTTTTTTTAAAACGTGGGAGCTTAAGCCCCCACCTGCCTAGACCTGATAAAATGAGGCACGACACGATAACACAACAAGAACCGACACGAAGTTATAAATTAATAGGTGGACCCTTAATGGGTTCGGGTCATATCTGTGCCAACCTGATAAGACACAATAGTTACCGAGTCGGATTAGGGTTGACTCCTTCACCCATTAATACCCGATAAAACCCGTTATGACCCATTAATTTAAGTAAATAAGATATACTTTTGAAACTTATAAATAATTTATGTAGCATAATGTTAATTTAATCATATTGAATTTTACTAGATGAGACATTTAGTAATGTAAATGAATTAATGGGTCTATTTGGGTTCAAAAATGAGATAATATGTCAACTTGTATACAATTCAAAATAATTCATTATCTTAATGGGTATTACCGAGTGAACATGACACGACACGATAACATAACGGGTCGGGTTTGGATAAGATTTTTTCACACGATAAAAAAGTCATACGTTTAGACACGAACCCAATAAGATCCGAACACGATAAAAAACGACACGAACACGACTCGACACTATCCATTGACGGGTCTGCACCTGCCTCCGCTCCTGTCTGTGTTCATCCATGTATGTGTGTGTGTGATGGAGAGAGAACAAGATCAAGAGAGAAGAGAGTGCAACCATGGAAGCTTTATCGCTGACATGCCTTCTTTCCCTTAAAAAAATTATTTTCTTTCCAAACTTAAGAAAGAAAATTATGTTCTTCTCTCTCAAACTTCTTTAACTTATCTTCTTTTCTTTTCGGTCTTAATAACTTTTCCCTCTTTTTCTTTTCTCTCCTAATAAAATTTTTATTTCCTTTCTTTTCTCTTCAAAATTCCTAAATAAGCCATAAAAGACGCAACAATACCCCCTTAAAAGAAGAAACATGACACTTACATATCATTTTTTGCCTAAAAAAATAATTATGTTAAGCATTAATAGGTTACATGTCGTTGTTTTGAAAGTTCACGAAGATTTTAAATAAATGTTCATGTGGTGAATTGAGAAGAGGGATAAAGTTTAGAGAGTATAGATGTAATTAATCCTTTAAATTCGATACCTTATTAGCAAAAAAAAAAAAAATCAAAAGGAAAGGAGCTAACTTGGTCGCCAAGATCCACTGAGAGATTGGTCAACGGCATGAAAGGCAGGTATTGTATCTATGTAAATCTCAAATCTTATTACCTATTTAAAAAAAAAGTAATTTTACTGTGATCAAATTTTAGACAAATTTTTTCCGGATATATTGACGTGGCGGCATATTATTGGTTGGTTTGTAGGTCTCACTGGCGTGGATCCTAAAAATCAACCAATAACAAGCAGTCACGTCAATATCTCTAGAAAAAATTTATCTAAAATTCGATCACAATAAAAATTTTCATAAAAAAACAAGCAAAATGAATACAATACATTATTAGGGAACAGTGATGTCTTGCTTGCCCCCCAAGGGACCAAGCATGTACAAAACCCGCCAATCACCTCATCATAATTCAGTCCAACAAGTCAATTCTTACTCACCTTTCGGCCTATATATTTTAGGCCATGGCATTAATTGGGCCTATTATTGCTGACTCCATAAGGAAAAGATAATGAAAGTGGCAAAGAGAAAGACCTGTGAAAAAAGGAATTGTTGATAAGAGTCTACATCAACCGCCATTCCGCCCGCCTAGCGACCGCAAATTCCATTTTTTTTTTCCTTTACTCCTTTGTTTTTAACAAGGGACATAGTCCCTCGGATATTTTTTAATATTTATTTAGTTCAAATTTTTTTATTTTGGCTCAAAAAATCATTTGCCACATATTTTGGAGAGGGAGTGCCACTGGCGCGGACCTCTAAAAATAAGAGGATATTGAGTGCTTGAGGGAATAAATGGGTTAAACTAAAAATATGTGTCATTTTTAAAAAATATATATTTATAGTAGGAACTATTTAATAATTGACCCTAACAATTCATATAAAAATAATTTTTTATTAAAAAAAAAGTTTCCTAATAAATTAAACAACATTTTATTAAAAAACATATTTTTTTTATAAATAAAAGAAACTATGTCTACTAATTAAAAAAATGAATATATACCAAATAGTCACTCGAACATTTTTTAATACTCATTTAGTCAGATCTTTTTTATTTTGCTTCAAAAAGTCATTTGCCACATATTTAGAGAGGGAGTGCCGCTAGCGCGGACCTCTAAAAATAAAAGAATATTGAGTGCTTGAGGGACTAAATGGATTAAACTAAAATATGTGTCTCTTTTAAAAAATATATATTTATAGTAGGGACTATTCAATAATTGACCCTTAAAAAAATCTATAAAACAGTTTTTTTTAATTCAAAACAGCATTTAAATTTATTTATTTTTATTTTAGTATATATATTTTTTAATTTGATATCTTAGATCCACATTTCTAGACTCGCATCATTTGTTGAATTCGAGAATGTATGTGGATTCGCGTCAGCGACACTAATTAATCTGGATATTTTTTCAATAAAATATCGTGATTAATTAGTGTCGTTGGCGTGGACCCACATTCAACAAATGATGTGGCTCCGGGAATGTGTGTCCGCGCCAGCGGCATTTCATTAATTGCAATATTTTTAATTAATCGCGATATTTTATTGAAAAAATATCGCGATTAATTAGTGTCGTTGCCGCGGACCCACATTCAACAAATTATGTGTATTCAGGAATGTGGGTCCGTGCCAGCGGCACTAATTTATCACGATATTTTATTGAAAAAATATCGCGATTAATTAGTGTCGCTGGCACAGACCACATTCAACAAATGATGTGGGTCTGGGAATATGCGTACGCACCATCGACACTAATTAATCGCGATATTACGAAAAAATATTTTTTATTTTTAATTTTAATAAAAAACTGTTTGATTTTAATTAAAAATATGTTTTTTTATATTAATTGTAAAAACTGTTTTTTTTATATTAAAAACTGTTTTTTTTTATATAAAAACCTGTTTTCTAATATAAAAACTGTTTTTCTTTAATATAAAAAATTGTTTTTATATTAAAAAGTTAAAAACAAAACAGTAAAAAACTAAAAAACAAAAAAAAAAAAAAAAAAAATGAAGACAGGTCACTAGGCGGGACATATAGAATTACTCTTGATAAACATCAGAAATTTTCAGGAAGTTGTTTTTCTTGGATGCTCAAGAAGAATCATTTCCACTGCTGTTAAAATGGCAGCTTCTGCTGTAAAAGCAACCACCACGTGGGATCGTAGCTCTATGTTTCGATCACAATAAAGTATAGATGAACGATTGAAAGATTTAATATATATATGGAGAGAGAAATTTTAAGTATATCAAATTAAAATTGTATTGAAATTGTATTACCCATGTGATGTGTTGTGATTGATTATTTTTTTATGAATAAGGATTCACGTTAGCGGTATTAACCAATTACCCCTTGTCACGTAGATAATATGGTTTCAATGCGATTTGAAATGACAGTACATGTAGAATTATATATATATATATATATATATATATATATATATATATATATATATATATATATATATATATATATATATATATATGTAGTTTTAATATTTTTTCCTATCCAATTTGATTTTCCTCTATACTTTCCACAACATACGAGATTGAATCGAATTAATTTTCATCGTGTTGGAAGTTGTTGAATAGTTTTCTTGTTCCCAATTACATTTCGATGATTTCTTTAAAGGATTAAATACCAAATAGTTCATTAAATATTTTTTAATATACATTTAATTCAAGCATTTTATTTTGTATTAAAAAGTTCATTATTCTCTTGCGCGAGCCGCATGGTAAAGTCTTTTTGACATGGTAAAATCTTTTTGGCATGATGAAGAACTTTTTTGTACAAAATAAAATGACTTTGACTAAATGTGTATTAAAAAAAATTCACGAGACTATTTGGTATATGCTCCTTCTTTAAATTCTTTTGAATTTTAATTTTCGTTTCTAGTAAATGACTTTTGGGTTTGTAGCTATAAATAGTTACCTAGGATTCAGAGGAAAAAACCATTATTTGATGAGAACCTTATATATAGTGAGATATTAGTTTAGAGGGGAGAAATATTTTTTTAGTTGTTAGTCCCATTATAACAACTATGGAACAAGTGTGCAAAAATTATGATTTTGAGTGATTATGAAATTTTTTATAATTTAAAAAATACATGGGAGTGAATGGTAACATATCTTTGTAGATGAAAGTAAACTAAAAAAAATTATATATTTTATTTGAGAGAGATTGCTTTGTTTGGAAAGAGGTGTAATAATTGATCGACATTGTTTTGAACATGAGCAGCACTACACGGACACACACTAATACCCATAATTATACCCGCCGGATAGGACAAAAAAGGTTCGAGGCAGAAGTGTTTTTTTTTTTGTTAACTTGGGTTTATGTTTTTTTTTTTTTTAATTTTGAAAATGCTTTTTTCCAAAATTAAAGAATTGTTTTTTGAAAAATAAAGGTTAAAACCTCTCAAATGTACCCAAATAATTTTTTTATTAAAGATTTTAAAAAAAATAGTTTAAAAATAAGGCGTGGCGTTAACGCGTACTTTTAAAAATAAGATAATATTTGGTAAATTAGTGTTTGAGGGACTAAATGAGTTAAACATTCAGTATTTTTATTTTATCAAAAACAATATCTTTAGTGTTTTTTGTCAAAAAGAAAATATTTAAGTGTTTGTTTTGCTAAAAATAATATTTTTCCTGTTTGTTTGCCAAAAAAAAAATTAGTATTTTTTTGATAAAAATAACATTTTCTAGTGTTTGTGTGCCAAAAAAAAAATCTGTGCTTTTTTTCAATTAATAACATTTTGAGTGCTTAATTTTCAAAAATAAAAATATTTAATGTTTTTTGACAAAAATAATATTTTCACGGTTTGTATGAGTTAAATAAAAATATTTTAAAAAATGAGTTTAAAAATAAGGCGTGGCGTTGGCGTGTACTTTTAAAAATAAGAGAATATTGGGTAAATTAATGTTTTAGGGACAAAATAAGTTCAAAATTCAGTATTTTTATTTTATCAAAAATAATATCTTTAGTGTTTGTTTGTCAATAAGAAAAGTATTAAGTGTTTTTTTTTGCTAAAAATAATATTTTCCCTGTTTGTTTGCCAAAAATAAAAATAAATAGTATTTTTTGCTAAAAATAATATTTTGTAGTGTTTGTGTGCCAAAAAAAATTATGTGTTTTTTTTCAATTAATAACATTTTTAGTGCTTAATTTTCAAAAATAAAAACATTTAATGTTTTTTGACAAAAATAATATTTTCACGCTTTGTTTGGGTTTAATAAAAAGATTTAAAAAAATGAGTTTAAAAATAAGGTGTGGCGCTGGCGCGTACCTTTAAAAATAAAATAATAGTAGGTAAATGGGTGTTTGAGGGATTAAATGCGCTAAAAATTCAATATTTTTATTTTATCAAAAACAATATCTTTAGTGTTTGTTTGTAGAAAAGAAAAGTATTAAGTTTATTTTTACTAAAAATAATATTTTCCCAGTTTGTTTGCCAAAAATAAAAAAAATCAGTATTTTTTTTTGCTAAAAATAATATTTTGTAGTGTTTGTGTACCAAAAAAAAATCGGTGTTTTTTTTTCAATTAATAACATTTTGAGTGCTTAATTTTCAAAAATAAAAATATTTAATATTTTTTGACAAAAATAATATTTTCACGGTTTGTATGGGTTAAATAAAAATATTTAAAAAAAAGAGTTTAAAAATAAGGCATGTCGCTGGCACGGTCCTTTAAAAATAAAAAAATATTAGGTAAATGGGTGTTTGAGAGACTAAATGCGCTAAAAATTTAATATTTTTTTATCAAAAACAATATCTTTAGTGTTTCTTTGCCAAAAATAAAAGTACTAAATGTTTTTTTTGCTAAAAATAATATTTTTCTTGTTTGATTGCAAAAAGTAAAAACATTCAATATTTTTTTGCTAAAAATAATATTTTGTAGTGTTTGTGTGGCAAAAAAAATTCAGTGTTTTTTTCAATTAATAACATTTTGAGTGCTTAATTTTCAAAAATTAAAATATTAATGTTTTTTGACAAAAATAATATTTTCACGATTTCTTTGGAATATTTTTTTTTTTTTTTAGTTTACCCTTTTAAATTTAGTGAACCCTTTCTTTGAAAATATAGGTGGAACCCTTTATTTTTTGTCTTATATGTTGGGTATGGTTTGTGGGTACGTTTAGTTTTATTCTTTGAACATATATCTTATTTGACAAGGATCACAAGCCTAGTCACACAGTTTGTCGGAAATGGCTGCCGCCTCGCTCTAGAATCACGATCCAACGATTTGAGTTCAAAATCGGGGTGAATTTGCGGGTTGCAAATTTGGAAAGCGCTATCTCGTTTCTTTGAGTTCGCTGTTGTATGTTGAATTCTTTGAATGGGAGATGAAGTTTTGGATAGTTTGGTCGGAAGTTGAAGAAAGTGGGTTCTCTTTGTTTTGGATAGTTTTGTCTTTGTTTGTTTGTTTTGGTTTTGTGAGTGGGTTTTTTTTTTTTTTTATCTTTGGGTCATAATTGAGAGCTTAGCTTGTTTTGTTGTGGGTCTAGTCTTATAGTCGAGTGTTTTGAGTTGGGTGGATGTGCTCATGTTTCTTGTGGGGGTTGGTTTTTCTTGTATGGCCTTTAGAATCCACTTAAATATATATGGATATTGCTTAGTGTTTGGTTTTGTTTTTTGGTTACTTACATGAATATTATTATTTTATTTTATTTTATTTTATTCTTATGTACAAAAAATAAAGTATAATTAATGCACTACCCTTCAAAATATATAAATTTGTTGGTGTATGTAATAAAATTTAAATATAGTTGTTGGACTATATATTTAAATATCATTAATATTATTATATAATTTTATATTAATAAATTAATAGCCGCTCTGTCGCTACTCCCGCATTTAATTTGAAAATTGATACATTTGCGCATTCACACCCACTTCGCAGTTCGTATTTGTGACTTAGATCACAAGTATTTACTCTCAATTTTAAAGATTCATTTGTAGTCACTGTCATATTTTTGTTTTTTTAGTTGTTGATCATGTTGTAACAAATATGAGATTAGTGTCAATTTATGCGGTAAGGAAGAGATACGGTTACAAGGCGGTTGTGGATAGTTATAAGACTTGATACGATTTAAAAAGAATACTGCTTTGTACACTCGTAGTTAGTACAAGCTTTATATGGCTTGTATCATAGTGTCACCATGGTATAATCCATATAAAACTTGTTCGGTCCTAGTAGTAACTATCGATAAGTGTAATAGCATTACTTATTTAAAAATTACATAGGATGAGAATTTAATAAAATTTTGAAAATAAGTCTAAATCCCAAAAAAATAATTTGAAAATGATGTGAATTAGGGTGGGGAAGCGTAAGAAAAATTAACTACACAACATCAACAACAACATGAAAAAAAGTGGGAGGATCTCTTATTTCTATATGTAGTCTTTTAATCTCAAAATGGCAAAAGTGATACAATGAATGACTCAAGAGCTATTTATACTAAAAGGTACAAAAGAGGAAAATTAAAACAAATGCTAAAAGGACAAATATATCCATATGCTCTAACATCATTCTCCTCCCCCCCCCCCCCCCCCCCCTCCCCGAGAAAAATCCATATAGGTCGAATATTGTCTAAAGAAATCGGGATCAACATGTTGTAAAGAGACCTCAGTAATCCAGGAGTCCTCCGCCGTAGGGTGTCCAACCCCGCGGACCATATAGCGGGTGTAGTCTCCCGATGCAGAAGAGACAAATGCGGAATCAAGGATACCCTCAATGCGAACAACATGGAAACAGATTGGTTGGGTCGATGATGAAGGTAGAGGAATGGGTGGGGGTGGGTGCTGACACGACTTTAAAAGTGTTTCTAGTGCGTGCTTCTATCGACTCAAGTGTAAGTCGGTCGCTCAAGTATAAATCCGATAAATCGAGGGAATAGGATGAATGCTCGTGACGACGAATAGGAAGACCGATTAACCCAAATAATGACTCAAAAAAAGAAGAAAAAGGTGATGAAGTGTGATTTTACCTATCAACTAATGCAATTTAAATTCAAGCAATAACTAAACTACGTATGCAATAATAACTAAATAAAAATTTAAACATATGAGAGAAAATAGAGTCAGGATACACTCTCCTGAACCGTCAGTAATTACATGGAACATAAAAGCTTCAAAATTTTAATTCTCCATTCTAAGAGACATCAAATACTCTGAGGACTAAATGTTGCACAATATCAAATCAAAAATTGTATTTGACGAGGATGAGAAGTTATCAAAATGCCAATTGCACCCTTAAACATTCCGGTTACCTACGGCAGACAGAATTAAAAGGTCTACAACTTTTGTTTTGAAAAAGTTCAAACCTTTGAATGAGATATTACTTTTTATTCATTTTTAAATTCATATGTGTTACCTAGGTTGGATTCATGTACCCCAACCCGCTAAAAACTTAGCAGGACAATGTGTAAATACGACTAGACGTGAAATCGACGTTGCATGAAATCATTCTTACGTTAAAAATGCAATTAAACATGTAAGAGAATTCTAACAGAGAAATAATGAATCATAAGAAAAAAAGATAAGAGAAATTAAAATCAAGAAAGGAACTATACTTGTATTGAAGAAAAAACCCTTAGATTGAATGTAAATGTTGAACAATTGATGAAGAAAATGAATCCTAGTGTTCTTGCCTTCAAGAAGCTCTCAAAACTATATAAAAACTACTCTTTAATGTCTGGTAATACAATAAGATATAAATCTAGCGTTTTATTAAGTGTTTGAATCATGCACAACTCTAATTTTGATAAATAAAAAATGCGAATTTCATCACGACGAACATATTCGATTTTTTCTTCTTTATTGGGCAAATATGTTCAGCTGATTCGAGTTAGGGGGGCCAGTCCTGGGGCTTTTCTATCTGTTCGGTTTGGATTTTCCAGTTTGTTGAACCGGTTCCCTTGTTTCTTCATCGGTTCGGTTCTCTATAATCTTTTTCTTCATTTCTCTTCCTTGATTTCTTCTCAACTTTGAAGCTTTATAAATTTTCATCCGGGACTCGGATTTGGATGTCGTTTCTTTCTAAATACTTGTGGACTCGAGGACTTCAACTTTCCTTGAGGTTCCACGTTCGAATTCTGGATGTAAAATTACTATTTTACCCTTGACTTTTATTTTTTCTTTCTTTTTTGACTTTGAGTTTTCTCTTTTCTTCACTTGTATAAAATACCTGCAAAATGTAGGAGAAAATACCCGAAACTCAATGATCTAGAGAGAAGATGTCAACAGCAATTATATGAGATAAATCAACTCAATTTATATCGCACAAGATGATAAAAACCTACAAACTAAGGGTATAAATATGAAGAATTTATGCCTAATCACCCCCCCCCCCCCAACTTAGAACTTTAATCGTCCTGAGCCATGTAAAAGAATCAAAGCAAGGTCTAAAGCACTTAGAAAACATGTTATTAGGACACCTCTTTCGTGGGCAAGCGATTGCATTTAGCATATGCAACAAGCCTTTAAACCCCTAGATTACCCTAGTAGGATGAGGTGTGTCTCGTAAAGATTTACAATGAATATACCAACAAAATTCATTTTTTTCGACTCAAAGAAAAATCAAATTACTTAAAAACTGTACAATTTAAACTCCCCAAAAATAGTCACTATAAATTTATATTCAAGAGTCTCAATTCGTAGTTATGTGTGTGTGTGCGAAGCTGAAAATCGTACCACTAATTTCCACCGATTTGATCATTATGTTAATTTTTGAAAATTCGTTTTGATTCAATTTCTCACAAATGCACTCACAAACGAATCACTCGGAATGTGGCTATTTCTCTTGGTGTACGTGATATAAAGAGTAAACATAATGGGACACGAATTCACACACACAAATAGAAAGACGAGAATATTTTAGGTGAATAGATCTCATCATCGGATTACGGTTATTGAAAAACGGAAAACATCACCTCTTATTCACACCAATTAATCTCTCTTATTATTTTTTTGTATCTTAGCTCTCCACGCAGTAATTAAATTCGATATTCGGACTCGGTTGGGACTTTTTCGGCTTGTATGATGTATTGGGTATAAAGATGGGAATGACTTGGAAATTTGGAATTGAAAATTGTTCTTATGATGTCCGTTAATGCTTTTTCGGGCTTTTGCTCATTTTTCTCTTCTTTTTCATTTTTTTCTATTTTTCACATTTTTCTTTTCTTGCTATTTTTGTTGAGCATTTTTCTTTTATTTTTCCCTTGCCCCTTTTTATTACATAATTTGGACTATATTTTCTGAATTTTTTTATTTTCACAATTATGGGCCAATTGGTTTATTTGGGTTACAAACGAGAAGGGAAAATTTTTATTAGGCTCAAATTGGCTTGCAAAGGGATAATTTTTCACAACTTTTTATGGCTAATATTTTTGGATAAATAAACAATGGTCTAACTTCATTATCCGAATAACTCATTAATTTACCATATTCGTCTCGAGAATAATTTAGTTTAAAGATATTTTAGCACGCTTTTAAGACAACATCTCACTCGTTTTCCATAACTGATCAAAACAAAGGAATAGAGATCATCAACAACTTATTAAAATGCTGAAATGAACATTGAATTAATCATTAACTCGGATTGATTTAAAAACTCACAAAAATCGATAGGCTCAAAATCTCACCGGGTTGATTAATCTCCACACCTAAACTCGTCAATTTTCACTCAATTTCCATCTTTGGTCAATTTTAGCTTTGTGCATTTGATTTTTACAAATTTGAGACTTTAAACAAATTTTTAGTGATATTTTCAAAAAAAATAAGTTTCAATTTTTAATTATTTTGAAGAAAAATATTTTTGAATTTTTAGATTTTTTTTTTGGCATTTTAAAATTTGTGAAATTTTTAAAGGGCGTGCATACCCCCCCTAACTTAGACTTTTGCAAAGTCCCTATGCAAAAGTATTAAATTCCAAACAAAAGGAGAGTGCATAAAAATGAATAAAGGCCAAAATGCAAAGTTTTAATATTAATAAAAAAAATACAAGCCATAGAGAGATTACATAATCCATTGTTAATAATATATACCATAAAGCACCAAAATAACAAAGAACTACATAGGAAACACAAAAGGAACCAATACAAAGAGTAAGGCCTAATGTGGGGGTGGATGAGATGTGATTGGCGCACTACGATCATAGGGGTCGTAAAAATATATCGGAAGAGAAACGTCTGCCCCTAGATGAAAGTGATGCATTTTGACTTGGAGATGATCATCATCCTAGTATCACGGTCATAATTGCACTCAAAATTAGTAAAACGGTTTTTCAAGGAATCAAGGCGTTGGGAAATCACCGTTATATTGAAGTGAGCTTCATCAAATTCCCCCTCTAGCTCATAATCCGCATCTTCCCCGTCCCCCTCGTTTTCTTCATCTTCTTCCATATTTACATCCTCATCCCCCAAAGGGGAATTTTGAACATCCTTTTGCCTCTCGCTCATTGTTCGGGATTCTTGCCCAAATGGTTTTGGCATGTGGGGAAGTGCTTGTGGAGCTACAATGTCGACGTCTCGAAGAATAGATGTGATAAGACGGGAATATGGGAGCAACACCTTACCCTTGCGGTCCATGGTCGCGTAAAGAATGTCAGCATAAAAGAAGCAGGCCAGGTGGATAGTGGTGCCCGGATCGAGGAAGTGGAATAAAAGGATATCTTAGCATGGGCGTATTGCGGAATCATTGGAAGTTTTTAGGATATTTGCACAAATGATGTGGAAGGCGATGTGGTCCCTTTCATTGAGATTCCTCAAGGGAAATTTTTCTCGATCCCATGAATTACCGGGGGTAATGCGATTGATACACGCACTTTTTGAGACCAATATGGCATTGGTTGGGTAATCATACCTATTTGGGTTTAAAAAACCCATAGCTCGTAACTTTGGGGTGAGAATTTCCAGCGATAAGGGGATTGTGGTCTCATCCACATATGCTTCGGCCTCGAACTCGAACTCGCCCGTGCGAACGAGAGTGACATAAAATATAAGCACTTCTTCCTACCAAACTACCAGATGTGGCTCCGTGAAGAAGAGGCACCAACCCTCGGCCGAAAAAGAGTCGTGACTGATTGCGGGAGTTCGGCCCACTTGACTTGGCTCTCAATATGCATAAGGTGGGTGAAGAATATATTACACCATATGCGCTCTTAGAAAAAGAGGAAATCCCCATCCCCATCAGGAAGGATGTTGGAGGAGTCGTATTTAACGGGTTGTGCTCTAGCTGCTATGGGAAAAGAGTTGGAATTTCTGGAAAAAAAATCTAAGATTAGAAGAAGAGTGTAGAGGTGTGAAGTGAAATGGAGGATGTGGGGTGAATTTATAGGTGAGGGTGTGGTGTGGGGGTAGGATTTGGAGGGAAAGGGAGGTGAATGATGGAGGGAAAAATGAGTGGGAAATGGAGGGAAGATGGATTTGGAGGGAAAAGAGTTAGAGGGAAAAGGGGGATGAACCATTGGGAAATGGAGAAATCTGCAGACAGCCGAATCGATCCGGGTTCTGGGGTTCGCCCCCTTTTATTTTGAATGATTTTTGCATCAAACTGGTCTAATCCCTTAATGAAAGAAAGGGTGAACCGGTCCGATAAACTGTTAAGGCCTCCTATTTTCTTTTCCTAAACAATGTGAACTTCTTCTAAACTCAATTTTTCGAACACTTTCAAAAATGTTCCTAAGCATGATTTAGCTCTGAAATATACAACAGCTCCCCTCAAAATGCTCTACGCTCTCTCGTGATATTCCTTGGTGTTCATCTCTCTACGAACTTGCTTCCTACGACCTCTCACGACCCTAACCTAAAACTAACTAATTTACACATGATTCGCCCCATCCATATCGGGGGTGTGACTACCTCTCAATTCACTCTCCATCAACCCCCATAAATGGGGTCCGACAATCGAATCGTGTCGACTTCTTCAACAGGATCCTCTAAATATGGATTTAGGCATTGTCCATTAACTTTGAATGTGTCCCCCCCCCCCTTTGGATCTTCTACTTCCACGGCTCTGTGGGGGAGCACCTCTCTCACAATGAATGGGCCCGTCCACCGCAAACGTAACTTATCAGGAAACAAATGTAGATGGGAGTTATAGAGAAGGAATTTTTTACCTGAATGAAACTCTTTGTGTCGGATACTTCTATCATGTGCGAGTTTCATACTTTCTTTAGAGATTTTAGCATTCCCATACGCATCATTGCGCATCTCTTCCAACTCATTCAATTGAAGCTTACGTGCTTCACCGGCTTTATCTAAATTGTAGTCCAACCTCTTGATTGCCCAATAAGTTTTGCGTTCTAGCTCCATGGAGAGATGGCATGGCTTGTCATACACAAAGAGAAATGGGGACATCCCAAGGGGGTTCTTCTACGCGGTTCTATAAGCCCATAGCGCATCGTTCAATCGGAGGGACTAATCTTTTCGATTAGGATCGACGGTCTTTTCGAGAATGTTCTTGATTTCATGATTGGCTAACTCGATTTTTCCACTCGTTTGAGGGTGATAAGTCGTCCCAACCTTGTGAACAACTCCATACTTTCTAATAAGCTTTTGAAATGACCGACTATAAAAGTTCTTGCCATTATCACTAATAATTGCCTTCGGAGCACCGCAGCATGAAAGGATGTGTTCTTGCAAGAATTTAATCACCACCTTATTATTATTAGTCTTGGTAACTATGGTCACTACCCATTTCGACACATAATCTACCGCAACGAGGATGTATAAGAAACCAAAGGAGGGAGCGAAATGGACCATGAAGTCAATACCCCAAGAATTAAATATCTCAATGACGAGTATGGGGGACAATGGCATCATGTCTCGGCGGGTGATGGATCTCATCCTTTGATATTTATCGCATGATTTGCAATATGCATTAACATCTCAAAAGATTGTGGGCCAATAGAGATCGCTTTGAAGAATCTTAGCGGTGTCTTATTCATCAAGAAATGGCCTCCACATGTTTCCATATGACAAAATCAGATGACACTATTTGTCTCGTCATCCGATACACAACGTCGGATGATTTAGTCCGCATAATATTCGAATAGAAACGAATTGTCATTAAAAAACATGCGTGACCAAGTAAGGAACTTCTTCCTCTCTTGTGGTGTCCAATCGGGAGGAACAACTCCTATGACAAGATTATTAACTATGTACGCAAACCAGGGGATGGAAGAGGTGGCAAATAATTGCTCATCAGAAAATATTCGTTTATGGGTAGAGGATCACTAGGTACGTCGGATGAAAGTCAGGACAAGTGGTCGGTGATGATGTTTTCTACTCCTTTCTTATGTTTTATGTAGAGGTTGAACTCTTGTAGGAGTAGGATCCACCTTATGAGGTGTGGCTTAGCATCTTTTTTTTAAAAGGAGATATTTAAGCGTCGCATCGTTAGTAAAGCAAGAAAAGGCAAACCGATGAGGTAAGAGCGAAACTTATCTTGGATAAAAACTACCGCTAGCAATACTTTCTCCGTGGTAGAGTAATTGAGTTGTGGTCCGGTTAACGTTCGGCTAGCATAGTATATGACATGAGCTTTTTTATCTTTTCTTTAGCCCAAACTATCCCCTATAGCATAATTACTCGCATCATACGTAAGCTCGAATCGAAGGGACCAATCCGGAGCTTGCATAATGGGGGAGAAAACAAGCATGCTTTTCAATTTATCCAAAGCACTTTGGCATGCTTCATTCCACTCAAATGGGGAATCCTTCATAAGAAGGTTACTCAAATGCCTAGATATGGCACTAAAATCATTAATAAACCTTCTATAAAAACCTACGTGGTCCAAGAAAGAGTGCACATCCTTTAGTGATTTAGATGGGGGAAGCTCGACTATGACATCTATTTTTGCCTTATCAACCTCAATTCCTTTGGACAATACTATGTGGCTAAGAACTATTCCTTCGGTAACCATAAAATGGCACTTCTCCCAACTTAATACAAAGTTCTTTTCCGCACACTGGGCTAGCACTTTTTCAAGATTCGAAAGACAAAAGTCGAAAGAAGGACCAAAAATGCTAAAGTTATCCATAAAGACCTCAAGACCTCTTTCAACCATATCGCTAAAGATACTAAGCATGAACCTTTGAAAGGTGGCGGGCGCATTACATAATCCAAATGGCATACATTTGTAAGAAAATGGGCCAAAGGGACATGTGAAAGTCGTCTTCTCTTGATGAAGCACATCCACTTCAATTTGGTTATATCCGAAATAACCGTCAAGGAAGCAATAGTATAGGTGTCCCACTACTCTCTCTAGAATTTGATCAATGAATGGTAAGGGGAAATGACATTTCCTAGTACAAGCACTGAGTTCTACTAATCAATGCAAATGCGCCATCCTGGGGTGGTATGTTGGGGAGTTAACTCACCCTTGGCATTCTCGACCACGGTCATTCTCGACTTCTTCGAGATAAATTGGATAGGACTCACCCATTTTCTATCTGAGATTGGGTAAATGATCCCTATGTCCATAGCTTAATGATCTCCGTTCGCACTACATCTTTTATAATGGGGTTCAATCGCCTTTGCATTTCCCTTGAGGGCTTCACGTCCTCCTCAAGGTGGATTTTATGGGTACAAATCACACTACACCAAAATGACAAATTGTCACCTTTCAGCCGGTCATCCTTGTTAAGGTCATTGACCGTGACAAAAAATACGCATTTTGTGTCACGATCATTGACCTTGACACGACCGTGATAAAGAATTATCACGGTCATTGACCGTGACAAGGCCGTGACCAAATTTACTTGTCACGGTCAATGACCGTGACAATTCTTTAAATAATTATCACGATCAAGGACCTTGACACGACCGTGACAACTTCTGCAGCAAAAATCCTTTCCCCTTCTCTCACCCCCCCCCCCCCCCCGCCGTTCCCTCCTTTTTACAACTCTCTCTCTCTCTACGCTCTCTCTCTCTCTCTCTCTCTTCCATTTATATATATGTTTGTGTGTATATATATGTGTGTGTGTGTGTGTGTGTATGTATGTAGTGGGTGAGTATGTGGAAAATAGGGGGTTGTTATATTAGAGGCAAAACATTGATGATTATGTATATAAAATTAGCCTTGTATGGGTATAAGCTAATTTAAATTAATATTGATGATTATGCATATAAAGATTAACTCATTTTCATTCGAATTAGACAGTTCACATGTTAATATGTTGTTGCTTAACCTATACTTTTGTCTTAGGTTAGATATCGTTCATGAACTTTAGAATATTAGTGTTATCGACTTAATTCCACATTGAAGATATTTGTACTTGTATATTTGTGTCTAATTTTAATTTCAAAGGGAAGATTACGATATTTTGACTATCGTTAAAGATAAAAAATAATTCGTTGTGATTTTATTTCTAAGTGATTCTAGAATTTTTATTCTTGGAGTTAAAGAAATCAATGCATTCTTTCTGTTGAAAGATATTTATTTTTTAATAATGCAGGTTATTTTGAACTTTCCTTCACCATTAAAACATTAAATTGGTAGCATTTTTCTCCTACCAATTTTTTTCATCGGGGATGTTGCCAAATTCTTAGTAGATTAGTATTTAACAAACAAAAGAGAAAGAACCATTATTGTTCACTAAATGTTGGCAAAAGTCTTCATGAAAATGTAAACATTTGTATTATATATGAATTGGCTCTCTCATGTATCAAAACGTTTGAGTCTATCAAGTTAAATAGACTTGGTTCGTTATGAGTGAGACACAATCTAGTTAAGGACTAAAGATTGAAGATCATGCACTATCTCTCATTGGAGCCTTCCATGATTGAATATGAGGACTATATCCTTTCGAGAAGTTTGATATAATATTGGCTAATTGCACACACGAAGATGTTTTTTAACTTGAGAGAATTTTTTCATAAAATGTGTTTTAAAAACCTTTTGAAGTATTGAAGAATTTTTTTGAGTTGTGTATTTACATTTTGGAATTTTTTATTTTGAGGCATTCGAACGGACATAATATATAACATCTATTCCATGCTTTACATCTATTCCGGCATATATAATATATATAATAATAAACAAAACCTCTTCAAAATAATATATAACATCATCCCATTGTAACATATATAACATACAATAATGGTAATAATAAGTTTTTCAAATATAAGTAAAATCTCTCTACACAATCGACAATTCTAACATCATATCCACCAACCTAAATAAAAGTTACTTCAATCAAAACATTAATGGTAATATTAAGTTTTTTAAATATTTCACTCGTCCCAATAGAAAAAGTACATAAAAATCCATCTACTCCTAACATAAAATGATATCACCGAAGTAAACCTGCGATCTTGAAGCATATGACCTCGAACAAAATGACTTCAATGATTTTTTTTGTCCAAAAAATGTTTTCACTTGCAATAAGATTTATTAAGTGTCAATTACCTTAAACAAAGAAGAATTTTTTTTAATAGTTCCAATAGATGACATAAAATCTCGATACATGTATCCGTGTTACATGTTTTCAACTAATTTAGACATGTATGTGTGTGTATGTGTGTGTATATATGTGTGTGGTGGTGTGTGGTGGGGGAGGGGGCAGGGGGTGTGGTTGGGGGAGGGGGAGGGGGATGGGGGGTGTACGTGTACGTGTACGTGTACGTGTGCGTGTGTGTGGTGGGGGTGGGGTGAGGGGGTGAGGGGGTGGGGGAAGGGATGGGGGAGGGGGGAGGGGGCAGGGGTGGGGTGGGGTGGGGGGAGGGGGGCAGGGATGGGGGGTAGGGATGTGTGTCCATGTGTACTAATAACATTTTTTTATCTGTACTAATAACATTTTTTTACAGCAAATGTCTCCTTCAGGTATTAAAGCGAAAATGATGACGCTGTTTATGATGACGTCGTCTGGGCTCGGTGGTAGCGGAGGCGATGAGGGCTCCTCGGCTCCTAGGCTCCCCAAATATGGAAAATTTGGGATTACCATCGAGAACAAATCGGAGCTATTAGCGAGATCCCTCGAGATGCTTATGAGTTGGAAGGAGGTGCCATATGAGCTCAAGTTAGCTGTTTGGGAGGCACTATAGGTAATATATTTCAATTTCAATTTCAATTTCAATTTCAATTTCAATTTCAATTTCAATTTCAATTTCAATTTCAATTTCAATTTCAATTTCAATTTCAATTTCAATTTCATTTTATATTTATATTTATTCGCAACTAAATTGTATTTGTTGGACAGGAACAATTCAACTTGGATCCAAAGCTACGCGATTCCGTCTTGGAGCAGTTGAGGGAGCAACACAAGACGTGGAAGAAAAATATGTGGACACGGTACTTTGGGAAAACACGAGAGCCCATTATCCAATGGTGTGGATCCATCCCCGCCCAAGGAGCCGATCTCATTGGCACAATGGCAAAATTTCATTGACAATGAGATCGAGGATCGACGATTGGCATCTCGCCAATCGGGGAGGGAAAATCGAGCAAAACAGACGGACGTGCACTACTCCGGCCGGATGTCTTACACCGAGGTGGAGCATAGGATGAAGGTAAGATTTAATTTTTCTATAACTACAGAAATATATTATTCTTCATTATTTTACTTTTCCGAGTCGATACTAATTTTACTTTATTTTATTTCAGGGGGTAGGGAGTGGCCCGGGGGTAAGCCACACAGGCTCGATACTTATGTGGCTCTTCGGACGAAGAAGGGGAAGGATAAGGAGGTGTCCCCGAGCGTCGCGACCATGATTTTAAGTAATCCGACAGTTTAATTTTTGTTAATTACGTTATAATTTTTTAGTTTACTTATTTTACTAATCATGTGTTTTTTGTCGTTTCAGGCAGAGCTTAAGGAAGTGCATGAGTCGCAGTCCGATGCCGACAAGGCGTCTTTTTCCACAGACGCACTCAGCCAAGTGCTTGGCTCTGATCGCAAGGGGAGGACAAGGGGGTGAGCTCGCGGGTGGCCAAATCTAGGATCATCGGATTGGAGACGAGCGACACCGGGTTGGCTCGAACGGTGGATTCACATGACGGAAGCTGCCCCATTTGGAGGCGACGGTCCAAGATATGTACTCATTCATGAAGCGTACGTTGGGCGAAGACCGTAAGGGGAAATGGAAGGAGAAGGCGGTGGAGGAGGAGGAGGTGCGGGAGAACGAGGCGCAGGATGACGAGGATGTGGACCTCGCTGCTTCATCACCGACACGTGCGTACTTTGATGATCCACTTCCTTATTTGGCTCCCTTCCCCAGACCGATGTCGACAATTGGTTGGCCGAGCGTGTTCATATTGGACGTATTTACTGGCCAACGGATAGGGCAGGGGTTGAGGGATCCGAATATCGTCTATGGTGGAATAGATCATGGACGTGCGCTTCAAGAGATTGAGTCCAAAGTGCTTGTCACGCATGTGATACCCGGGAAGGAGAACTCCCTATTGTGGTTGCGCGAACAATGCGGCACGATGTATATTAGTGGGTGTGTTAATTCGTATATCGTGTGGCCTACTCACCTCCTTACATTTATCCCAGACATGTAGTGACATTATTTTTAAGTTGGTACATTTTAATTATATTTGGATTATATCGTCATGTATATTATTTCTATTTTCAATATATATTTGCATTATCTTTAGTTTGTTTGGATATATGATGTTTGAACAGGTACAACGTTGCTATAACAGGTACAAATATACTGTTGGGCAGTGGCAGTGGCCATACTGCCCAGCAGATTTTTTTAAATTCTGTCCAGAATTGTCACTGTCATTGACCGTGATAAGTCCTTGACAAATAATATTGTCACGGACTTGTCACGGTCAATGTTCGTGACAATGATTTTAAAAAGGGTCAAGGCTTTGTCACGGTTATGAACCGTGACTACACTTTTCAAGGTCAATGACCATGACACGTCCGTGAAAAAAAAAAGTTTTCTCCCTCCGAATTGTCACCGTCATTGACCTTGACAAGTCCAACTTGTCAAGGTCAATGACCGCGATAATTAGGCAGATTTGGTGTAGTGTCAAGGGACTTATACCTTTCAAATCCTTTATGCTCCAACCAAAATCACTTAGGTGCTTCCTCAAAATTTTTAACAATTTACCCTCTTGCTCGGGAAATGTCTCATACTCTCCCAAATAAGCATATTTTACCGTGGAGGGTAGTTTCTTTAATTCAAGTGTGGGAAATTTTTCATCAGAGGGGGTCATGCGTGACTCCCTCTGTGGTAAATCCTCGAATCTAGAAACCCAATTTACATCTCTTAAGTCCCTATATAATGCTCTCTCATCTAAGATCACTCTCAACTCCTCCATCTCCCTCTCGAAGTTGGTGTACATCTCGTCACTCTGGCTACTCGATACAAGACACGCTCCTAAGGTATCCCCAATAATATTTCCCTCGATGTGCTCCTCTATTATCTCATCGATAAGATCTATCGCGTGAAATTCATCCTCGTCACCCACTTGCTTGGTGATATTGAAGATATTCGTCTCAAGAGTCATGTTCCAAAAAGTGAGTTGCATTTACCCATTTCGAGTGTTGATTAATGAGTTAGCCATAGCTAAGAATGGGCGGCCTGCGATGACGGGAACATGAGTGCTCGAGGGAACGGAGGGCTTTGTGTCCCAAATGACAAAATCTATCGAGAAGTAAAAAGTGTCCACTTGGACTATTATGTCCTCAACAATCCCTCGGGGTATCTTCACGGTTCAATCCGAGACTTAGAGAGTGATTGATATGGGCTTGAGGTCCCTCAAATCTATTTGCCTATATATGGAATACGGTAGGATGTTGACACTCGTCCCTAAATCAAGTAAGGATTTTTCTATTCGATTCTCTCCAAATATGCACGAGATAGTAGGTTCTCCTGGATCTTTAAATTTGGGTGGGAGGTCATTAAGTAGAATGGAGCCCACATTTTGTGCTAGGAAGACATGCTTTTCACCTTTAGCCTTCTTTTCACCGTCAATAAGTCCTGAAGGACTTTAGCATAGGCAGGAATTTTCTTTATGGCATCAAGAAAAGGTAAATTCAGCTTTACTTGGTTAAATACATCTAGCACATCTTTGCGGGAGCTCCCCTTTTGAGGTGGAACCAACCGTTGAGGGAAAGGCGCATCAATGGGTGGTTTCACTATGACTTCTGGCCCTCTAGTGTTGTCTTCATTGTTACTCTCATTTAAGGGGCATCTTCATCCCCTTTCGTGTCGGGCAAAACCTCCTTATCTTTAGGTTCATCATGTGGGGGAGGTGATAAATCAACTACTCTCCCGCTATGTAAAGTGGTGACATCTTGACATTGCTCTTGATTTGCGTCGGAAGCAGAGCTAACACTAGGTTGACCTTGAGGAGGTTTTTGGCCTTGGGCCAAAAACTTACCCTTTTCTTGGATACTCAAGAATGATTGCAACTTTTAAATGTTAGCATCTATCTCTAAAAACATCCGGGTGTTTCTAGCATTCATTACTTGTTGGGCTTGTATGAATTGATTTATCGAATCCTCAAAATTTCACCTCAGTGGGGTGACATACGGCGCGGGAGGTGGTGCTGGAATATGTGGAGCTTTTTAAAAGTACGGAGGCGGTGGTGGAGGAGGGGCAATGTGTGAATTACTATTCAACGTGGCGTTTGGTTGCCCGTAACTAAACCAAGGATGGTTCCTCCACGAAGGGTTATAATAATTCCCGTGAGGGGCATTGAAATTTCCCTTAAATCCTCCTACAGCTTCCACTTGTTCATGGAGCATGACTTTGTAGGCACGTATCGTCGGACATTCCTTTGTTGGATTTCTCGCATCACAAATGGCACACACATTTTCTTTCTTAGCTCGAGTGGATCCGCTTGTTTCTCTTGCCCGTGATTCGAGTACACCTTCTAATATTTTCTCAATTTGGTCGACTCAAAGTTTCTACCCGGCATCTTTGTCCACGTGATAGAGACCGAACGCGAAAGGAGCAATGAACGTCTTTGGAACCCGATTTTGGGTGTTAGGATCGGATGTGTCCCTTGCTTGAGTAGTCTCGACGACATACTTAAGGTGGGCCTCGACATCGTTTGCATGTAACCCCCAAAATTATCCCTCGTATATAATTTTTACAAGTTGTTTGGAAGCTATACTTATCCCTTGGTGGAAGAAAGAGATAAGGCGATACATCTCAAAACCATGATGTGGGCATGTGTTAACCAACTCTTGGAATGCTCCCAACATCGATCAAATGGATCATTTTCTTGTTGTCTAAAAGTTTGAATTTGAGCCTTGATGGAGTTTGTTTTATGTTAAGGGAAGAATTTCAAAAGAAACTTAGCTTGCATCTCTCTTTATAACCCGATTGAGTTTGGTGATAAAGACCAAAACCTGGTCTTAGCTTTATCCTTTAAGGAAAAAGGAAAATGTTTTAGGCGAATGATGTCTTGAGTGTAAGCTTGATCGCCAAACGTGTCGCATGCCTCTTCGAACTCATGGATGTGGAGGTATGGTTTCTCCGAATCCAAACCGTGAAAGGTGGAAAGAATCTGGATCATCCCATTTCGGAAGTGGAATTGTCCTGCGTTGTACGGGAGTAGAATGCATCCTGGAGTAACAGGTGGCTCGGGATATAAGATCTCTCTCATGGAACGATACGATATCTCTCCCTCACCCGTGCCAAAACTAGTGTTATCCGATATAGCTCTCTCTCCAAATGACTCAAATTCCTCACTCGGTGTCCTAGAAGTGTGACTCGTGACATAATTAGGTGGTGTAGGAGGTGGAACCCAAAATTATGGAGCGTTAGGCATGTGTGGACTATCGGATCGTACTCAACTATAGGATTTTTATGAATACGGGTTGGACTAGATTGAGGAGTTTGTTGCGAATTTTGCATGAAAGGACTTTGAGATATGTTATATTTTTTTTTCGCTTTTTACTTTTCTGAATTTTTTTTTTGGGATTTTTTATTTTAGGATTTTTTTTTCCTTTTAAGAATTAGAGTCAAATTTTGGATTAAATCGACCTAACATTAAAGCCTACCTAATCCCCGGTAACAGGGCCAAAAACTTGACACGAATTAAAAAATGTTTCTAGTGCGTGCTTCAATCAACTCAAGTGTAAGTCGGTGGCTCAAGTATATATTTGGTAAACCGGGTGTCGAACTCAGGGAATAGGACGAATGCTCGTGACGACGAATAGGAAGACAGATTAACCCTACTAATAACTCGAAAATGGTGATGAGGTGTAATTTCACCTATCAACTAATGCAATTTGAATTAAAACAATAAAAAATACGTTTGCAATAATAACTAAATTAAACTTTGAATATAAGAGAGAAAATAGAGTCAGGATACGCTCTCCTGAACCGTCGGTAATTGCATAGAACATAAAAGTTTCAAAAATTCAATTCTCCATTCTAAGAGACATCAAATACTCTCTAAGCATTCGTGTAAAAGGTATGCACTCGCTTTTAAATAAAAAAGCTCTGATACCAATTTGTAGAATATGCCGTGTGCGATACTGATTCAAATGGATTCGCAAATTTCCAAATCAAACTTATTTAATTAGATGTCTAAATTTGCTCAAACCAAACTTCAATTTTATTCAGCCCCTAAACATGTATCTACGTGATAATTCAAATCAAAAGATCAAACCATGCGATGATTAAGCTGACAAACACATATTTTAGGAAAAAGAAAACCTTTCGAGTAAAAACTTTTTTATTTTCACTATAATTTGTAAAAGACGGTTTACACGGATTATAATGAAAATACAATTGACATACGAAATACTCGCAGGTGTCGATTCGTAGTCGTCTGCCCAGGAACACTGCAGCACTCCCTATGGCATGCAGTCGATTAGCCCAGTACCTCCCACAAGTGGCACCTATTCTCAGCCTAATACCTTCCAAGGCACCTAGTGTAGTAGCATAAACTCCCAACAAATATGTCTTGGGTTCCAAAAAACAACTCACACAAAAGTAATTGGGATTTGTGAATTATAAAACAAAAACTTTTAACTCTTTAAATGGTTGGAGAAGAAAACAAACACTCGAAAACGTATTCTGTTAAAAACAATATTTCTCCATGCCAAAATCCAGTAGTGTGACACCCAATATATAGCAGAATTTAAGGCGTTGATGTGTCAAACAAAATGACCTTTCGTTCGAATGACAGACATCGTCGTTTGAGCGATACAACATCTCATTCGAATGTGATGCATCGTCGTTTGAACGATAGTGGCCTGATCCTAAAAAAACTTCAGACTTTTGAAAAAGTTGGAAACCTCAAAAAGTAAAACCTGTTACGGGATCAAAAACCTTTTATATAAAAAAAATTAGAGGAAAATGTTTTTATAAAAACCATTTATAAAAAATTCATAAAATATCCCCACACTTTTAATGTGAAATGTAAATGGTACTTAAACATAATTTTACCAAATTCATCCTTGTTGGGCTTGAATGTTGAAGTCAACTTGAAATTCGGATTCAACTTTTGTAGATGTAAGCTTCTCAATCCTTTAATGACTTGTAGCGGTATACGACATAATTAATTGTGACGGACAATGTCCTTACAATTCGACATATGAGGATTAAATGTCACACAATATCAAATTAAAAATTGTATTTGACGAGGATGAGAAGTTATCAAAATACCAATTGCACCCTTAAACATTTCGATTACCTAGGGCAAACAGAATTAAAAGATCTACAACTTTTGTTCTGATAAAGTTTAACCTTTAAATGAGGGGTTACTTTTTATTCACTTTTAAACCCATATGTGTTACCTAGGTTGGGTTCATGTACCCCAACCCACTAAAAACTTAGCCATACATGATGTAAATACAACTAAACGTGAAATCGACGTTGCATCAAATCATTCTTACATTATAAATGCAATTAAACATGTAAAAGAGAATTCTAACTGAGAAATAATGAATCATAAGACAAAAAGATGATAAAAATTGAGAGCAATAAAGGAACTATACTTGTATTGAAGAAAAAATCCTTAGATTGAATGTAACTGTTGAACAATTGATGAAGAAGATGAATCTTAGGGTTCATACCTTCAAGAACATCTCAAAACTATATAAAAACATCTCTTTAATGTTTGGTAAGACAATAAGATATAACCCTCACGTTTTATTAAGCGTTTAAACCATGCACAACTCTAATTTTGAGAAATAAAAAATGAGAATTTCATCACGCCGAACCGATCCAATTTTTCTTCTTTGTTGGGTGAATCGGTTCGGCTGATTCCAATTAGGGGGATCGATCTTAGGGCTTTTCTATCAGTTCGATTGGCTTTCCCAGTTTTCCAGACTGGTTCCCTTGTTTCTTCATCGATTCAGTTCTCTGGAATTTTTCTCTTCATTTCTCTTTATTGATTTCTTCTCAACTTTGAAGCTTCATAACTTTTCACCCAGGACTCGAACTTGCATGTTGTTTCTTCCTACATTCTTGTGGACTCCATGTCTACAACTTTCCTTTAGGTTCCGCATCCGGATTTTGGATGTAAAATTATTATTTTGCCCTTGACTTTTCTTCTTTTCTTTCTTTCTTGATTTTGACTTTTCTATTTTCTTCACTTGTATAAAATACCTGCAAAATGTAAGAGAAAATACCTGAAACTCTATACACTAGTTAGAAAATATCAGTAGAAAGTATATGAGATAAATAAACTCTATTTATATCGCACAATATGATAAAAGCCTATAAACTACGAGGATAAATATGAAGAATTTATGCATAATCAGGTGCCTCGAAATAGAGAAAGGCCCGCCACGTTAAACTCCGGAGGATGGTCGACCTCATAGGCATTCGGTCCACAAGCACGAATCATAGGAAAATGGTCAAAATGCCAAATAAGGAGCTTGTTGATTTTGCCTAAATTTCACGCCTTATACCATAACTAAATCACTGGGATGGAAGGAAACAAAATGGCGATGCTCATCAGTTGCTTCTTTATAGGAGGCATACATTGTCTGTAGACGAGCACGGACGTTGGCCTAGATGGAAGTCAAGTGTGGTACAAACTCCTCCTCTAAGGGGCATATAGGATCTGTCGATAGTAGCTTAACTAAGTTAATAGGCATAGTGGGTGACTGTCTCAACACAATTTGAAAGAATGAGAAACTTGTTGAACGATTGACGGCATTGTTGAAAACAAACTCGGCATGTGCAATCACGATATCCCACATACGGGGATGTTCGGAGGTCAAACAATGTGAAAGGTCACCCACACTCTGGTTGTCCACCTCAGTCTGTCCATCAGTCTATAGGCGAAAGGCAGTCAAAAATTGGAGCTCTATCCGTAATAAGCGCCATAAGGTCAGTTAGAAATGGACCGTAAAATGTACATCTCGATCGAACGTGATGCTGCGGGGAACACCATGTAAGCGGACAATCTCACGAAAGTACAAGGACGCGACATGAGAGGCATCTATCATACAAGAACATCGGATGAAATGAGACATCTTGGAGAATTGGTCTACAACCACTATGATCGTGTCATGCCCACTAGAAGCACGTGGGAGGTCTATAAAAAAATCCATCGAAACCTCATGTCACGGGCGCTCAGGTATCGAAAGTGGAGTGTACGAGCCTGCATTGGAGTCTTTCCCTTGGCAGTTTGGCAGGTTTAACAACGCCGAATGAAGGCATTAGTATCCCGCCTCATAGTTGGCAAATAAAAACGGTCTCGTAACAATGAATGGGTGCATCCTGCCCCCAAATGACTTGTTATGCCACCCCCGTGAACCTCAAAAATAATCTTCTCCCGCAAAGAGGAAGAAGGAATACAAAAAGCGATGCCACGATGTAAAAAACCATCATGTAATAAGTACTCACCCGATACCCCATTGCCCTGTTGGCATGCGGCATAAATGGGTCCCAAATTTACATCAGTCGAGTAAAGGTCTCGAATCTCATCAAATCCAAAAATCGGACTCCGTAAAGTCATTAAAGCATGAGCTCTCCGGCTAAGTGCATCCGCTACTAGATTCTCCTTACTAGGCTTTAACTGGAGGTGGAAAGCATAATGCTGAAGATAAGTCGTCCACTAGGTGTGTCTGTGCTAACACGCCGCTGGCAATGAAGGAATCGTAAGGCTCATGGTCAGATTTGATCACAAACTCCTTATGTAGGAGATAAGGTGATAAAAACTTCACGACATTCACAATCGCATAGAACTACAAGTCATACGTAGAATAGTGTAATGCCGTTCCCCTAAAATTCTGGCTAAAAAGTGCAATGGGTTTTCCATTTTGGCTCAATACAGCATCCACCCCTGTCTTGCAATCATTACAAGACAACTCAAACAACTGGTCAAAGTCCGGTGAGGAAAGGATGGGAGAAGTTGCCATCAACTCCTTGATACGTGTGAAGGCTCGCTTGGCCTTCTCAGTCCACCTGAACTCGGTGCTCGAAGAAGTGCTCATCAAATCCGTGATCGAAGCCATAATGGTGCTCAATCTCCCTCTGAATTGTCGATAAAACCCATCAAGCTGATGAAAACTGTGAACCTGAGTCACCGAAGTGGGAGTAGGCCAATCCACTATCGCCTGAATCTTGGCGTCATCTACCCGAACGCCATCTCCCAATACTACGTAACCTAAGAAAGTCACTGACGAAACCATAAAAGCACTATTTTTTAACATGAGAAAAAAAATGCTCGCCTCGTAAAACCTCCAAAACCTGGGTTACGTGTCCAAGATGTTCCTCCTCAGATCGACTATAAATCAAAATATCATCAAAGTAGACAACGGAGAACTTGTCCAAGAAATGGCGTAAAATCTAAGTCATCGCCCTCATGAATGTAGATTGAGCATTGGAGAGGACAAAAGGAATCACCGTCCACTCGTAAAGCCCGTCTTTGGTCTTAAATGTTATTTTCTATTTTTTCACAATCTCATACGTATCTATTGATAGTCGGTCTTCAATTCTAGTTTGGAAAACATTGTCGTCCCATGGAGTTGGTCCAATATAACCTCAAGTCTGGGAATCGGGAATCTATATTTCACCGTAATTTTATTAATGGCACGACTATTCGCACACATGCGCCAACTCCCATCCTTCTTGGGAGCTAATAATGCTGGCACCGCACAAGGAGAGATACTCTCCCGAATATACCCCTTGTCACACAACTCGGTGACCAGCATCTGTAACTCAGCATGCTCCGTAAGTGACATGTGATAGTGGGGGAGATTGGGGAGCTGCACCACAGGAATAAAATCAATGGCATATTGTATATCCTAAAGAGGGGGAAGATCATCTAAGGGTGTGCACACATCGATAAAAAAAGTCTAACAAAGTTTGAACACGCGGAGGAATAAGCTCCTCAAAAGTGGTAATAGGACTAATAAGAGAATAGCACAATATTGTCTCTGCAGTCTCAGTGGCTAACTCCTCATGTGAGACGATGAGGGCGGAAGGTCGAGACATCAAAAATAGTCGCATGGGACGGAGGAGAAAGTCTCTCTCCTCATGTGTAAATGAATAAGTGTTGGCTCGGCCATCATGTATGCTACGATGATCAAATTTCCAGGGCCTTCCCAAAAAGAGGTAACATACTCTCATATCCACTACGGTACATACAATCTCATCATGATAGTCTCCAATGGAAAAAGTCACCCAACATTTTCAACTAGGTGCAAGTGTGGATCTACTTCCTAACCACCCAATACGACACAGAGTGGGCAATGATTTCGTGGGTAACTTTAATTTGTCGACCATCTCCTGTGCCACCAAATTTTCATTAGCTCCTCCATCAATAATCACCGTACATAGCCTTCCCTTTGCGGTACAATGAGTGAAAAAAATAATTCAACGAATCCAAGTATCATCACCAGGTGATGATGTCTGAGGATCTATGGACGTTTTTATCATCACGATATGCATATAGGCGGTGGAAACGTCAACAAGTCTTTCTTGATCATGGCCAAATGAATCTCTTCACCAACAAATAGATTGGGCGGACGATAATGGAACATGGGGTGGGAAATGAAGGATCCCTAAAGGATGACATCCTTTGTAGATGGGGTAAGGTTGTTCATTTGAATACTTGTTGTTCGGTTTAGGGTTTGTTGGATTGTGGTACAAAATTGGTGTGGGATCGGGGGATCTTAGAAGGTTTGGGCCGTCGGTTTTGACAGAGGGAGGATCGGGGTGTGGTTTGGAGGGTCGGTCAGCGATGGGGTTCATCGTTGGCTACCCTAGAGGAGTTTCGGGGGTGAATGGGCTTCGGGCGGCAGCTAACAGGGTTGCCCAACCCTATTTGGTTACATCCATGGCGGAAATCAATGCCGGTTGGGTCGGTTGTACTATTTGGATAGGGCGGATAACATTTCGATGTATTTTGGTGTATTTTGGGTTTGATAATATCGAAATTGAGTGGTGGAATGTTAGGGTTTCTTGAATTTTGGATTCTAGGGTTAGGGTTTCATGGAAGGGTTTGGGCTTATTCTGTGATTCATCCAGATGAATCCAATTCCAATCTTCGATGAATATTTTTTTTATTCAAGAACAAACGAGGCTCTGATACCAATTTTAATGTGAATTAGGATGCGAAAGCGTAAGAAAAATTAACTACACAACATGAAAAAAAGTGGGAGGATCTTTTATTACTCTCTCTGGTCTTTTAATCTCAAAATGATAAAAGTGATACAATGAAGGACTCAAGAGCTATTTATATTAATAGGTACAAAAGAGAAAAATTAATATAAATGCTAAAAAGACAACTATATCCATATACTCATGCATCGAAAAATGTGAATCTAATAAATATTGAGTGTGGTACGTTATTTAGTGTTCTTTTTCTTTATTTGGATATTACTATATAAACTCATTTAATCAGGAAGGTGCTAGATCGATACGCGGATTTGTCAAAAGATGAATTGTCTAGGCTAAAGTTTTTGTAATGTGCGCCTCCTTCCTCCCCACAGATATACATCATGTATGAGATAGTGTAAGAGGAAAATTTCCTAAATAATTGTACCAAATATTCATGATCAAATCCTGTCTTTACCAGTAAGAAGTTGCAGGGGAGGGCAAATCCAAAGTTGATTGAAGTAGTAGTAACAAAAAGTTGCTATGAAAATTATTGCGTTTTGATTACTAGTAGAATATGCCAAAAGATGAGTATATAGCTTGCCTAAAATATTGATGATGCATCCCTTTAACATGATTTTGCAGTCTCTCTAACAATCACCACTATTTGTAGAGTACTTTTTTTTTTTTAAAAGGTCATTTGGTAAATAATATGTCAATATTTATCCTTTAATTGACACTTAGTACAAGCTTTTTTTTGTTCCAAAAAATCACTCATGGTATAAAACATTCACAACCCCTCTTTTCTTCTATTCCTAGCCTCTTAACCCTAAATCATAACCAAAATAAAAATCTCAACCCTAGAAAAAAAAAACTCTCCTTGGGAAAATATGTCAAAAAATGAAAGGACATTTTGGAACATAAAAAAATAAGGACGACGAAATGCAAATAACAATTGGCCCGTACGACTAAACAGTAATTGTACCTTAAAAATAGGATCAATTACCAAAAAATCCCTCAAATATTTTTTAATACACATGAGTCCAAGCCTTCTGTTTTGTTCCAAAAAGATCACCAAATACCCATTTAACTAATATTTTCTTATTTTTAAATGTCCACACTAGCGGCACCCAGCCCCACCTCCCCCACCCCACTACCGGAACTCCTTATTTTGACTGTTTTTATGTGATGAGACTTTTTGGAATAAAATAAAAACTTGAATTAAACGAATAATAAAAAAAATATTTGAATGACTATTTAATATATGCTCCTTGAAAATATGTATTATTTTTAAAATATTGCTCACAATGTACCGATAGTAGATCCTCCGAGTAAAAGGTTTGCACCATAGAACAATGTACTGGCCAAAGCACTGCTCTCAAATTCAAAATTCAAAAACTTAATATGGTTGGATATATTGCAAAAACGTTGTGTGGAGAGTGATAGAAAGAAAGAGAGAGCTTTTTGCACCGACTGAAAAAGTAATGGAAATGTCAATAAATGAATTTACTTTCTATATAAATGAATTACAAGTCCTTATGACCTGAATATCACGAGTTCAAGTCACAAAAATAGTTTGCGCACAAAGATAAAGAGTGTATACATCTGATAATTCTCATACCCTCTAATGGCTCTAATGGCATGATGCACTGAATCCCCCCTTTTATACATAGAATTACACCGTCGACCCAACACAAAAAGAGACAAAATTCAACGAGAGAAGGTTAAATATTACAGAGATCACCACCTTATATTGTAAGCCACCCAAAATCCTACCAGCACATTTATTTACACAAACACTGGATACATCTTAGCTTTCGAACTCACCGCTAGCTTGAAATATAATCCCCTACGAATTGCTAGAGCTCAGCAACCCATAAGAAGAGATTAAGTGCAGATTTATTTGACCCCTATTTAAATGTTTTTACATAATCTCCCCCAAAATTCTTCGCCTTTGCCCCCTCGCCCCTCCCAAAATAAATACTTTCTGTGACACTTGTGAGCTGCAAAATGTCTCAGAAAGTCATTTTGGGTGCCAAAAAGTTCAGGGCCAAATTAGGCAAGTACATATAAATAGGGCCAGAGTCAAAATAACCCTCAAATATATGCTGGTACGTGAGCATTACCATCTGAGGAACAGATATGCGTCCCTGCGTGAAAGATTTTGGTATTGTGCCCGTGTCATGTGGAGTACCACGTGCTACTCTAGGAGCACCCTAATGTCTTCTCTTTATGAGTTCTGGTCAAGAGTGGCCGATGAGGAACGAATCAAATTCTTGGACGTGCGAACATTCTTTAGCGTCATCATGAGTTTTTGTCTCTCTCCTTCAACCTCGGCAAACTGGAGGCTAAGTTGAGAGTACCGGTCATGCATTTCTTTTAGATCAGTCTCCACAGTTGAATACCTTCCCTTGAGTTCCAGCATGTCTTTAATTAGTTCATTGATGTCTCTGAAGCTTCTAAATATTGCTTCCTCATCACCATGTTGTTTAAGGAAAGAACTGAAACCATCAAGGGAAAGAGCATGTTAGTTGGAAAAATGGTGGAAGAGATGAGTGATTTGGTGAGATGCTCTTTCACGAATTCTTTGGAGGTGGGAAAGAATTGGATTTCATAGAAAACCAAAGGAGTCAGAGATCCATTCGTCCACTATTTATCCAACTTATCATAAAAATTAACTATTTTCTTTTTTGCTATGCATAAAGTTTGAATTATGTTTCAGGTACTACGGGCAGGTACTGGGCTGCAGAAGGTAAATACCATACAAAACATTAAATTTATGTCAGAAATGCAAGGTCCTAAATGAACCATTTCAAAAGATGCTAGCCAGGAAAGAAGCCATTATCATGCACAAAAGCGTACACGTGTGTCTTTGAAACATTGACATGGACACACGACTTGACACGCCAATACAATATTTTTTTTAAACGTAGGACACGGACACGTTAAACTATTATTCCTATAAAAATACAAAGTGAAAGAAGAACAAACATACTAAAAGCTACAATGAATTGTAATATATTTTTTCCTTTCCCTTTCATTTTCCTCCATACTTTCTGAAATCCAAACATATCCCCTAAGCATCAAAATACCTTCATTCCCACCATATGGACAGTGAAATGACTGAAGGTTGATATGTCCTTTCAGATAATATAGATTTGTTACGAAAAATCACATTGATTTTCTCTTACAGAAATAACGAAGTGTATGGGTTCACTGCCAATTGTAATTCGAATAATTGTTAGCATATATTATATACAATAAATTAGCACCCATAACCTTTAAATACTCGTCAAACCAAAAGGCATACTCCGCGGCTTTCTCTAATGTCCTAATTTTCCAAAGTGCAACTCCGTTTTAATCCAACCCTACAATCATACATCGGCTAATGTTTTACTCCTCGGATTTGTTTAGTACTGCCTGCGTACAAAACAAGTGGAATTGTTTGGTGTACTTTTTTGCCTCAAAAAATGCACCCGTACAAAGAGATCACGTTCACAAGTCTTCGGGCAAAAGATTTGCGCAAGTGTTTCTTCAGTTTAGTCCAACTATAAATTAGCCACTACAGATAGAAAACATTCAACTCTCATAATTCTCCGGTACTCTGCTTGAGTCCATCCAATGCACAACAGTCTATATCCATTTTTTTGTCAAAATTCGAGACATAAACCCGAATGTCTCTTGCATACTTTTCTTGAGAAGTCGAATCAAACGAGTCTTGTTGTCCCCTTCATCCTCAACACTCATCATTCAAAGAGTCCACGGGGAGACCTCCTTGAGCCGTTAGGTTGGTCTCGGCACTTGGACTGGCAGGTGGTCATGGTTTGGGTTGACATCGTTCAGCTAGCATATATGAACAACAAGTGCAGTCCTCAAATACACCAGGCCCTGTGCAAAAACTGCAAATGGATCCTCATATTTGTAGGGCCTCGTGCAGAAATTGTTGAGATATAAAGTTCCACGTGAAAAAATTTGATGCTCTAATATTTAACATGATATCAGAGCCATGTTATACATAGCCCCACGGATCAATTGCTCCCCGTCACCCAATATAATATGTCCACATGTTAAGACTCATGCGACGGTACACGTGAGGGGGCGTGTTGAGATATGAAGTCCCACATGAAAAAATTAAAACCTTGCACCACAGTATATAAGATTTTGGAACCCCTCCACACATTGCCAATTAGTTTTGGGTTAGATGCTCCATATTTAACAAAAATTATAAATGACCCTTTTATATGTACATAGGCCAGCGGAACCCTGTGCAGTCTCCCACCTTGCACATGCTCGGGACCACCCCTTTTGCGGCAATCACCTACCATGTGCCACAGAAGCAAAAGCAATGTTTAATGGGTATGATGTTCGGCGGAATCCCACTGCCGTTTGTCATGCGGTACCAGATTGGACACCTGTTCCTCTCTTTAAGACTTTTCAATATCTCCATCACAGACCTCCTTGTCGGTAAAACACCCTCCAACTCTGCTCCTCAGTCCTGTTCTTGCGCCAAGGATCATGACTTCTGATTTGTTGAATCCACTCTTGCACTCGTCACTCTTAATCCCACTCCATGTGAGGCATGTCCTTTGGGTCCCGAGATTATCAACCTTTGATCCAACAGATGATGAAAACTCTTATGCATCAGGGAAAGGAGTCATGATCCTCGGTGTCTTTGGGAGGAGGTACAATTGCAAGGAGCTTCGGGTTCCTTGTGGCGGGACTAGAGGAGAGCGTCGCAGCATTTAGGCATGTGCTGCGGAGAAGCTGGAAGCCACCTGGACCACCATGGCTTGGGTGGCAACAACGATGGTCAGAGAGGCGACAAGGACTAGGGTTGTCACCGATGGCTCATTAATAGTTCCATTTTTCTTCTCCATCAATCGAGCATTAAAGCAAAGCATCCACCATCTTTTTTTAGTCATTCGATTCTCTTCTAGGATTCCGCAATGTTTGTATAACTGCCAGTGTTTCTAGAATCACAACACAACCAAGAGAGTCCGCCCACTAATAACACTTTAAGAATAGTGGAAGCGAACTCAATTGCAAACACACTCAATTTCAGAACCAAGAGGTTTTGTTAATAACTCCAGAGAATACAAGAGAGATCTCTACCCTTAGATAGGCAAAGACTACGACTCCTTAATTAGCAAACAACTAAAAGATGTGGAAGCAAAATAAATGAAAAAGGTTATTACTTTTAATTAAATTCTAAAAAAGACCGTACCCAATGCACAAGGTCCCCGTTGAACTGCAGGTTCTGGGAGAGACGGATGTCGGCTGACCTTACCCCATATATGGAGAGGTTACTCTCATGTCTCGAACCCGAGATCAACCGTATCTTGGGCAAGGGCACTTGCCATCGCACCAAGGTACGAGCTCTACTTTTAATTAAAGTCTAACTACTAATAATCCTCCTAAAGTCTCTCTTGGTTTTTATTCTCCCTCTCCTCTAGCTAAATCCCAAGGACGAGCCCACCCCCCCCCCCCAAAAAAAAATTATATTATTTTATCGTTGGTTTTAGATTTGATGTACTGCAAAGTATACCATAAGACATGAAATAAGCATCTCATAGGTTGAAAAGAGTAGGCCTCTACGGAGTAGATAATATTCTGGAAGGTCTGCAAAAACCCATAATACCGGGCCCTTGCATCATATGTTATGCAGCATAGCTAGCTCAGTATGTGATGGGAATGAGAGTTTATTTTAATATTTTCTTGCTTTTATTGTATTTTTCCTTTATTTTAGAGCTTTATTAGTTTCCAAGTATGTTTGGGAATAATATGTCATGTTTAGATATTAGTTGCCTTCTTTAGTCTTTTGGGTAATAGATTGTTTAGCAAGCTAACTCTTCCTATAAATAGGCCACTTGGCCCTCATTTGTAATCAACTTTTAATATGGAGAATAGAGAATAGAGAGAGAAAGAAACCCATTTCATTTCTTTAGTTGTGTTGTTGTTGTGTAGATTAGTTGTTGTGTAGAATAACTTCTTTTTACGCTTCTGCACACAAATTCACATCAGTGTGTCTATTAACCATAAATAAACTTTAACAAGAAAGGTGTGTTGTTAAATTCTATGAAGCATGGATACTCAATACAGGACCATGAATTCGTATCCAATATGTTTCAAATATGAATAAGCGTCCGATACGCTCCGCTAAGTATTGGCTGATACGCAATTTTAAGTACCCTGATGTTCTTTTACTTTTCAAATTTCCGATACATTAGGGTACATTACCAATATGCTTCGATATGTTCCGATACGTTTTTTGCTTATTTTTTTGTATGAGTACCTAATTTTGTGATTGGTACTCTAGCATTAGGTGTGTGTTGTGATTGGTATTTCTTATTTGATGATTAATGACTTTTTGTTCAAGAGAAACTGTTGGATGTTGAATTAACAATGAGTGGATGGCAACTTGTGGTGTTGGACGTCACTTACATTGTACACAGAGCTGGACAACGGGACAATGCTGTTTTGGGGAAAAAAGACATGACCTAGTTTAGTTGAAATATATTTTAAAATTAAAATATATATATACATATACAGTGTATCCCAGTGCAGCGGTATCCTACTTCTCTGAAAAAATACATATCGTCGTATGCATAATTTATCATCCAGTATCCCTATCGGTGCTTCTTATGTTAAACAATCATTTGAGAGCCTGAGTTGTTTGAGAATGGGCCCAACGATGTATATCAAGATCTCTCAACACCCGTCATTATGAATCCAAAGATCTGATACCATGTTAAATCACCAATTGCTTTAGAGGCTTAAGCTGTCAGAGAATGGGCCCAGCAATGTATATCAAGATCTCTGATGAGATGGACATGTTATAAAATTCTAAGAGAAAAGCAGATGAAGGCAAAATTTTGTGGGGTGTCACTGCCACTGACAATAAAAACTTGAGTTTTCAGGGTTTAACAGCTTTTGCAAACGATGGCCTACCTCTGAAAATGGATGCACTGCCACTGACAATAAAAACTTGAGTTTTCAAGGGTATACCAGTTTTTGCGAAGGATGGCCTACCTCTGAAAATGGATGTTCGACTTCTTCTCATCTCTCAATGCTTCAGCAAGCTCGATTTCCAAAGCAAGTACCCGTTCTAATGCATTTCCACTGCCCGCAAAGTCATTATACAAAGGGAATATGCTTCCCAACTCTTGATTTACCTAATGGGGAAAGGTAAATGGATAAGAAATACACTAACATATTTTTTATTGGGGTATAATATACAATGGTGACGAGTATTTTCACCTATTTTGAGTTAAAATTTTGGTAGTCTAAGATTGTAAATAAGAGTAGATGCTATAGTTAGGTAAAAATATTTTAACCATTTTATTTTTCCACCAATATTTCTCCCTGAACAAACAGTGCCCAAGCAGAGAAGAATGTAGCTAAATTTACCTCGTGTAACTGCATGAGTTCCCTTTGTGAATCTTGAAAATTTGGGTCAAAGTTCATCTGTGGGAGAAGTGAATTCCCATCTTTCATCCTTTCTAACTGAAACCAGAAGACAACCATAAATATATAGCGTTGTCACGAGTCATAATCCATGTGAAGGCCAAAGGCATAACTGAAAGCAAATTTTTTGTCTAATATGTTTAACTTCATGTAAAAAATTATTTAGCCCTTTACTTTCAAACTTAGTCCTTTACTTTTCCACTAATGGTTGTCTGCTGCTCCTGGAGTGTTGATTGTCTGAAAAATGGAAAATTGATGACTACACAATTATCTTTCCTAATTTTGTGTGTGTGTGTGTGGGGGGGGGGGGGTCATAATTTCAGGATTGTGGAATATTAGTTTTGGTAATACTGGAGTAAGCTGCAAGAGTACTATTTATAGTAGGTATAGGATTTTACTAGTATAAGTAGGTATATATGCCTTTCACTGTAATCTGTAATGGAGATACTTGTGATTTTGATATAATGAATGAGATTATCTCTTGCTATTGTTCCTGGCATTCCATCTGCACCAACAAGACTTTCGGTTATTTTTCAATTCTCTTGTTATCCTTTAAGTTAACAAGTTAGTAGAAGGCTTGTAATTAGTATTCTTTGAGGAGAGTCAACAAGTATATAGAAAAATTCTGTTTAATTTTTCCTTAAAGCATTTCAGACTCATCAGTTGCCTTCACAGTACAAAATATATATACCTCTTCATGAAGGTGCTCCATGGTAGATTTCAAACTTTGGACTTGGAAATGATCATTGATAATAGCTAAATGCTTCGAGTTACCGAGCAATTCCCCTTGATCTGGGAACCCATGCTTTTGAATTTCATGAAAACCTTTAGACAGAAGAACGTCCTGCTAAATGATTTCACCCATGAAAAACAAAATTCAAATGTGCAAATTAAAAGGATATAAAGACCTGAACAAGGATCAGAGACATTAATGTGATGGCTCTCCTTGTAACTATACATCATTTTCTTGAGACAGGCTAAGAAAACAATAATGGCTTCTTCTTCCCTTTGTGTTGAACACAAGCAAAGGAAATAAAAACCATCCCAACTTTAAGGGCAAAAATAAACCAGATCGACGTCCTATCAGTAAGAGAAAAGGTACAGAAACAGAAATAACAAGAAAAACAAGAAGAATAAAATGTAGGTAATGCCATTTTCCTAAGCGCACAAATACAGCATGTATACCCACGAAGCTATAACCCCCAAATTCTCAGTTGATGTAACTCAAAGATAACTAATTACGATCTTACAGTAGATTTGCAACTCTTACTAAAAATGAGAAAAAACCTTGATATAAACAAATCATTGTCGTGGATAATTACTACTGGAGTGGAGTTGTGTGAATGGAACAGCAGGCAGATTGATCAGCAGCACTCTATAGTAGTATATTAAAATTAATTCAATCTCTTGGTCAATCAGGAAAATAAGAAATATTGGGCAAAACAGCCTGCTAAATTCCTTTGGAACACCAACCAAATATACGGTTTGCATTCCATAGCATTTTCAACGTTTAATAAAGGCCAAATATGGCTTATTGATTTCTAAGGAGCCTCAGGACAATAAAATTATGGTCCTATATTTAGACATCACTATGCTCTATATCACAATTACTTTTCTATATGAACAATTATAATGTCATCAAAGACCAATTTTAACCATTGAAAGAAGTAATTACCTGGTTGGATTGTGCATTTGAATGTTGATCTTCATCGGCTGGAAGTAATCTTGCATCTTGTAATTCTTCACCGCCAATCAAACTATGTTGATTCAGCGGTCCTTTTCTCAAGGTAAGTTCTCCTTTAATATTAGACTTTTCCTTCATGCATTCTTCCAAAGAGGCTTCAAGATTTTCTTTTTCTTCCTTGCAACATTCAAGGCTTAGTAGCGCACAATCCAATTCAGCCTTTATTCGATCAAAAGCTTTGACTTTTTCGCGCTTGTCAGAAAGTGCAGACTGTAATTCAGCCTCCAATTCCAATATTGTAAGCGCCAGCTCTTCGTTTTTCTTCAAGTGAGAAGCTTCAGATTTCTTCCTGTTTTCAATTTCATCAACTACGTCTTGTAATTTCCACAGCATCTCATCTCCGTGCTTTTTGGAAATAGAAAGTTGTTGCCTTAAATCTTGGAGCTTGGTCTCATACTGTTCTTTGAGAAAGGCGATGCGTAAAGACTCCTGTGTAGCAACTGATGACCCTTCAGATTCTCTCTTCTCCCGTTGAGCATCTGCCTTGTCATTGAGCTCCTTTAAATGCACCGATAAGTTCCTAAATTCTTCCATCTTCAGAATCTTTTCCTCCAAATTAGCTTTGAGCACAATAACTATAGTTTCCAGTTCTTCCTTGGAGAATATCAGTTTATCAATCTCTTCTTCAGCATTTTCTAGCATTTGTTTCAGCTGTTCATTGTGAAGAGTGTGACGATTATTATCATCAGAAAAACAAGCCTCCAATGTCTCCAACTCCTTTCTGCATTCCTCGAGCTGAACCGTCAAAAAGTAGTTTGAATCTGAAAAAACCATGTTTTGAGCAACAGAGGCTTCTAACTTGGATTGTAACGTTTCGAGATTCCTCAGTAACTCTCCATTTTCTTCAATGTAATATGTTTCACTTGCAAGACAGCGATTTAGTACAGCCTCTACAGCAAGATGCTTCTTTTGAAGCTCCCTATAAGTCCCATCTGTGGATTGAAGTTCCTGTACAAGCATCTCAATCCGCGCTTCATACTGAGTTCTAATAAATGTGAGTTTAACATCTGAAGCTATCAAATATTCATGCAGTTCCGATAACTGAGTCTTCATATCAGTAAGATCTGTAACTTTACCCTCTAGTTCGTCTCTCTCAACATGCAACTCATCGTGCAGAAAGCTCAAATTTTCTTTAAGGCTCTCAAGCTCAGATGTCAGCTTGGCAGACTCCTCAGATTTATTCTGTAAGGACAGTGTGAGATCTTGCTTTTCCTGAGTTAACTCAGCAATGCTCAATTTACTCCTTCCAAGTTCCTCAGCTATATTGTCCAAGCTCAAGATCTCTTGTTCAAGGAACCCGTTTTTAGAAGTAAGTTTTTGTAACTCAGCTTCAAAAAGAGCAAGATCAGAAAAAAGCTCTTTATTCTGCTGCGCATATTTTTCTTCGACTTCGTAGCTAATGTGGAATTTGTTAGCAACAGATTCAAGTTCCAACTGAAGCTTTTCTACAAGGGTATTGGACACGTCTAATCTAGCCGCCATATCCTCCATTCCGTGCTTAAACTTCTGCTTCATGCCCAAAATTGCTGATCTGGCAGTGTTCAAGGATACATCTGCAGCATCTCTGTCATGCTCTAGGTCTTTCTTATCTTCAATGAGTTGAAGGATCTTTTCACGTGCATAATGCTGTATATCTTCTAGTTGCATGACAATGCCTTTGAAATCCTCCAGCTCCAAACACTGACGCTGAAAATTACTCAACAGAGACAGTCCACTGAATTGCTCATCATAAGATGCCAACAAACTGCGCAACTTCTCTTCTAAAAAGTTGATAATCGTCTGCAGATTCTCTTTTGAAACAGCCATACCACTATATTCATCTTTGAAAGTTTTCAACTCTTCCTTCAAAGAGGACATTCCATTTTGAAGATCTCCTTTCCTCAGAGTTTCCAGTTTTAATAAATTTTCCAGCTCCAATTTCTCAGCAGAACAAGTCTCGTACTTGCTTTCATAACTTTTGTATTCTGTCATCTTCTGCATGAGGAGAAATTTTTCCTTGGAAACACTTTCTAACTTAGCTTCTAAAGTCTGGTTCTGAAGAAGCATATCAGCCCTGGACATAGTTGAAATCTCAAATTCCCGTGTAAATTCGTCCATTTTCTCCTTTGTTTTTCTAATATCAGTATTAGCTTCAAGCAATGTTTCTTGCATAATTTTCGAGAACACGTCCAAATATAAGTTAGTCGAACGTATGTCAAAAAGTTCTTCTTCAATCTTCTGGTAAAGATCTTCTTGCGAAAAGAGAGATTTCTTTTTCTCTTCTGAAATGACCTCTCCGCCGAAGAATTGATTCTTCAACCCCACTTGATTCTGACATCTCGTAGCAATATCTGGGTACCCTTCGAAGCGCGGTTGCAAAGTTTCTGAAAAAGCTTCCTTTATGAGGTTCTCATTTGTCTCGTACATAGACAAAACCTGAAACGAAAGCAGATCGAGGTCCTTTTGCAACTGATCCACCGCAATAGAATAATTCAAGCGGACCCGTTTTAGTGCTGCTTCTGAAGTGATAGCCCTTCTTTCAAGCTCCTTAGTAAGGGAATCAATATCACGTCTCTCTTCGGAATGTTTTACGATTTCGTCTTCTTTTGTAGAAATCGTATAGAGGCAAGTAGAATGCTCGTTTCTGAGATCCTGCAACTCTCCCACCATTTGCTTCTGATTTTCCTCGAGCTTGTGAACGAGAGCTTCGTAGTAGCACTCCATCTGCTCCATTTTTTTTGCAAGATTTTCCCTCTCAACTTTGGCCTCATCCAACTGCCTTGAAAGCTCCTCGTCGTTGTGAATTGATTCCGAAAATTGAGAGCTTATTTTTACATTTTTAAGCCCTTCAAGATCATCTTTGAACTTTGAACACTCTAATTTCAGCACCGAAACCTCTTTTTGCATTTCTTCACCAGAAGCAATCTCGGCAGCGAGTTGATTAGCGATTTTCTTTGTTTCAACGCTTAATTCATCAGCATGACTTTGCAAAGAGCTTACCTCTAGCTTAAGCTCAAAAATAGAAGACTCGGACACTTCCAAGCTTCCCCTAAGTCTACTGTTCTCTTCATAAGCAATTGCCAAGTCATTATCCATGGAATAATCTGAACCCCACCCTTGAACGCAATCACTACTTCCTTGTGCCGAATTTTGATGATAAAATGGGTCCCTCTTTTCGGTAGGGCTTTGACCACCGGAAAGTCCATTTAAGTTGCCAGATACTGTACTCTTAAGGCTATCAATTTCATGGGTGCTCGAGGTTTCGTGTTTCTCAGTATACAAACTTCCCGAGGTACTGGATGAACCATCAAATCCCACAGGTGAATTTGTGTATTCTTCATTTAACTTCACTTCTTCAGGTGAAGGTAGCTCTTTAGGATTTTGTCTGAATCTAACTCTTTCATTGACCTATTTTCAGAGAAAAAGAAAAATTAAATGAATTAAAACATGATTAGAATTACCGGAAAAACTCTCCTCTCATATGCGCGCGCGCACAGAGTAACCAATATGAATTCAAAAGAAAAAAAGACAATAATCGCAAAAAATATTTGTATACATGAACTGATGAAACTGGTAATCAACGAACCTTATCCATCTGATCATTGGCAGTCTCCTCGGGAGATGATACCTTATCAGTACCAGATTCATCATGCCTGTTCAAATCGGTACCCATCGGCAACCCCTTCTCTCTGAGTTCCCTCTGCTGCTCAAATTCTCTGTAAACAAATAAATTTAACCACAATTGCCTACAGTAAAAATAAACGGGCAATTTAAATACAATGATGAAATACCTGAAACCAGTTTTAGAAGTGAGCAGCTGGACTGTGACCTGGCACACCAAATAATGCAAGTCAACTACAACATTATACAGTAACTGTATAAACTAATTCTCCAGCAATAAGTAAAATGCATGACCCTAAACAGAAAAGGTAAGTGATGAAAATAACATTCCAAAGATGGAAGTAAATAAGGAAATGCAATCAAATGCTAAAGGTTTATTTGGAAGTCAACCCATGGTTCAAATTGGCCAAAGGCTCAGCCATCAAATTTTGACATGGTACAGTTTTTGGTTTCAGGCTAGAAAAAATTATACATTATTTACATAACAGAAAAAATAAAATAAAAAATAATCATAGGACTCTGCAACTCAGAGTAGCAATTGGGCTAGTTGACTACGAAAGTTACCAATATTTCAGTCACTTTGGTAAATAAAACTCGCAGCGAGTCTATTTAATTCCGTCTCAAATTGAGAATCAAGTATTCCTTTTTGAGAAGGACTTCAGTGTATCAAATTATACAACAGTTTAATAAGTTTTAATCTTGACATTTGATTACATCAGTATCAGTGCTTTCGTAAAAAGTTTGGCATCCAAATAGTGACTCTTACTTTGATAATGATGGAGTAATAAACTAACACATTCAACTGGCCTTATACGAGAGGTTTCTGTCAAAAGAGTTCACTAGAGATGTAAAGTTTCGAGTTCCTCACGTGTAATATGGTTCCAGAGTTGGATCCATTAAGAGGCAGTGAAACAGTAGAAGGCTTCAGCGCATCAGCATAATCGGCAAGGTTTATAGTAGCCTCACCAAGGACGCTAGACCGCGAAGAACCCTGAGACCAAAAAATCCAGACCAAGTCTAAATTAAATCTCAGTAATGCGGAAATGATTACTGGAACAAACTGTTTTGGTAGCAATGAAAACCAAGGGATAATTTACTCAAAGGATGAAAAGGTGTCAACATATAAAGGCCCAATTTATCATTTACAGGTAATTTTTTATGCAGATATATTATACTCCCTCCGTCCCATTTTAAGAGTCCCTATTTGACTTTCAAGTTTATTTTGGATACACTAATCAATGGCAAACAACAAGATATGTTAGCTATCGTAACATTTGGTCCATTGATGTTCGACTATAAAGGGAAGGGACATCTTAATTGAGGACAGTCCAAAAAGGAATAATGGACTCTTAATTCAGGAAGAAGTGAGTATAAAAAATATCGTACCCAGTGCACAAGGCTCCCGCTTAACTGCAGGGTCTGGGAGAGGCAGATGTTGGCTAGTCTTACCCCCATATGTTTCACATATGGGAAGGCTGCTTCCATGTCTCGAACCCGAGACCAACCGTAGCTTGGGCGAGGGCACTGGCCATCGCACCAAGGTACGATGGCAAGTGCCTAACAAAGAGAAAAGAAAGAAAAACTACCGTGGCCACAACAAGTTTGTAGAACTTTTCATCAAATTGTCTGCTTTGAGAGTCTTGGAGAAGCCTTGTAGTTTCGTAGATAGGGTCTGACCATTTGCAAGTTCCATTTCTAACATTTGCTTTGGTTGTCTTTGCTGTTGTCTTTCCAGATTCAGCAGGAATAAAAGATATAAACAACTTCTCCCATCCAGTTTGTGGAATCTGCGCAATGCTCCCCACCCAAGCAAAAACAAAAGGACAAAGTTAAAAAAAAAAAATAAATAACAGCGGGGGAACAAAAAACAAGTCGTTGCGCACATCACCACAGAGTAGTGTTTGGAGTGAAACCTTAGTAGTAGGAAAACAAATGGGGATGCAGTGAAGCTTGAGAGTCTTTAAGTGATCATATCTTTATTTAGAAATGAACATATTTGTGAAACAGTATAGTAGCTCCAATGGAAGATAGATTGGGAGAAAAATGCCACAGGTCATCCGCTACTTTTCTTGAATATTAACTAAAACCTCAATCCACATATACAGAGCATCTATATGCCATGAATATCGTAACGAATATCCAAAATGATTCAAAACTCTCATATCTACATTAATAAGTCTCTTTGCATTTAATGTCATTGTAATAAAGCCTTAATAGAGCTATGCTATGAAGCACTGACACTCCTCTGAGGCCCCCGAGACAGATTCAGACACGTGTCGGACTCTGACACGCCACCGAGACACTAGGACATGCGTCGGACATGCTGAAAAGAGTGTTCAATGTTTATTTTTTACTTTTTTTAATCCAACACGCGAAGACACGCTTGGGGGGCTCGTTGGGACACGGGGGGACATGCTGGGCCAAAGTTCAAATTTTAAAACAAAAAAAAATGGGGGGAAAGTGTAATACTTGCACCTTTTAACATCAAAACATTAGAACATATATAAAAAAACTAAAAACCTAGTCTCTAATAGTGTAAATCGGTAAACACTTCAAATCATAAATCCTCCCAGCGTCTTCTCTCTCTGGCATCGCCCCTTCCATCATCTTCACCCTCACGTGATCCCACCCTTTACAAATCGCAAGCACTAATAGTTTTGTACTAAATCTTGCAATTCCATTCTATAAACTGTGTTTGTATATTCTATTTTAGGGTCTTAATGGTTCATATTCTGGGGGTTTATAAGTCTTTCACATTTTAGGTTTTTTTCCCTGAAGATATTAGTGTTTTAAGATCTCTCTGTCTTTAATTCTTTGTACATACGCTTATATATTTTGTTAGAGTTTCAAGTTCTTTGTTTATATATAATTTGGGTCCGTTTGATAGGCCACAAGCAAATGTGGCAAATGATAGCAAATGAAGGTTTTGTCCACCATTTTGTGTGTTTGATAGGCCTTATTTTCCATGATTCCCATGTCCACATACATGTTTTGCCATCTTTTTGGCAAATTTATTATTTTTAAAACTTGTTTTTCTTGGTTAAAACTAATTTATTTTGATAAAATTTGTTTTTTTAAATGTTTTTTATTTTTCATTAAAACTGTTTTTGGGGGGGCTAAAAACTGTTTTTTGTGTTAAAACAAGTTTTTTAAAAAAAATGTTTTTTGCTAAAAAAATGTTTTCCTTTTGTCAAAACTGTTTTTTTTATTGTTAAATTTTGTTTTTCATTAAAAAATGATTTTTTAAACTGTTTTTTTTCCCGTTAAAACAGTTTCACTTTTGGGTAAGAAACTGTTCTTTGTGTTATAAACTGTATTTTTTTTTTTAAACTGTTTTTTCACGAAAAACTGCTTTTCGCTAAAAATTGTTTTTCGTTATAAAACTGTTTTTACTTTTGTCAAAACTGTTTTTTATTGTTAAAATTTGTTTTTCGTTAAAAACTGTCTTATCTTTGTCAAAACTGTTTTTTAGTTGAAAACTGTTTCTTTAAGCTATTTTCTAAAAAAAATTTGTTACAAACTGTTTTTCTAACAATTTTTTTTTCGTTATTAGTTTTTTTTCTTAAAATTGTTTTTTTAGAAACTATTTTTTTTAATAACTATTTTATGTTAAGAATTGTTTTTTGGGGGGGGTTAAAAACCATTTTTTATATATCAGTTTTTTTACATTTTCCACTCTTGCCATTAATTCTATCAAACATCTAACTTTTGTCACCTGAAAAATTAATGTTATCAAACAATCCTATTCGAAAAATTATGGGATTTTCCATGGAAAACTTTGCCCACTTTTGAACCAAACGGACCCTTATATATAATGTTAAATGTTAATGTTTATGTTTTGTTGGGGTTTCAAGTTCTCTATTTATACATGATGTTAAATGTTAATGTTTCGTTTGCTATATGTTTATGAAAAGAAGAGTCATGAAATATGCAATTTTCTACATAATCTCATTTGCAATATGGGAATTTTGGCTCACTTGTCACTGAAATTATGTTAATTTACATTGATATATATTATATACGTGTCCCCGTGTCCTATTTTAGAGAAATATCGTGTCGTGTTCCGTGTCCGTGCTTATTAGGAGCTATGTATTCACTACCTTATTCAAATATTATTCTATTAAAATAATTAATGAAACTTATTATGATTTCAAATTCCAAATCCACCACTAGTGCGCGACCCTCAAGTTACGCCAAACTTAGCATTCTGCACCTGAAAATGTTAATTAATTGTTTATGCTCAACAGTTGAGTATTAATGGTAATGCTAGCGATAGTGGTAGATGTGACTGGTTAGAGATCCCAAAAAGGGTGTGATATCATGTGGTTAAACTGAGGACATTGTGCTAAATAGAATGGAATAAAAAATTAGATATTCCAGGAAAAGTCTTTACTGAATTGAGTTGAGTTGATAGCACACATCACCATAAAGATATGCAAGTACCCATTGTGAATATTTGAGTTCACTCAGGCAGAGGATTCAAGTTCTATAGACTGCTTTAACAAATCAAGAAGAGTAATTTGTACTGATTGCTACAGGGATTTAAGGAGCATATAGCTATTCTTTGTAGATTCGTTTTAATAATGGTTCTCCTTCCTTGATTGTATCTGATTACTGCTCTAATCTGAACTAGATCCCTTTATTACAAGTCTTCTGAGGGTTCAACAATAGCACTATTTACTACTAATGCTAACTTCAAAGCTCAAAGAAGCAATGACTGAATCATTAAGAAAGCTCCAATGGTAAAAGACTACATAGAGGACACAAAATGAAATCAATATTTCAACAAGTTCGAACAGCAAGCTACAACAGTACTTGAGGTTCAAAATTTATGCGGCTCAATTAACTTTAAGTTCACAAAATCGCCTCATCTCATTTCCCATTAAAAAACATAAACTATAATAAAATCTTGTCTCAATGAGGGGAAAAAAGAAAACTAAAACATCCATGTTACATGTTAGATGGAATCTACATGTAGTGCATCAAATTTATCGACCAAAACTTAGATAAAAGTATAAAGATGTTAATAAGAGAGGAAGAGAAATCAACCAAAAATGAAAGCATGGACTTATTTATATAAAAAGTCCAGAACCAGAAGTAACAAAAAATTTAACATCCAAAGGAGCAAACATACATGGGTAGCATGAAATTGCAGCCGAAAGACCACTTTTACTTTCGTCTTCTCAAGCTTCCACTTAGTGATCCGCGACATTACTGTATAATCAATCTACCATCGGTTGCAGATCCTCAATCTTCCACTCTTGTTCAATCAAAATCAAAACCGTGACCCCTGTGCCATCCCACAATGAATTTATGACAGTAACAATAATACGGAATCCAGTTTTATTTCATATTTTACTCATAATAGGTAATTCAAAAATTTTCTACTGTCTCAAGCCAGGCGAAGAAACATAAGATTGTATGTTAATCACAGTGCAGACATTGATTTCAAAAATTAACAGACGTATGTCAAACCAAATGGCTGTCATGCTCAAATAGTGGAGAACTTCTCATTTTAGGGCAAGAGAAAAACTCTCTCTCAGCAGCATCAAACATGTTATCTAGAGGTCATACCCTGGTGCGATGGCAAGTGCCCTCGCCCAAGCTACGGTTGGTCTCAGGTTTGAGGGTATGACCTTTATCAAACATATTACCTATCAACTATCAGTATTTAAGGAATGGATAAAGTAAATTAACCACAAACTGATGTTTAAACTTTTACCTCATTATAGTAAACTTCCAAAGAGTAAATTTCAAATGCAGGCCACATAGGTTTAGTCGCACTAAATAATAACTTAACTAGCAATAAGCTAGCTCAGGCTTATAAGATTGTCATATACCCAACCGCATAACATAAAATAACAATGGCCCTCCATTGTGATAGATTTTTCATCAGTAAAGAAAATCACCAAAGGAAGCAAAACTGTCCCCCGTATACACAAAAAGAATAATGCCCCACACAAAAAAAGTGCCCAAAAAAATTAAACAAAAGCAATACCTCCCACAAGAGAACCCAATTGTAAAGCTCTTTTTTCCAGAAAATTATGAATTATGAGTTCAATTGTAAAGCTATCAAAAAATAATCCATCTGAACTGATAAGGGAACAAGCTGGCATAAACAGATCAGCAACAAACAGGAGAAATAAATCAGTATTCAACAGATGGAAATCCAAAATTCTAATATAAAACAAATCAGATCTTCCTCATTGCACTAGAAGAACACTAGATTAGGAAAATATCACTTAAACCCAAGATCATTATGCGTAAATATAAAATCAAATGAAATTAAACCAAGAAAATGTAACCCACCTTACCAAAAATCAGTAGACAACCACTCTGATCGAAAGCCCTGAACAAAACAAGACAAAATAAGCAAAAGAAAATACCCTTTATGTCAAAACTCGAAAATTCGAATTCCAAACGAAATACCCAACTAAATTTAGCAAAAATGTACTCCAAAAAGTAGATGACCAAAACTTGAAAAATAAAGTTACTGTTTTTACAACCAGAAAACGTCAAAAAACTGAAACAACCCCCACCCCCAGTATATGTTTACTACCACCACGCACAGTGACAGTTCAAACTTCAAAGCTCAAACATCGCATTCAAAACAAAACATTATTATTTTTTTTTAAGAAACGCTTGGGAAATATATATATATATATATATATATATATATATATATATATATATATATATATATATATATATATATATATATATATTATTTTATGGAGACGTGGAGTTGTCTATTACCTACTACTAGATCTGGGGGACCTTAAACCGGAAGCAAAAAAAATGGAATCTTTGGACACGGAGTGGTAACGTGAAACACCAGTAAAATTAGTAGACCAATGAGACAGGAAAATGAGATCGCGTTCATGGGTGAAATGTCAATTTAAGTGAAGAGAGAAGACATCCCGCCCAAGCATGCGATTATCATTAAATTAATTTACTTGTTTATAATCAATCTCCTAATGTTATACACTTTTGAAACTTGGTATCTTTGTAATATAAAATGTTTCACTAAATCTCTTTATGCTATTCCAAATTATATTGTTTAGCACGGATTAAGGGTTTGGATGAAAAGTGTGTGGTTGCAAAGTCAAACGTGATTTCTTAAATACTAAAACCAATATTATGATGGCATCAGGGATTTTTGAGGATGTGGCCCTCCAAAACATCAGAATTTATTAATGGAGTTTTCATTTTAATACATTCATTCGCGGTTCGTGACTTTCGCTGGCCAAACATTATTTTGACAGTTTGATAGTGTCAGGGATTGAACTGGGGATCAAATCCAATCCACCTTAAGACTGTCTCAGTGACAGCATTATACCACGGAGCCAAGAGGGTTGATTAATTATTACTTCGTTTTGAGTTAGTCAATAAAGCAAGATTTGTCAACAACTCCCAAAACCCTTTGTTTTTCTACGATCAGGGCATGTGAAAAATATTTATGACACCTTACAGACATCTTTTTTCAATCAGTTAACGATGATAAGTTCATCTATTATGTAGTTACATTGTTATACAAGTACATCTAAAGTAAGTTTATAACATTAAAACATAAACAACATGTACATAGTTGCTTTAAGGCGTTAGATTAATATTAGTTTACGTTTTTTTTGGGCATCGTAAAGCTATGTATATACATTTTCATGACAGTTTCAGATACATTTGGAAAAATGTATGTTGGTTGTAATAATATTATATATTGTCACTAAAAATAAACAACATGTACATAGTTACTTTAAGGCATTAGTGTTATACCCTAAATATAGAACCCCTTGTGGGCCTCTCAGGAGGTGACAATTGTCCCCATTAGGGGTAGAGAGTGGGGTCGGCTTAACACGGAATCTACTCGGTTATGGACAATGAGATTGGTTCAAGTCTAAATGTGCTCGGACCTGTTATATCCTTAAATGATTGATCATTGTTAGCATGGCGTTAGTTAACATTGATAATTAACTCCGTCCAAGCCAACGTTGCACCAATTTATATCACGTAACAGAATACATATAGTCATATTATTCCACTCGCACACGTAAGGAAATATTCCATATTTATCTGGTTGTAACCAATTCATGATTATCCACCCCATGGCATGTAAAAGGTGTAATTGTATGACCTATAAAGGTACTCATTTTGTCCCAATATACTCTGTCTTATAACTATCTATAAATAACACGCAATCCCACACAACAAGGGATCTGGAAAATATTCTATCTAACGGTCATAAGCAAAACCCCACAAAGAATTTTGAGACTTTGTATTGATTATTCTCATAGTTATTAGCCATTGAGATCTATACAACCAACATTGTACATATGTGGGTCGAACCACGTTAATCACAATTTTCCTCTTTTATCTCTCATCTCTCTCTATTTTTCTCAAATTGGCATATTGGTAGTGATAATTTTTTTTATTTCTTATCGCTTATTATTAGTATATTACAGCTAAGGTCCAAAAATTCATATATTAGTTTTAGACGATAACAGATTGGTGGGAATTGGCAAACCTGTTACTGAGGAAATTTTATTGGGCGCTGTCTAAGAAGCCATCAAGAATGATGACTGAGTTGTTGGCCAAGGCAGGCAAGATTATGAATGTCAAGTAAGCCATGGCTTCCAAGGAGTTGAGTCACTCCATGACTAACACTAGCAAGAGTTCTGAGAAGAAGGAGCCAAAAGACAAGAAGGTAGATAAACCAAAGAGGTACGACGAGTATACCTCACTGACCATTGGCATACACTATATCCTCGATGAAATTCGAGGAAGCAAGGACCTAAAATGTTTTAAAAAGTTGAAAGCTTTTACAAACAGAAGGGATAAGAGCAAGTATTATGAGTTCCACAAAGATCACAGCCACAACACTGATAATTGCTTGGCTCTAAAGATTGAGATTAAAATCTTAATCATATGTGGAAAACTGTCAAAGTTTATAGACAAGAGCGGCCGAACAAATCAGAGGGATGAGCAGAAGCCAAGAAGACGATTAGAATCTCCTTGCAAAAAGGTTGACGAGAAGAAAAAAGGCAGGGATAATGATTTGAAGGATGACCCAAACCTGCTCAAAAGACCCAAGGAGCCTATATATAAGGTTAAAATTATCTCTTTTAGGTGTTAATTTATTACATGAGGAGACGTTGGAGGTGGAGATGGACCCGCAAAGAGGAAAGTCTACCTCAATGAAGCAAAGGCTTGTGCTCACATTAGGCAGATTAATATGATTAGCATTGTGGACACTCACCCCAAGAAGGTAAATAAAGATCGCTTAGGGGTTGGCTTCTCTAAAGATTACTTATCTAGCATAATTTACCCACGCAACGATCCTTTGGTCATCACGATGATGGTACATGAGGGTAAGGTGGTGAGAATTCTAGTCGACAAAGGTAGTTTAGTCGTTATCTTATTTTACAGTTACTTCAAAAGCCTAAGGTTGAGGGACAGCAAACTCGAGGCTTACCACAAGCTTCTCATCAATTTTTCGGGGGAGAAGGTGTACCTTTGGGGAACGATTGAGCTGGAAGTTATGATCAGCACTTGGCCCATATGCCGAATAGAAATGATTTGTTTCTTTATCCTTTATAAGAACATTCACTCGGTGTACAACATCATCTTCGATATAGTAAGGTTGAAGAAGTTTGAGGCAATCATTTCCACTATGCACCAATATTTGAAATTCTCCACACACTATGGGATCGACGTAATAAAGGGAAGCCATGTTGAAGCTAGAGAGTGATACTACATCTTGATCGAACAGGAAGAGCAAAAGAAGTTGAAGAAGACTTATCAGATCGAGATGATAGACCCTCGAGATAAAGAGGATATAATCAAAGGAAAATTGTGGAGGAAATTGAACCAGTTATCCTGGATGATAAACATCCAGAAAGGACAACACATATCGGTTTTTTACTAGTTCCTGCCTTCAAAAACGAGTTAGCATAATTTTTATGACAGAGAAAAAATGTGTTCGCATAGAGCCATGGGGATATTCTGGGAATTGATCTAGAGTTTATTTGTAATGAGTTGAGCATATTAAAGGATGCCAAACTCGTGAAGCGAAAACATCATGTCTTCAGTCAAGAAAAGAACATGGTTGTATAAAAAGAGGTAGAGAAGTTATAGAAGGAGAACTTTACAAAAGACGTCAAGTAACCAAAATGTCTTTCTAACGTGGTCATGGTCAAGAAGAAGAACGATAAGTGGCGCATGTATGTTGACTTCACCGACCTGAATAAAATGTGCCCAAAGGATCATTATCCTCTACCCAAGATTGACTATCTGGTCGATGCCATTTCGGGGCATGAGCTGCTCAATTTCATGGATGCTTAGTCAGGGTATAATCAAATCAAGATGAAATCAGAAGATTGGAAGAAAACTTCATTCATCACTTGTAGAGGTACTTATTATTATAATGTTAGGCCCTTTGGGCTAAAAAAATCTAGAGCAACGTATCAGAGGCTAGTAAATAAAATGTTTGAAGATCGGATCTATAAAAACATGGAGGTGTATGTTGATGATATGCTAACAAAGAGTAAGAAGGCCACCGACCACATTAGAGACTAAGGGTGGACTTTTGATGAGTTGGAGAAACACGAGATGAATCTCAACCCGGCAAAGTGTGTCTTAGAGGTAAAAGGAAGGGATGTTCCTAGGCTTCATAGTGAATCATATAGGCTCTGATTAATATGCAATCCCCAACGAGCGAGAAAAAAGTACAAAGGCTAACCGGACGCATAGCTGTGCTAAACAGGTTTGTTTCAAGAGATATTGGCAAATGCCTTCCATTTTTCAAGGTGTTACAAAAAATCTTCGAATGGAACGATGAGTGAAAAGATATATTCATAGAGTTGAAAATGTATTTCGGGTCTACACCATTACTTTATAGACCAATTTTAGGTGAAAAGTTTTATCTATATATGGTCATGTCTGAATCTGCAATCATTTTGTCTCTAGTCCAATAAAAAGATAGGGTACAAAGGCCTGTATATTACACCATCAAGTCATACAGTAGAGCAAAAATCCAATATCCATGGATGGGGAAGCTTGTATTAAACCTAACATAAGCCTCTAGGAAGATAAATCCATGCTTGCAGACTCATACCATTATTGTTTATATCGACATTCCCCTACACCAATCGGTTCATAAACTTGAGAAATCGGATAGAATGATGGCTTAGGTCGTAGAATTAGGAGAGTATGACATCCAGTATGAACCAAGAATGGCAATCAAGTAGCAAATTTTATTGGCGAGTTCACATATGAAAAAAAACCTATCGAGAAGACTTTTGCGAAAGCGAGATCAGCCCCAAAGCATACCAAGCAAACTTCTTCGAAAGAGAGCTCACCGCTTCAAATAAATGAGTAGACTTTTACAAAAGATAGCTCAATGGTCGCCCGATGGACCAGATTATTGACGTATCGGAGTCGTCGGCCAAGAAAGAAGAAATTACTCACAACCTGGAGCAATTGAAAAAATTATTTAGATATGGAAGTTTAACTGACGAAAATTTTGAAGAGGAGCCTCCTATTTGTCAATTATTTGGAGATGGATCGTCCTGCGCCACCGGCAGTGGAGCAGGCTTGATAATTATAATGCCAAACAATATTAACATAGAGTACGCCCTCGGGTTCTAATTTGAGGCCTCTAACAATAGTGTAGAATACGATGCGCTCATAACAAGATTCGGGCTAGCATCGTCTATACGCGTTGAACAGCTACGTACATACATCAACTCTCAGCTCATAGTAAACCAAGTCCTGGGTATTTATGAGGTGGGGTAAGAATCTATAGAGAAGTACCTACACTACACCAAAACATGCGAATGGTCACGGCCAAAATCCCCGACCAAGACTGTACATCGCGGACTTGGGTCGTGACCATTTTGGGGCAACCAATTTTGTGGGTCGCGGCCCAAGTTCGTGACCAATCGGGGGTCATATCCCTAAGGGGTCACAACAGATGATCGCGGACTTGGGTTGTGACCCACATCGCGACGGGAAAAAAATGGTCGGGGCCAAAGTGTGTGAACCCCAATCGTGACAAAAAATAGTCGCGGCCAAAGTCCGTGACGCCCAATCGAGACGAAAATGGTCACAGACTTTGGCCGCGACCAATACCGCGACCATTTTTTTAATCGCGGTGTGGGTCACGGACTTTGGCTACGACCATTTTTCATCATGGTTGGGGGTCATGAACTTTGACTGCAACCATTTTTATGAGCGACGAAAAAAAATAAAAATGGTCATGGAAAAAGTCCATGACCATATTTAACTATAATAAAAAAAATGGGGTTTTTTTAGGGTCTAATCCTAAATTAGGGGTCCCATGACTGCGCAGTCGGGTGCTAAGTGTTACGTTGGACGCACACGATATGTTATAACTATTTATTATTGGCAAAACAATTAAAAAAATCACAAATTGTGAATCGATAATGGTGTTAATAAACTAGTATACATACAAACTTCAAAATATTACAAGTCTTAATAATTCACATACCAACAAATAATTGGGCGGAGTTTCCTCTATTTTTTGGTCATTATAAATCCTGTTAACATTAAACATGTTTAATATACAGCCTATATGGCCATAAAATTTAACAATCAAGTTATAAAAACTCGTATGGTTATAAAACTAAACAATAAAACTATAAAAGCCCGCACGATTGTAACACAAAAAAAAATATAATCATGAATGTCAACAACATTATATAAACAATCTTCATGTTGTATACCATTGTCTTCTTCATGTGTTCCACGTGGATAAAAGCAAACAATACAATGTTATCGTTCAAAAAATATGATACAAAAAAGAAATGATATCAGTAATAAAGTATTTTAAAAATATCATATTCAAGCTAAAAAAATGCATATACGAGTTATAATTATCATCAAATCAACTCCTGCGAGTCACATTGGTCCCGTGCGAGGTGTTGGTGCCTCTTACGGGACTATTACGGGGTTTCCATCTCTAACGCCATACTTTTAAGCCAAAGTTTAGATATTTTTAAATTATCATGGTATTATCAAATCGGGAGTCCCGTGACCACACGATCAGTACCTACGAGTTACATTGGTCCTGTGCGAGTTGTTGGTGCTTCTCACGAGGCCGTTTGGGGGTTGTTTCGAATTTTTCACTCCAACGCCATGTTTTTAAGCCTAAGTCTAGATATTTTTACGTTATCGTCATATTCTCAAGTCGGGAGTCTCGTGACCATATGGTCAGTTTCTATGAGTTATATTAGTCCCGTGCGAGGTGTTGGTGCCTTTTACGAGGCCATTTAGGGGCTATTTTAGGTTTTACCCCTCTAACGCCATGTTTAAGCCTAAGTTCATATATTTTCAAGTTATCATTGCATTCTCAAACCGGGAGTTCCATGATGACGCGGTTACTTCCTACAAGTTACATTGGTCCCGTGCGAGGTGTTGGTGCCTCTCAGGAACTATTTCGAGTTTCCACCCTCTAATTCCATGTTTTAAGCCTAAGTTTAAATATTATTAAGTTATCATCGTACTCTCAAATCGAGAGTATCGTGACCACGCGGTCAGTTCCTACGAGTTACATTGGTCTCGTTCGAGGTGTTGGTACCTCTCACGGGGCCGTTTGGGGGCTATTTCGGGCTTCCTCCTCTAACGCCATATTTTTAAGCCTAAGTCTATAAAATTTTAAGTTATCATTATATTCTCAAATCGGGAGTCTTGCGACCACACGATCAGTTCCTGTGAGTTATATTGGTCCCGTACGAGGTGTTGGTGCGTCTCACGGGGGTGTTCGAGGGCTGTTTTAGGTTTCCCCGCTCTAATACCATGTTTTTAAGCCTAAGTCTCGATATTTTCAAGTTATCATCATATTCCCAAATCGGGAGTCCCGTGACCACACGGTCAGTTCCTACGAGTTACATTGGTCTCGTGCGAGGTGTTGGTGCCTCTTACGGGGCCATTTGGGGGTTGTCTTGGGTTTCCCTCACTAACGTCATATTTTTAAGCCTAAGACTATAGTTTTTCAAGTTATCATTATATTTTCAAATCGGGAGTCCCTTGACCATGCGGTCAGTTCCTACAAGTTACATTTGTCCCGTGCGAGGTGTTGGTGCCTCTCACAGGGCCGTTTAGGGGCTGTTTTGGGTTTCCCCCCTCTAACGTCATGTTTTTAAGTTTTAGTCTAGATATTTTTAAGTTATCATCATACTCTCAAATCGGGAGTCCCATGACCACACGATCAGTTCCTACGAGTTACGATGATCCCGTGCGAGGTGTTCGCGCCTCTTATTGGGCCCTTTGGAGGCTGTTTCGGGATTTCCCCCTCTAACGCCATGTATTTAAGCCTATGTCTAGAAATTTTCATGTTATCATCATAATCTCAAATCAGGAGTCTCGTGATAATGTGGTCAGTTCCTACAAGTTTCATTGGTCCCTTGCGAGATGTTGTGACCTCTCATGGGGACTGTTTCGAGTTTTTCCCCTCTAATGCCAGGTTTTAAGCATAAGAGTAGATATTTTTAAGTTGTCATTGCATTCTCAAATTGGGAGTCCCGTTATCACGTGATTAGGTCCTACGAGTTACATCGGTCTCGTGCGAGGTGTTAGTGCCTCTCACGGGACCATTTGACAGCTTTTTCGGGTTTTCCCCCTCCAATGCTATGTTTTTAAGCCTAAGTCTAAATATTTTTAAGTTATCATTGTATTCTTCAAACGGGAGTCATGTGACCACGCAGTCAGTTCCTACGAATTACATTGGTCTCGTGTAAGGTGTTGGTTCCTCTCACGAGACCGTTTGGGGGTTGTTTTGGGTTTTTCCACACTAACGCCATATTTTTAAGCCTAAGTCTAGATATTTTCAAGTTACCATCGTATTATCAAACTGGGAGTTTCGTTACCAAGCTGTCAGTTCCTAAGAGTTACATTGGTCCCGTGCGAGGTGTTGGTGCCTTTCACGGGGCCTTTTAGGGTTATTTCGAGTTTTTCCTCTCTAACGCCATATTTTAAGCCTAAGTCTAGATATTTACAAGTTATCATCGCATTCTAAAATCGGGAGTCCTGTGAAAATGTAGTTAGTTCCTACGACTTACATTGGTCCCGTGCGAGGTATTGCTGCCTCTCACGGGGCTGTTTTGGAGTTTCCCCCTCTAACGCCATATTTTTAAGCCTAGGTCTCTAAATTTTTTTAAGTTATCATCTTATTCTTAAACCGAGAGTCTCGTTATCACGCGGTCAATTCCTACGAGTTATAATTGTCCCGTGCAAGGTGATGTTGCCCCTCATGGGGCCGTTTGGGTGCTATTTTAGGTTTCCCCCCCCCTCTAACGTCATGTTTTTAAGCCTAAGTCTATATATTTCAAAGTTATCGTCACATTCTTAAATAGGGAGTCTCGTGATCACGCGATCAGTTCGTACAAGTTACATTAGCCCCGTACGAGGTGTTGATGCTTCTCACGGGGCTATTTAAGGGGTGTTTCAGGTTTCCTCCCTCTAACATCGTGTTTTTAAGCCCAAGTCTAGATATCTTCAAGTTATCATCACATTTTCAAATCGGGAGTTTCGTGACCACGCAGTCAGTTCCTACGAGATACATTGGTCCCATGCGAGTTATTGGTGCCTTTTATGGGGCCGTTTAGAGGATACTTCGGGTTTCCCCTCTCTAATGCCATGTTCTTAAGCCAAAGTTTAGATATTTTTAAGTTATCATTGTATTCTCAAATCGGGAGTCTCCTGACCATGCGATAAGTTCTAACGAGTTACATTACTCCCGTGTGAGGTCTTGGTGCCTCTCACGAGGCTGTATGGGTGTTGTTTCGGGGTCCTCCCCCTAACACCATGTTTTTAATCCTAAGTCTAGATTTTTTTCAAGTTATCATCGTATCCTTAAATCGGGAGTCCCGTGATCACGCGATCAGTTCCTACGAGTTACATTGGTCCCTTGCGTGGTGTTGGTGCCTCTCTACGGGGCCATTTGAGTGATGTTTCGGGTTTTCCCCCTCTAACGTCATATTTTTAAGCCTAATTCAAGATATTTTAAATTTATCATCGTATTCTCAAATCGAAAGTCCCGTGACCACACGGTCAGTTCCTACGTGTTACATTAGACTCATGTGAGGAGTTAGTACCTCTCGCGGGGCCGTTTGGTGACTGTTTCGAGTTTTCCACTCTAATGCTATATTTTTTAAGCCTAAATCTAGATAATTTCAAGTTATAATCGTATTCTCAAATCAGGAGTCATGTGATCAGGCGGTCAGTTCTTACGAGTTACATTGGTCCCGTGCAAGGTGTTGGTGCCTCTCACGTTACCGTTTGGGGGCTGTTTCGGGTTTCCCCCCTCAAATACCATTTTTTAAGTCTAAGTATAGATATTTTCAAGTTATCATCGTATTCTGAAACTATGAGTTTCGTGATCACGCGATCAATTCCTACGAGTTACATTAGTCTTGTGTGAGGTGCTGGTGCCTCTCGCGGGGCCATTTGGGTATTGTTTCAAGTTTTCCCCCTCTAACGCCATGTTTTAAGCCTAAGTCTAGATATTTTCAAATTATCATCGCATTCTCAAATCGGGAGTTCCGTGAAAATGCAGTTAGTTCGTACGAGTTACATCTCCGTGCGAGGTGTTGGTGCCTCTCATGGGATTATTTGGGGAATATTTCGGGGTTTTCCCCTCTAACGTCATATTTTTAAGCCTAAGTCTAGATATTTTTAAGTTATCATCATATTCTCAAATCGAGAGTCTCGTGATCACGCGATCAGTTCTAACGAGTTACATTGCTCCCGTGTGAGGTGTTGGTGCCTCTCACGGGGCGGTATGGGTGATGTTTCGGGGCTTCCCCCCAAACGTCATGTTTTTAATCATAAGTCTAGATTTTTTTCAAGTTATCATCGTATCCTTAAATTGGGAGTCTCGTGACCACACGATCAGTTCCTACAAGTTACATTGGTCTCGTGCGAGGTGCTGGTGTCTCTCACGGGGCCGTTTGCAGGTCGTTTCGAGTTTTCCCCCTCTAACGCTATGTTTTAAGTCTAAGTTAAGATATTATTAAGTTATCATCGTACTCTCAAACTGAGAGTCTCATAACCACGCAGTCATTTCCTACGAGTTACATTGGTCCCGTGCGAGGTGTTGGTGCCTCTCACGGGGCCGTTTGGGTGTTACTTCAGAATTTCCCCACCTAACGCCATGTTTTTAATCCTAAGTCTAGATTTTTTTTCAAAGTTATCATCGTATCCTTAACCGGGAGTCCCGTGACCACATTGTCAGTTCCTATGAGTTACATTGGTCTCGTGTGAGGTGTTAGTGCCTCTCACGAGGCTGTTTACAGGTTGTTTCGAGTTTCCCCCTCTAATACTATGTTTTAAGCCTAACTTTAGATATTATTAAGTTATCATCTTACTCTCAAATCGAGAGTTTCATGACCATGCGGTCAGTTCCTATAAGTTACATTGATCCCGTGCGAGGTGTTGGTGCCTCTCACGGGGCTGTTTCGGGTTTCCCCCCTCTAACGTCATATTTTTAAGCCTAACTCTAGATATTTTCAAGTTATCATTGTAATATCAATTTTGGAGTCTTGTGACCATGCGATCAGTTCCTACAAGTTACATTGGTCTCGTACGAGATGTTGGTGCATCTCACGGGGCTGTTTGTGGGATATTTCGGGCTTCCCCCCTCTAAGGCTATGTTTTAGGCCTAAGTTTAAATATTATTAAGTTTTCATCGTACTCTCAAATCGAGAGTCCCGTGACCACGCGATCAGTTCCTACGAGTAACATTAGTCCCCTGCGAGGTGTTGGTGCCTCTCACGGGGTCGTTTGGGAGTTGTTTTGGGTTTCCCGCCTCTAATGTCATGTTTCTAAGCCTAATTATATAGATATTTTCAAGTTATCATTGTATTCTCAAATTGGGAGTCCTGTGACCACGCGATCAGTTCCTACGAGTTACATTGGTTCCGTGCGAGGTGTTGGTGCCTCTCATGGGGCTATTTGGGGGATGTTTCGGGATTTTGCCCTTTAATGTCATATTTTAAGCCTAAGTCTATATATTTTCAAGTTATCATCGTATTCTCAAACCGAGAGTCCTGTGACAATGCGATCAATTCCTACGAGTTACATTGGTCCCTTGCGTGGTGTTGGTGCCTCTCACGGGACTGTTTGGGTGTTATTTCAGGTTTTTCCCCTCTAATGCTATATTTTTAAGCCTAAGTCCATATATTTTAAATTTATCATCGTATTCTCAAATCGGGATTCCTGTGACCACGCGATCAATTTCTATGTGTAACATTGGTCCCGTGTGAGGTGTTGGTGCCTCTCATAGGGCCGTTTGGGGACTATTTCTAGTTTCCCCTCTCTAACGCTATATTTTTTAAGCCTAAATCTAGATAATTTCAAGTTATAAACGTATTCTCAAATTGGGAGTCCCTAAACGACGCGGTAAGTTCCTAGGAGTTACATTGGTCCCGTGCGAGGTGTTGGTGCCTCTCACGAGGCCGTTTGGAGGCTGTTTGAGATTTTTTCCCTCCAATGCCATTTTTTAAGCCTAAGTCTAGATATTTTCAAGTTATCATCGTATTCATAAACTGAGAGTCACATGATCACGCGATCATTTCCTACGAGTTACATTGGTCCCGTGCGAGGTGTTGGTGCCTCTCACGGGGCCATTTGGGGACTATTTTGGGATTCCCCATCTAACGTCATGTTTTTAAGTCTAAGTATTGATCTTTTCATGTTATCATCATATTCTCAAATCGGGAGTCATGTGACCACGTGGTTAGTTCCTGCGAGTTACATTGGTTCCGTGCGAGGTGTTGGTGCCTCTCACGGAGGAGTCTGGGGGTTATTAAAAAACTGTTACTAAAGCCGTTTAATACAAGATTAAACTATTTAAGTAACTCCGAACTATTTTTTGAAGAAAATATTTTCTAGAAATCAAATCAGTTTAATCACAAGATGTGTTTAAAATTATGCACAAGATCTATTCGAGATTTATTAACAAGTTTTGAAAAATAAAACTAAAATCGTTTTTAATTCAGCACACTAAACAGAAAGGGATGAGGAGATATAGAAAGATTAATGACAAGATATTTTTAACGTGGTAAAATATCACCCAACTGAGGAAACATCAACGACTCCCTCTACGGAGTAAACCAAAAATTCCACTAAAATAAATTATAACAGTTACAAACTATATAACACACATACATACAAATAAGACCTATACAAGTTTAGGAATGTACCCACTAGCGTCCTTCTAACTTTTCTGCAGTTCTGTTTGTTGATGTTATTCTCCAGTTTGCTAACATCTAATTTGTTCCATTTTTTACGTCGACTCTTGTTTTAAAATCTAAGTGTGGTAGGGTGTAAGTGTTTTGTGAAGATGCTTCCAACACATGCATGCACACACTCGCGTTGATTTATACAAATAGTCCTATCAAATTACATATAAGATCTATATGTTGTGATTTTCAGTTTCTCTCTTCTTAAAAAGCTTTGAACCTTATTTGACCTTTAATATTAACCCAGAATCCACGGCTATCTTGCTCAGAAGGCGTATCAAGATCTTAATCAATCTCGGGTTTTGAAAATATTTTTGAGATTGAAAATCACCAAGCGCGATTCCAACTAGGTCGAAGGTTTTGTTTCAAAAGAACTAGAAACAGAAAAAGTTTTTGTTGATTTTGAAGTTAAAAACATTTACAGAAACAAATCAACAAAAGTTTTCTCAAGATGAGAAACTATAAATGCAGATCTATGTGAAATATAACATAAAACGTTCAGATTTACGATTTCTATGAATCAGAAACACAGATCTTAAACTTAATGTTTAAGTTGACAATAATATCTCAAAACGAAGAGGTTACAGCATGAAACAACTAACAAACCCACACTCAAAACTCTCAAACACTTAAGGTTGTGTTTGGTATATACTGCTTTTGAAAGAGGTTAGGGTTTGAAAGATGTTAGGACGTTTTAGGGTTAGGGTTTCTAACTCTCTCTCTCTCTGGTTTATCTCTTCTCTCTCTACTCTATCTTCTCTCTCTACTCACTCAAATAGACGAAATGGCAAAAGTCTCTTCTGGCTGAGGGTTAGCCTCCTTATATAGAGGGCTGAGAAGGATCGAGAAGATGGTTCAAAAATCAAGGGCTACGATTTGGTCTAGGCAGTTTGACTTTGATCCAAGGGTTATAGATACGTGGTAGTTAAAACGCTTCTGATTTGTTTAAGAGGGATTCACCAGGATTGAATTAGAACGCATGCAGATCATTGATTATCACTATCTAAGGGTTGAGATTGTTCACCGGGGTTGTCTCTTGGAAGAAACACAAATCAAACCGATATATAAGCGACAGGTGTAGGACTGAGATTGTTCCTGATACGCGTGTTTGAAAGTAATTACCCAGATACCTTGAAGTCTCCAGCGCTTTTGATTTCTACCCAAATGAACTTTCAGCCAATAAAACCAACAATTCAAAATTGCAGAATGACCCCAATACTTTATAAATCCAATTTTAATTCAGATAAAAGGTGTTTTTAAAAATCATTTAAAATTCTTAAAAATTCTAAAAAATTAATTTTAGGGAAATTAACACACACAACCAATTATATGAAATATACAAGATATGAATGTAATCCTAATGTGTGTAAGTGTTGATACATATACCTTTGATTAGACAAACAAGAGAAATGAATTTTAGACAATTTCTGAGACTTTTTGGATTCTAGGAAAGGACGCAATTTTGTCACTATTTCCAAACTAGATGAGCACTTATACAATGTAGACTCAAGTGAGTCAAGAGTATAAGGTGCTTCAATCTCCCCCTTTGAAAATATGAGACAAAATCTCCTTTGAGTCATCTAGGACTCGTAGGGCAATAAAGAAATGAGGAAAAAAACTATTCCTAAACAAAAGTTCTATATACCCATTTCCTAGAAAAGAAAAGTAAATAACTCAACCAATTACAAATCAATACCCTATTGAGAATAACTGTGCAGAATCCTGCAAATGAATTCTAAGATCAAGCATATTAGAAATATATGAAAAAATTGAACGCATAAGACTCAAATTTCTCCCCCATTTTGTCTCAAATGGACAAAGGGAAAAATTATGTAAATCCAAGAAATTATTCAGCACACACCATTCCAATTGATTTTCGTAAGGTAATAAACCTATTATAATCCAAAGGTTTGGTAAACATATCTGCGAGTTGCAAATCAGTAGGAAGATAATTGATTTCTAATTCCCTAGTTTCAACTAATTCGCGAATAAAGTGATGTCTTATTTTTATGTGTTTTGTTCGCAAGTGTTGAACATGATTTTTAGAGATATTGATTGCACTTTGATTATCACAATAGAGATGTAATTGTTTTTTTTGAATACCATAATCACTTAGCATTTGCTTAAGCTAAAGAAGTTGAGCACAGCAACTGCCAGCAGCTATGTATTCAGACTCAGCAGTGGATAATGAAGTACAGTTTTGTTTCTTACTACTCCAACCTACCAAATTATTACCAATATAATAACATGCACCTGATTTGCTCTTACTATCATCAGTACACCCTGCCCAATCAGCATCGGTGTATCCTATTATAGTGCTAGAAGTATCGTTGGTGTACCAAAGTCTTAAATTTAGAGTGCCTTTAATGTACTTGATAATTCTTTTAACACAAAATAAATGACTCTCTTTAGATTGTTCTGGTAACGAGCATAAACGCAAACAACATACATAATATCAGGACGCGAGGCAGTAAGATATAGTAAGGTTCCAATCATACTACGATAAAGGGTGGGATCTATGAATTTTCCTGTTTCATCCTTAGATAGTTTCACATTAGTACTCATGGGAGTTTTAGCATCTTTTTCACTTTCAAGACCAATTTTTTTAATAATCTCTAATGCATATTTTTATTGTGAGACAAATAATCCTTCTGAATTTTGTTTGACTTGAAGACCTAAGAAAAATTGCAACTCCCCCATGAGAGACATTTGAAATTCTTTATGCATAATTTCAGAAAAGCATTTAACTTCTGAAGGGGAAGTTGATCCAAAGATGATATCATCTACGTACACTTGAGCTATAATGATATGTTTGTCAAAATGTTTGACAAAAAGGGCTTGATCATTTCCACCTCTCTTAAAACCTTTGTCTAAGAGAAAGTTGGAAAGGCGCTCATACCAGGCTCTTGGCGCTTGTTTTAGGCCATACAAAGCCTTTTTAAGACGAAAGACATAACTTGGATATTTAGGGTCAATAAACCCTTTTGGTTGTTCTACATAGGTCTCCTTAGTCAGTATTCCATTGAGGAAGGTGATAGAGCGTGAGAAGCGTGCGCGTGTAAAGTGCACAGTCGTTGTTTTCGTCTCGTCGTGACTATACAAACAAATCTAAATTACTACTACACTTGCGAGGCAAGCACAACGGTAAGTCGGGTATCGAAAATTCACAGGGACAAGATGCTAGAATTTAAGTGATTTAATATTTCGAAATAAAAGTGTAAAAGGTAATTACAAACTAAAAAGTAAAAGATGCATAAAGGGAAATGTTTAATCTAGACGAGGGAAATGAAACTAGGTTAACAAAGCGAGTAAAACTATAGGTTGCGTCGAATATCCCTCACCTGAGTTAATTTGTAGAAAATGGTTACATGGGCCGACGAGTTATTACAAATGCGTCTCGTTTCGACAGTTAATTTAACCAAGCGTTGTTAAGCCCCTAAATCCGCATAAAAGCCTAATATGATATTGGCGTCAACAAATATCCTGGAAATTATGCACAAAAGGTCGTAAGCACAGGACATACATGATATGCCCCGTCAAATGTCCTAGGCGTAAAAACTAGGACAACGCACCCGAAATAGACCCGTAAACTCCATCACCAAAGCAAAGCAACGCGTCAACCCGAGTGAGTTCCATTCAAACACAACCTAATTTAAATTACCTAGAAAGCATGTTAAAAATACGGTAAATAAACGCAATAAAGAAACACGATAAAACTACCTAGAAAGCAAGTAAATCAAGCATGTAAACCTAAATTAGAAAGCATATAAATTAACTAGAGAGCAAGAAATGAAGAAATACAAACTATATTAATGGAGAGGATGATGAATAGTGCAACATTCTACCCAAATGGGGTGTCAAACCAAGAACAATTGAAGAAGAACTCTTCAAAACCCTCAAATCCTAAGCTAAACTAACCTAAAATCGTCCACACTTGTTTATTACAACAAAATTGGTATATATACTAAGTTGGAATTAAATTAGAAAAGAAAAGATAAAAGAAAAGAAAAGAAAAGGCAAAATATCTGCAGAAAAATAAGGATCGATCGATCGACCAAAAAAAATTTCAACTGTTCAGAAGGGTCGATCGATCTACCAAAAGGATCGATCGATCGATCAAGTAGGTCACAGCCAAGCAGCAGCTTCTGCAATGCAGTTTTGGTTTCCAAGCTTTTCTCGTCCGCTGAAATTGTCGTAACTTCTTCGTTATGAATCTAAATCGGGCACCGTTTGTGGCCACGCGAAGCTTGCGAGGAGGGATACAACTTTCGTGAGATATCGGGCCAGGTGCCCAAGCTGTGAAATGACTAAAATGCCCTTGAACGTGCGATTGCGTACGAAACTTCACAGGAATGCGTCCGAACTCCATACTTAGTACCTAAATACCTACAAAAGCCCAATTATACCTCATATAGCATGTTAACAATATAAACCAAGGTTGTATGGTTAACGGGCTTAAATATAGAGATTAAGGCACCCGAGGGGGCAAAAATGCGTAGGTTCGGAGGCTGAAATACGCAATATTTGCATATTATCACACCCCATAACTTACACATTGCTAGTCCCTAGCAATGAAATAGGATGCAACAAGAACTACAAGCAAACCAAAAGCAGGATATAGTACAAAAGTATGTTATAAAAGAAAAAGACCACTTTCGCCGGCGATTCGATTGCATTTAGCGTATGCAATAAGTCGTTAAACCCCTAGGTCACCCTAGTGGACGAGTGTCGTCTCGTGAGGGTTTTCAGTGATGGTACCCACAAACATCAAACAGTTTCCTCAAAATATGCCCAAACCAACATGCGACAAGCCCAACAATAGCGAAAAGGATTTCATACGCATTATTAGCAAAGTGAATGAATTCAAACAATAGTCCAAATCATTAACATTATAAAATGCACCTCATAGAATTGAAACCTTAAAGTGTGTGTGTGTGGGGGGGGGGGGGGGGGGGGACGAGCACATGCAAAGTGTAATTTGGCGAAAAACTTATATAAACCGGATAAACATTAAAGCAAGCATACATTCAATCCTCACGGGCATTACACTCATCAAGCGAATTCACTCGAAACAGGGAGGTAACACACGGAACATGAGGGCATAAGGAGTAAATATTAATGGAAACTAGGTCGCGCACATGTCACAAATGAAGAACGCTATATAAGAAATAAAAGCTGTAATCTCAGTGAAAAGATACCGCACATAAAAGAGGCGAAAGGCATTTTCACAGATTATCAAAACTATTATGAATTTTAAATTACATCAACCTAAGATCACATAGGACTTTAATAGGATTGTAATGTAGGTTAGGCTAGGGTATGAAATGAAGGAATGTATATACGGACTCAAAGTGTTCGGGATGAAAACTCGGGATAATGGGAAAATGCGGGAAATAGTAAAATGGAAAAATAAGTTCCAAAATGACATTAGATATATCACCAGGGAGAGTAATCAAAGCTTATTGAACACTATACAACATTTATAACTTTATCTTTCTTTTTCTTTTCTTCTTTTTCTTTTGTTTTCTTTTGCTTTTTACTTTCTCTTTTTCTTCACTTTTTTCACTACTTTCTTTTCTTTACTTTTCAAACTCTCATATGCCTAAATTGCAACCGACATCACAATAACATCATTCAATCCCAAGTAACATTCCAAACAAAGGTATGGAAAGTGTATATGTGGGCTAAAACTCTAATTTAGAGTTGGTTATGGGATTTGGGTTATGAAACAGAAGGCTATATTTAGGCTCAACGGGGTTAACGAGGGTAAACATATAAGGGTGAGGTCAAGGATAATATGGGTGATATAACAAAGAATGCCTATGATCATTTCACAAAGTTTACGCAATTCTCGAGTCAAAACAATATATGAAAATCATGCTCAAGTAACACATTTCAAGAATGAACTCAATTAATGAACGATCAAATGAAAGAATAGTGAGATTACCGACGAATTCAACGTTTTCACTGAGAAAAGAATAGTGTATACACTCACAAACGACGAAAGGTACAAAGCTTACTCGGTGTAAGTATATACAATGCAACAAAAGATTATCGAGTTATAAAAATCTTAAACCAAATCAATATAGCAATAAAAGTGCATGTGCTCATGGGATTAAAGTTTAATTCATGAAGTTATTCATAATATCAATAAGTGAGACTAAAGTCTAATAAATTCTAAAATCGAGAACATGCATCATTGGGTTGTCTATTGGATCGGGCAATTATTGAAATTTGTCATCGAAAACAAAGGCAAAAAGCCCAAAAAAGGAGAAAAAAGAAAGAAAATCTTTTTGAAATTTTTGAATTTTCTAAGAAAAGCATACTAAGTAACTAACATGTGAGCAAAAACATGGACTAAATAATGAAATGGATAGAATATCCCACACCCCCTAACTTAAAACTTGACACTGCCCTTGTAAGGACAATTTGTCCATCATTTATTAGTAATGTCATACTCCGTCACACCGTTGAAGAATATTCAAGCCCGAATCTACATCAACGGATCCGAATATCAAAAAGAAGAAGGAGTCAGATTTCTGCAGAGCCGGACCGGTCCGCCTAGACTAAAAGAACTGATCTGCCTCATACCCTGACCGGTCCACCTGCTGAAAAGCCAGTACACCCCGGACCGCAAGCGAACCGAAGAAGCCAAAAATAAAAAGAACCGGTCTGCCTACCCGGACCGATCCGCCTCAGACCCGGATCGGTCCGCCTGGGATAAACACAAAACATATCGTGTTCAGATTTTCAAGGCCGAGGAGGACTTCTTATTTAATCCCACTACGGGGAGTTGGTTTAGTGAGACTTCCACACGATTTTCAGAGTACAAAAACTCTAAGTCTTCCCCTGTTGAGTCCCAAGACTCCAGTTTTTGTTGATTCACACAACCGCTCATACATTTGTGAATCTGTTTGTAACACTAGAACGCAACCAGTTGTTGTTCAACCCTTGTGGAGAAGACCGTTCTTCTTCTTCTTCATTGCAGCCCTCCTGGAAAGGGATATTTCCAGCCGCCGACTACAGAATCCGACACCTGAGGGTAATTCTTAGTCACTTGTATTTTCATTGTAATTCAAAATTGCACAGTTACAATATTATAATGAAAATAAATGGTTTTGCCCCTTTGGGGGATTTTTCCTCACAAGCATGTGTTTGAATGTTCTTGCTTAGTTCATTATCTTATTCAATCACATATTGTTGCATGTTTAGGGTTTGTTTTGGTTAAAAGGTATTTAATATATAATTTCCTCATTTGAACGCAAGCGCATACTCTTCTCAAATTGGTATCAGAGCAGGTTACGCTAATCTATCGCCTATTCCTAATTTTTTCGCAAAATTTCTCTAAGATATCAATTTTCTGAAAAATTAATTTTTGAAAAAGTGCGTGTTCAAATGGAGAAATCATATAATAAATTGCCTGTTTTTGACGGGACAAATTATGCATATTGGAAAGCCCGCATGAGGTCAGCTTTAAAAGCTATAGATGAAAGGGTTTGGATTTTAGTTGAAAGAGGGTGGACACCTCCCTCCGTCACTCTGGAAAACGTGACTAATTTAAAACATGTCACCTCTTGGAGTGAAGATGAATTTAGATGGTCTTCTTTTAACTCTAAAGGTTTGAGTGCTATTTCTGGTTCCATCACTCCCGATGAGTTCCGACGTATCATGACGTGCACCACGTCAAAGGAGGCACGGGATGTTTTACAACTCACCCATGAAGGAACAAATGCTGTGAAAGAGTCTAAATTGCAAAATTTGACAACTCAATTTGAAACCATCACCATGCATGAATCTGAATGCTTTGATGAATTTTATGCTAGACTTTCTGACATTGTGAATACTAGCTTTAATCTTGGTGAACATATTCCTAATGCTAGAGTTGTTAAAAAGATTCTGCGTTCTTTGCCTAAGCGTTTTATCCCTAAAGTCACTGTGCTAAATTCTATGGATAATTTTAATACGCTAAAATTGGAAGAACTTGTAGGAGATTTGCAAACATATGAAATCGATATGTTCCCTAAAATTGCTAAATCTAAAGATAAGGGAATTGCACTTAATGTCCAAGAGAGAAGGAGTGAAGGGTCGGCTAGAAAGAGGGTAGAGTCATCTAGAAAGAGAGAGACTGACACGTGTGATTCTGAGTGTGATTTTGACTTAGATGATTTGACTCTTTTTGCAAAAAATTTCAAGAGGATTCTCAAATTTAAGAAAAATGGCAATTTTAAAGATAAAAAGAAATTTGAGAAAAATAAGTTTGAAAAGAAAAATTAAAAAGATTCCAAAAATCCTCCTAAGAAAGAAAGTGAGAGATGCTTTGAGTGCGATGGTAGGGGTCATAGAGCCTTTGAGTGTGCCACTCGGCTGAATAGAGAGAAAGGAAAAGCTGTCCTTAATGCTACTCTTAGCGACGACAGTGAGGTCGAGATGGTGGATTCAGGAGATGAGTCACTGCATGAGTGTAACTTCACCGCATTCATGGCCAGTCAAGTGAGCACTCCTAGTTGTCTTCACAACGATGATGATGATGCTTCACAGGGACACCTCGATAGTGAGATCGATGTGAGTGAGGGGGAGGATGAATCAAGTGAGAGAGAGAGTGATATTCAACGCGCCTACGCTGAGTTATATTCTGAGTCATTTAAAACTAAAAAGCGAAACAAAGCGTTAGTCCTTAAGATCACCGGCTTAGAGGAAGAATTAAGAAGAGAAAGAGAGAGAGAGTCCTCCACCTTCACCGCCCTGAGAGAGAGAGACTCTGCCTGTGTCGAGAAAGAGAGTTTGTTTAGAGAGAGAGAGAGTGTTTTTGAGAAAGAGAGAGGGGACTTGACTAAACAAGTGGCTAGCCTTACGAGTCAGCTCCATTCCTCCGTGGAGACTCAGAAGAAACTTGAAGCCCTTGTTGCCCAGCTGACTCATGATCTTGAGAAAGCGCGGGAAGTCAAGGTACAAATCAAGGACATATCTGGGAAAATGGGAAAGATGCTCCTCGGCCCCGCTTTAGGTTTTGGTGATAGGCAGGGAATTGGTTATGATGGTGGCTCCACCTCTCAAATTGCACCTGGACCAGTTCCTGAGTTTACTACTACTCCTTATGGTCATCGTCAAAAACCTCGAAGGAGAGTTCGACCGAGAAAAGCAAACCAAGGTCCGCCTTTGACTGTGTTCTTTTGTACCTATTGCAAAAGAAAAGGCCACCTTAGGGAGTTTTGCTATTGCATTGGTCGGACATGACGTACTACAGCTCCATGTCAGCATACTGATGATTTTACCAGTCTGAGAGAGAGAGTTGAGCTTTTAGCTGCCACATCTCAGAGTTTGATGGAGGAATTCCGACGGATGCCTTTGCCGTCAGTGAATGCTTCTCACATTCCAGCTAAAACTAACAACAACAAAGGCAAACAAAAGGCCTCCACTTCTTGGGTACCTAAGAAAGATAAAAAGGCCTTTGTTGTTCATGTTTCTCTCAAAGCACATAATACCTCACAGTGGTATTTTGACAGTGGGTGCTCTAGACATATGATAGGTGATGCCTCATTTTTTACATCTCTTGAGGATTATTAGGATGGCAGAGTCACCTTTGGAGATGGGAGCAAGTTTAGCATTATAGGATGAGGTATTATCGAGTTACCTGGTTTTCCTAAGCTAGAAAATGTTTTGTACGTCAAAGGTTTGAAAGCAAACCTTCTCAGCATTAGCTAGCTGTACGACGCTGACTTTGCAGTAAAGTTTGACCGGGACGCTTGTAAGGTCTATAATCAAGCCGGTAAACTATTAGTGCAAGGGGTGAGGACAAAGGATAATTGCCATGGGATTGAGCCCACATCCTCACTTGTCTGCAACAGCGCCACGATCACTCCTATGGATCTGTGGCGCCAACGTCTAGGTCATATAAATATTAGAGATCTCACTCGCTTAGCTAGAAAGGACCTAGTACGTGGCTTACCATCTCTTGGAAGGCCAATTTCGACGGTTTGTGGACCCTGTCAGATAGGAAAATAAATTCGTACTCCCCATAGGAAGTTGCATTCCATTACCACCTCTCGTGTTCTTGAGCTTATTCACATGGACCTTATGGGTCCCACTCGTACCAAGAGTCTGGGTGGTAAGAAGTATATCTTAGTGATGGTAGACGATTTCTCCAGGTACTCCATTGTAGGTTTTCTGAGAGAGAAATCCGATGCTGTAGAGTTTTTAACGACCAAGTACCGTGTCCTACAAAATCAACACGGAGTCACTATTAACAGAATACGTAGTGATAACGACACTGAATTTAAGGAAGCAAAGGTAGATTTGTATTGTGATAGCCTTGGGATCAAACGTTGATTTTCTGCTGTGAAGACTCCTCAGCAAAATGGGATTGTTGAGAGAAAGAATAGAACGATCCAGGAAATGGCCAGATCTATGCTTCTAGGTCGTAAAGTTTCTAGGAGATTTTGGGCAGAGGCAGTGTCTACTGCATGCCACACGGTGAATAGGGTTTATCTGCGTCCACACACACTTCAGACACCTTATGAGTTGTGGACTGGCAAGAAGCCCAACCTTGCATATTTTCGTGTCTTTGGGAGTAAATGCTACATCCTACGGGATAGGGAGTAATTAGGAAAGTTTGACTCCAGGAGCGACGAGGGAATATTACTAGGATATTCATCGACTAGTAGAGCATAACGGGTTTTTAACCTGTAGAGCTCTAAGGTTATGGAATCAATAAACGTCACCGTGCAAGATGACGAACCTCCGACGGTTATTGATCCTAACCTTCAGTGTGAGGATGAGGACTTTTCTGACAGTGATTTACTTGTCCCTTTATCACACTCTGTGGACCTTACTCCTGTGCTAGGGGACACACCTGCTTGGGTTCTCAAGAGTCATGACCCCTCTGCCATTGTTGGTGATCCCACTCTTGGGGTCTAGACTCGTGCTCAGCTAGAGAACGTCGTTAGACACTTTTGTTACACGTCCAACGTCGAGCCCAAGAATCATAAAGAAGCACTCAAGGATGAACACTGGATATCTGCTATGCAGGAAGAGTTGCTTCAGTTTAAAAAGAATAATGTCTGGGAACTTGTCCCCCGACCTAGTGAGACTAATGTGATAGGTACCTAGTGAATTTTTAAGAATAAAATGGATAAAAATGGTACCATAATTCGAAACAAGGCTAGGTTGGTCGCTCAAGGCTACACACAGATAGAGGGTGTTGACTTTGGGGAGACATTTGCTTTCGTTGCGAGGCTTGAGTTCGTCCGTCTACTACTCGCCATCGCATGTCATCTGCGCTTCAAGTTATATCAGATGGATGTCAATAGTGCATTTCTGAATGGAATTATACAGGAGGAGGTTTATGTGGAACAACCAAAAGGGTTTGAAGACCCTAAGCACCCTGAGCACGTTTATTATCTGAGGAAAGCCTTGTATGGTTTGAAGCAAACACCCCGTGCTTGGTATGAGAGGCTTACTTCCTATCTCTTAGCTCGTGGCTTCAAGAGAGGGGGAGTAGATATGACATTGTTTGTCAGGAGAGATGACGGTGTTATTTTGGTTGCCTAGGTCTATGTGGACGACATAGTCTTTGGATCCACATGCTCCCAGCATGCTCACCACTTTGAGGAGGAGATGAAAAGTGAGTTTGAGATGAGCATGGTTGGTGAGCTTACATTCTTCCTTGGTCTCCAGGTTCGTCAGCTAGAGAATGGGATGTTCATCTCCCAATCCAAGTATGCTAGAGACCTAGTGAAGAAATTTGGTTTAGACTCCGCTAAGAATGCACGTACACCCATGAGTACCACTACCAAGCTTAATAAGGACACTTCAGGCAAGGACGTAGAGCAAATCTTATATCGAATCATGATAGGTAGCCTTCTCTACTTGACTTCCAGTCGTCCCGATATAGCCTTTAGTGTTGGATTCTGTGCGCGATATCAGGCGTCCCCGAAAGAGTCACACTTACTTGCTCTAAAATGTATTATTAAATACATAAGTGGGACTCTCTCATACGGTATTTGGTATTCCTTTGATACTGATGATCGTTTTTTTGCCTATTCAGATGCCGATTGGGTCGGGGATGTAGATGGTTGTAGGAGCACTACTGGTGGGTGTTTCTATTTTGGTTCTGCTCTTGTCTCCTGGCTGAGTAAGAAGCAAAATTCCATCTCTTTGTCCACTGCGGAGGCTGAGTACATAGCCGCCGGGAGTTGTTGCACGCAACTCTTGTGGATGAAGAAAATGCTGGAGGATTATGGGATTTCACAGGACACCATGACCATTTCCTTTGACAACACGAGCGCGATACACATATCCCGCAATCCAGTCCAGCATGCGCGCACCAAGCACATCAGGATACGTGAGCACTTTATACGACATCTTGTTGAGGAGAAAGTCGTATCCCTGAGTTTCGTTCCCACCGACCGTCAGTTAGCCGACATTTTCACGAAACCTTTAGATGCCCTTAGATTTGAGAGTCTTAGGAATTCTTTGGGGATTTTCATAGTTAACTGAGGGGTTGGTCTATGTCTAGAATAGGATGTTTTTTTGTTCATATCATATGCTTCCTATTGCTAGTATGTTTTATATGTATCATTCTTTTCTTGTACAACTATTTATTTTGTTTGAAAAATCCAAAAAGTTTTTTTTGTTGTTTTTGTATATTAATATCTCAAGAAAAAACACAAAAAGATTTTTGTATTTTTTATGCACCTTTTATGGGTGAACATTTAAGATAGCCAAGTCACACCTTCATTCCATTTATCCATGTGACTGTTTGATAGAGATTTGAGACGCTACATCATTTCATCCATGTGCTTTACATAGTATGGAGTCTTTGAGATGTAATTAGTGATATTTTCCTACATGTTTGACTCCTATCTCCTTTATTGCACACATGCACGACTATATTTGATTATTGCACTTGTCTATCACATATTGGCTTGAGTGTTTCCATCTCAATTCTGTCTATACAACTTACAATATGCGATAAAACTTGACAAGATTGGAATGCATGTAAAAACCGTTTTGGTGAGACTGAGTGTTTGTTTAAGAATGGGGAGGGGCTGCGAAAGGTAATTATCTCTTCTTTGCGCAAAAGCCACCGTTCAAAAGGACCTAAAAATGGAGGAATTTTATTATCCGGGGTCCAAAGAGGTTAAAAGAGCACAAAATATTTTAAGGCAATAAAAAGCAATTCATGCCAAATACGGGTCATTAGGTTTCACCATCAATTCTCCAAAGTTCGAGAATTTAGAATACCTCTATTCAAAATATATATCTGAGGGAGTTTGGTTAGAGAATCTTTAAACGGGTTTGCACTTCCTTGAAAGTCCTGAAAAAGCATAAAAAGTTTTGGACGTTATTGGTGTAGAAATCATTTTTAGCTTTGATTTGTTGATTGGATTGAGTCAATGTCTTATATTGTCATTCTTTTACACCAAAGGACGCATTTGAGTTCATTCGCTAGGAATATCCAATATTCATCGTGCACATATGTCATGTTTGTATGCATTGATTTTCCTATCAAATTTGATCACACCCATTCATTTCCGTCATCATCGACTTGGTTGTCCTGTGTTTATTCATGGTGTGATTTTGTTTGAATTTTTTTTTGAAAAATTCACAAAATAGTTGTGTATTTCCTTGTGACACCCCGTCATTGCTTGTTTGCATTATTTCTCGCATTTGTCTATTTGGGGACATCATATAAAGGGGGAGAATGAATTAGCTTATTATGGGGGAGTTTTTGAACTTTTGAGTTTTCTCATAAATTGCTATATATTTTTATCTCATTTCAAACTCGATACGTCACTTGGTATTTGCTTTGTCTCATGTGTGTAGGTACTACATTGATGATCAGTGAAATACACACCCTGATGAGAAAAGCGTTAAAGTTTCCTGAAGAGTTGAAGAACAAACGATGAAGTCTTATTCAAGTGTACCTTTTCAGTTTTGGGTTCATGGAAGGGTAGATTGTATAGGCAATTTCATACTTGATAATTCGGATGTTTTTATGTTTGTACCGGCATAGACATAGGGGGAGATTTGTAAGGACAATTTGTCCATCATTTATTAGTAATGTCATACGCCGTCACATCGTTGAAGAATATTCAAGCCCGAATCTATGTCAACGGATCCGAATATCAAAAAGAAGAAGGAATCAGATTTCTGCAGAGCCGGACCGGTCCGCCCAGAATAAAAGAACCGATCTGCCTGCGAATCGGTCCGCCTCATACCCTGACCGGTCCGCCTGCTGAAAAGCCAGTACACCCCGGACCGCAAGCGAACCGAAGAAGCCAAAAATAAAAAGAACCGGTCCGCCTACCCGGACCGATCCGCCTCAGACCCGGATCGGTCCGCCTGGGATAAACACAAAACATATCGTGTTCGGATTTTCAAGGCCCAGGAGGACTTCTTATTTAATCCCACTACGGGGAGTTGGTTTAGTGAGACTTCCACACGATTTTCAGAGTACAAAAACTCTAAGTCTTCACCTGTTGAGTCCTAAGACTCCAGTTTTTGTTGATTCACACAATCGCTCATACATTTGTGAATCTGTTTGTAACACTAGAACGCAACCAGTTGCTGTTCAACCCCTTGTGGAGAATACCATTCTTCTTCTTCATTGCAGCCCTCCTGGAAAGGGATATTTCCAGCCGCCGACTACAGAATCCGACACCTGAGGGTGATTCTTAGTCACTTGTATTTTCATTGTAATTCGAAATTGCATAGTTACAATATTATAATGAAAATAAATGGTTTTGCCCCTTTGGGGGATTTTTCCTCACAAGCATGTGTTTGAATGTTCTTGCTTAGTTCATTATCTTATTCAATCACATATTGTTGCATGTTTAGGGTTTGTTTTGGTTAAAAGGTATTTAATATATAATTTCCTCATTTGAACGCAAGCGCATACTCTTCTCAGTCCTTAATGTGAATTGAGAACCAAGTTACGAGAGGAAAATAGTGATATTACCCAAAAGTGGAGCGATCCCTATAAGAACAAGTCCAAAGAATCTACAAAACAAGTTAGTACCTAGCATAGCAAAAACAAATAATAAAAAGTTAACTAATTACACTAGACTAAATTAAAAAGGAGAGAAAAAATGAAAAGAAATAAGGCTAACTATATACAATCTACTATTTAGGCTTCACACTAAATATACACTAGAAGTCTAAATAGCTGAGGGTCCATCGCAAAAACGATTTGACTTTGGAGGATAACCGGTGTACCCTCACATACAAGCATGCCTTCCGAAAAATATGGATTTCGTTTGCACAACGAAAGGCATGTGTAAGGCGTAAGAAAGGAACCTCGCTAATTAAAAGTTTTGGTGGGACGATGGGGGGTTTGGATTGAACGGGTGACAACAACAAGTGGGTACCGAGAAAAGCCGAATATCCTCCCAAGGATTTTGCGATTGGAATTGGAGGCGGCGCACACGAAGGCAAAGATGCGATCGTGGAAGGCGACTCGAGCACGCACTCTTCATCGGCGATAGGGTTTAAAACATTAAAGTTTGAAACCGAATCATCGGGTACTTGAGCCGGTGTGGTAATAGAGAATGGAAATGTGGATGAAAGAAATTCAAACTCATGGGATGAATCATCATCGCATGAAGTTTAAGTTTCGAATGAAATAATATCATTTTCAATGAAATGATCTTCTTTGGGAGCCAAAGAAGAAATCATTTCATTGCAAATAGATATTACATCATTATCATCCTCACTTTCAATATCTATTACGCAATGGGAAAATCTTGAATGGCTTGTTCTAAAGTAGACACAAGTACCTCATTTGGTTCAAAACATTCCTCGACCTCGAAATTCTCGAAAGCAAAATTGTCATCGAACTCAAATAATAAATCCAACTCATGTTCCCACGAAAGATTTTCTTCCCGGTAACGATTTTCAATTTTCTCATTTTCATACATACGCAAGCCCTCACCGAATGTCATGGGTCGAGGTGCGGATGCATGAAAATGGGAACTTTAAAAATTACCATCGGACTTAAACGAAAACTCATTATTATAGGAATTTTGAAAACTATTCGAATTCGTTGCAAAATTCCTATTATAAGGTGGTAAAGGCCCAAAATCATTGTCATCATCATCAAAATTCCAATAACTTAAATTTTGACTTTCGTTATACTCGCCAAAAGTCAAATTTGACTTTGTTATACTTTGGAATTCTAAGTATGCACCTAAAGTCATAGGCTTGGGGGAATTTTGAGGATTATAACAAGGATTATCGAAAGAATTGGAATAAGACATGCTTACCCCAAAAATGGCTCAAGTGGCGGATTCCACAAAGTAAGTACGCGCAGGAGAATATTCGAGCGTTTCTAAGTGCTCAAATGTTGAAGTCCTGCAAAATATTAGCAAATAATACAAATAGAAAGAAAATACTATGAAATACCAAATCAACTAAGGTCTAAAACAAACAAGTCCCCGGCAACGGCGCCATTTTGATAGCACGCGAGAAGCGTGCGCGTGTAAAGTGCACAGTCGTTGTTTTCATCTCGCCGCGATTATACAAACAAACCTAAATTACTACTACACTTACGAGGCAAGCACAACGGTAAGTCGGGTATCGAAAATCCATAGGGACAAGATGCTAGAATTTAAGTGATTTAATATTTCGAAATAAAAGTGTAAAAGGTGATTACAAACTAAAAAGTAAAAGATGCATAAAGGGAAATGTTTAATCTAGGCGAGGGAAATGAAACTAGGTTAACAAAGGAAGTAAATCTATAGGTTGCGTCGAATATCCCTCACCCGAGTTAATTTGTATAAAATGGTTACATGGGTCGACGAGTTATTACAAATGCGTCTCGTTTCGACAGTTAATTGAACCAAGGGTTGATAAGCCCCTAAATCCGCATAAAAGCCTAATATGATTTTGGCGTCAACAAATATCCCGAAAATTACGCACAAAAGGTCGTAAGCACGGGACATACATAATATTCCCCGTCAAATCTCCTAGGCGTAAAAACTAGGACAATGCACCCGAAATAGACTCGTAAACTCCATCACCAAAGCAAAGCAACGCGTCAACCCGAGTGAGTTCCATTCAAACACAACCTAATTTAAATTACCTAGAAAGCATGTTAAAAACGAGGTAAATAAATGCAATAAAGAAACGCGATAAAACTACCTAGAAAGCAAGTAAATCAAGCATGTAAACCTAAATTAGAAAGCATATAAATTAACTAGAAGGCTAGAAATGAAGAAATACAAATTATATTAATGGAGATGATGATGAATAGTGCAACATTCAACCCAAATGAGGTGTCAAACCAAGAACAATTGAAGAAGAACTCTTCAAAACCCTAAGCTAGACTAACCTAAAATCATCCACACCTGTTTATTACAACAAAATTGGTATATATACTAAGTTGGAATTAAATTAGAAAAGAAAGGCAAAATATCTGCAGAAAAATAGGGATCGATCGATCTACCAAAAGGGTCGATCGATCGACCAAGGCCAAATTTCGACTGTTCAGAAGGGTCGATCGATCTACCAAAAGGATCGATCGGTCGATCAAGTAGGTCACAGCCAAGCAGCAGCTTCTGCAATGCAGTTTTGGTTTTCAAGCTTTTCTTATCCGCTAAAATCGTTGTAACTTCTTCGTTATGAATCGAAATCGCTCACCGTTCACGGCCAGGCGAAGATTGCGAGGAGGGCTACAACTTTCGTGAGATGTCGGGCCAGGTGCCCAAGCTGTGAAATGACTAAAATTCCCTTGAACGTGCAATTGCGTACGAAACTTCACCAGAATGCGTCCGAACTCCATACTTAGTACCTAAATACCTACAAAATCCCAATTATACCTCATATAGCATGTTAACAATATAAACCGAGGTTGTATGGTTAACGGGCTTAAATATAGAGATTAAGGCACTCGAGAGGACTAAAATGCGTAGGTTCGGAGGATGAAATACGCAATATTTTCATATTATCAGAAGGCAGATTTGACATCCATTTGGTAAAGCGTAAAATATAAGTAGCAAACTATGGAAAAGAGAAGACGAACAGATTCTAATTGAGTAACGGGAGCAAAAGTCTCATTAAAATCTATTCCCTCTATTTGAGAGTATCCTTGAGCAATTAATCTGGCTTTGTTTCTAATGACTATCCCACTTTCATCAGATTTATTTTTAAATATCCAACATGTGCCAATAACCTTTTTGTGATCAAGCCTAGGTACAAGATACCAAACATCATGAATGACAAATTGAAGAAGTTTATCCTATATTGTAGAAATCCAATGAGGATCATTCAATGCATCATTAACATTCTTTGGTTCCACAAGGGAAACAAAACATGCATAATGAGCATAGTTTCTTAATTGAGATCTTGTACGCATAGGTTCACTGGGATTACCAACAACGTTGTCTATGGGATGGTCTTTAGCCACCCAATTAGGTACTTCAGGTGTCTCAATTGGTAAAGAATCATCTATTTCTGGTGAGTCATTTTCTAAAATATTTTCAGACTCTACCATAATAGTTGGTTCTCCAGTCTTACTTTCTACAATAGTGTCACTTACAATTATGTTTATGAATTACATTATGGTCTTAGTGCGAAGGTTATAAACACGGTAAGCTCTACTGTTAGGAGAATATCCTAGAAAGATGGATTTATCTCCTCGAGTCTCAAATTTGGATAAGTGTTCTCTATCCTTGCAGACATAACACGTACAACAAAAGGTTCTAAGGTACTTCAGATTGGGTTTCTTCCCATACCAAAGTTCGTAAGGAGTTTGTTTAGAATTCTTTCTAAGATAGACCCTATTAATAATGTGACAGGCAGTACGAATGGCTTCTACCCAAAAATACTTAGGTAAAGTCTTAGCATGAATCATAACACGTGCCATCTCTTGAAGGGTACGATTATTTCTCTCAGCTATACCGTTCTGTTGAGGAGTCTTAGGAGCACTAAATTCATGTTTATAACCATTGTAGTCACAATACTCTACAACACCTGTATCTAAGAACTCTCCACTTCTATCACTATGAATCCTATTTACCTGAGAGTCTTTCTTATTTTCAATTAGAAGTAAAATCTTCAAAAAAGTTTGGAATGTGTCAGAATTTTATTTTAAGAAAGGTACCCAAGTAAATCTGATGAAGTCATCAACCATAACTAGTGTTGATACCAAAATTAATCTGCTGACATGGACCAATCATATGAAGACACGTGGCTATCTACATGGAAACAGCAAATACTTTCGAGGAACCCACCCACTCTGAGGAACAAGGCTACAACGAGGAAGACTAGATCCCCGAGGAACTCACAAGCTCCGAGGAACAATGCCTCTCCGAGGAACACTTAAATACCGAGAAGCTTAGGCGGTCCGAGCAACTCATGGCGGTCCGAGCTGCACCTCGAAGCCGGATACTAATAGTTTAAATGCTTATCATTTGGATGCACAAGCAAAGAGGGCATTAAGTGTATTACCCTTTCATATGTATATCATTTAATGTAGTACCCTTTCACATTACAACCTCAAGGCTATAATACATTGTATAATCCTCATTGTAAAGGGCCCAGACCGGAATTTCTTGAGATAGCTTGTAATCGAGAATTCCCATACAAACAGCAATACCAAAACAGTGGACGTAGGCCATTCTTATAAGGCTGAACCACTTTAAAAATCTTTTGTCTCATTTATTTATCTGTGATTGAAAAATTAGAGTGATCTAATTTTTTACATCAACAGATTGGCGCCGTCTGTGGGAAACGAGTAATAATATCGTTTTTCATTAAAAATATTCCATTACCAATGGCGGATATTCCTGAATCCAGCAATCGAAACGCTGGAACCCCTCCAAATCCATCTGCTCCACCAATTGTTCCAGATCTGACTGGAATAATGGCAAATTTGGCTCAGGGCCAGACCGTCATGCAAGAAACAATGCGATAACTCATCCAAAACCTCCATGGCGGTGCATCAGCCCATTCCGGACCACGAAGCATTCAAAGAAATACCCGTGCGCCTTCTTCGCATACTAGGCGTACTAACTCACATCGCAATGAGGAATCTGATGATTTCTCTTATCAACCTGGGCGAACTTCGTCTGTGCGAGCCACGGATACTGAATAACGTGTCACCCTCTCCCCAGAAAGGACCAGCGCGTTGGAAAGATTAAGTAGGGTTTCTCCTTTCGATCGATTAGGCCCTAGAAGGAACAAAAGTCCTCTTAATGCAGCGTCGAGGAACTTTCGACGACCATCAGATTTAAGGGAAGGATTTGCCCAGTCACTACCAGCTGCTCGTCAAGAGGGATCCTATGACCGACCAGCTGCTCGTCGAGATAAATCCCAAGAAGCCACTTCAACGCGATCAGTTGCTCGAACCAATAGGCCCGAGGAAGGAAATGATGCATGGAAAGGATCTATTCAGAGGCTGGAGGATAGATTAGGGGAAATGGCTAAGACCAAGAATCCTCTACAACGAACCTTTGTTCGAGGAACACCTTTTGTCCAGGAAATTGTTGATTTTCCAATACCATCAAAATTCAAAGCACCTATTGTGACTCCCAAGTATGATGGGAAGACTGACCCTGTCCTTCATGTAGAACAATATCAAGCTGCTGCCGATATCTATGCTGTCCCAGACGAGATGAGATGCAGGGCATTCTCAGGAAATCTTACCGGATCTGCTCAGATATGGTATAATAATCTCCCTCGGGGTAAGATTTTAACTTTTCTTCAACTAGCCGAGTTATTCATTGGGAATTTCTGCTTTGGAGCAAAGCCAGTTAAACGAGTAGCACATTTGTTAAGTGTTAGACAAAAAGTTGGGGAGAGTATCAGAGATTATATAACTCGTTTTAATAACGAGAAACTCGAAGTCATTGATTATGAGGAGAAGACAACGATTACCGCTTTGATGAGTGGACTACTGCCGAACAAGTTATACTACACTTTGGCCAAAGATCCACCTCGAACCATGTCAGACCTGATGGGAAAAGCGTCTAAGATTATGAATGCCGAGGAGGCTATATCTGCGAAGAAGAATATGGACGCCAAAAAAACCAAGGTGGAAGGTGATAAGGCTAAAAAGAAAGAACACAAGAACAATGGTGGTGACAAACAATCCAAAAATAGGTCGTCATGGGAGGTCTTGAGGAAATTTGATAATTACACACCTTTGAAGGCAAATATCAACCATATCCTGGAAGAAATTAAGAACAACGAGGATTTAAACTGGCCAAAGAAAATGAAGGCAGACACTGACACGAGGAATAGGGAAAAATATTGCGAGTTCCACAAGGATCATGGCCATATGACTAAAAATTACATAGCTCTTTAGAATGAGATTGAAACACTCACCCGACGAGGAAAGCTAGCAAAGTATGTTGATCGGGGAGGCGAAAGAAGAAATAACGACCGAACTAGAGAGAGGTCTAGATCTCCTCGTCGAGCAGAGGAGAACAAGAAGAGAAATCATGAAGTTGATCCATAGGACGACCCCGACCTTCCCAAGAAGCCAAGGCAGCCAGAACGAAAGGTATTTTCAATACTCTTTGGGTTATTTGATTGTAATGTTATTACAGGAGGGGATGCAGGAGGAGGAGACCTTACTGCAGAAAGAAAAGCTTACCTCGGTGAGGCTCAAGCTCGCTCGTACATTCAGCGAATAAATCTAACTGAGGAAGATCGTCCGAGAAAGGTGAACAAGGAGAAATTAGTTATCGATTTTTCAAAAAATAACCTTGCAAGTGTTTTATATCCTCATGATGACCCGATGGTGATCAAAATGAGAATGAAGGAGGTTATGATTTCAAGAGTGCTGGTCGACAATGGTAGCTCGACAGACATAATGTTCTACTCGTGCTTTGATAGTTAAAATCTAAAGCTATATCAACTGGAGCCTTATCACAGACCCCTCATCGGTTTTGCTGGCGAGAAAGTATTTTCACTTGGGACGATCATGTTGGATATATTCATTGGTACGTGGCCTACTTGTCGGACAGAAAGAATACGTTTCTTCGTGATGGATAAGAATGTCCAATCATCGTACAATATCATCATGGGAAGAGTAGGATTGAAGAAATTCGAGGTTGTACCATCTAAAGTGCATCAATGCCTAAAATTTCTAACAAAATTTGGAGTAGGAGTTGTGAAAGGTGATCAGAAAGTAGCTCGGGAATGCTATTATTCATCCGCCGAGCAAGAAGAACTGGAAGAATCAAAGAAAAAGACTACTACCTATCAAGTGGATGAAGGTATAGAAATTGAAACATTGGATCCTCGAGATGAGTCGCAACTGGTGAAAGGTCAAGTGGTGGAAGCCACTGAAAACATCGCACTACACCAAATCCTGCGAATGGTCACGCCCAGTGGGTCACGGCCCAAGTTCGCGACCAGATGGTCACGGACTTGGGCCATGACCCACTCAATTTTTGGCGTGACCAATTTTATTACCACATTAAATTATCCATGCTCTAGAAATGGTCACGGACTAAATCCCTGACCATAGAGGGTCACGGCCCCAGTCCCTGACAGGCCGTGACCAGATTGGCGCCAAAATTCCCTCCAAACTGGTCGCGGGTCGGTCACGGCCCAAATCCGTGACCCGGTCGTGACCAGTTTGGCGCCAAAAATCCCTCTAAACTGGTCGCGGATGGGTCACGGACTTGGGTCGTGACTAAGGGCGCGACGAAGTAGAAAACACACACATTAAGGGTCACGGCTATGGGCCGTGACCATTTGTGGGACTGGGTCACGGCTATGGGTCGTGACCATACATCATTCAAACACCAAGGCTGTTGGAAAAGGGTCACGCATTATGGGTCACGACCCATAGCCGTGACCATATAGAAATCCCCATTGTTCTGCAGCAAAGTGATGGGTCGCGCGCATGGGTCATGGCTGTTGGCCGTGACCAGTTTGGAAACACCATTATCGAAGTCATTAATGGGTCACGGCTCTTGGCCGTGACCAGGTCGAAATCGCCAGAAATCATGCTCATTAATGGGTCACACACATAGGGTCAGGGCTCTGGGCCGTGACCATAGTCTAGTCTTAAAAAGAAATATTCCCAGCTTCTCATTTATTACGTTCGACTTCGTTGCTGTTAGGGTTTTTGTGATTTCGAGCTGCGATTTCAGTTGCGATTTCGGTTGGATTTCTATTGGATTTGCATTTTGATTTCTATTGGATTTGCATTTGGATTTCAGTTGGTATGTATTGATTCATTTGGATTTCGTGATTTCTAACTAAAGCCCTAATTTTTGTGTATGTATGTGTAGATTTATGTTTGTATATGTGTATGTGTGTGTATGTATAGATTGTATGTATGTGTATGTATAGATTTATGTCAAAACAAATATTAGGGTTTAGTAAACCTTAAATAGTATGTGTGTGTATGTATAGATTATGTCAATAAACCCTAGCTTGTATGTGTGTGTATGTATAGATTATGTTAATAAACCCTAGATTGTATATGTGTGTATTTTTTTTAATCAAAATATGCGTGTGTATTTTTATTTTGAGAAATATAATTAAATGATTTTTTTTGACATATGAGTCGCAAAAACGTGTACACATTACTATAGTGAGATATTGTTGGCTTGGTTGTTGGATACTATGTTGAATTTATTGAATTGATACTAGTGTCGATAAATATATATGTTATTAAATTTGTTGGGTGTGCTCTTGATTTGCCTATGAAAAAGTATAACACATATGCTTGTCTTGTTTATGTGTATATGTATGTTTAAACTCTCATAACTTTCAAACCTAAACCTTAATAGCAGGACTCGTATTCATGCCCTCGTATACTTTTCTAAGGAAAAATGAGGCACGGTGATAAATACTGTCAACAAGAGTGGGACAGGTTGCAATTAGACCGCACACATAACTCTTTTATTAGCGTGCGTCATATAGAGGGTATTCCTATTTATAGGTACGGAAATAAAAAGATCGAACAATTTAACTACCTTATAAATCATGGATTTGATATCCAGCAAGATTACTTGTTCGATCGTATTCTATTTTCTCTACCAGAAAACTGGGATGACGTTATAAAAATATATTTCACACACATAATCCCGACATAGCCCTGACCTTGGTAACGTTGTTGGAGAAGGCGGAAAAAAAAATCCACCCATTATGGATACAACTGCGTACAGAGAGCATTGACATAGACTGTGATGTCTCGCGCCACATGCACGTAAAATTGAATCTTGCCAACAAGTTGAGAAATAGGGGATTCCGAGTTCATGTCACTGACATCTACACATCAATTATAGATACCCTTCCTTCTAGTTGGCCACGTGCAAAAATTCATAGGTTCTTAAAAACTAATACCGAATGGATGGAGATCAGACACATTGAACTTATTCTAAAGTCTTACTTTGAAAAGGTATCTATCTATCTATATATATAAAACTAATTAAGCTTGATTAATTAGTTATAATTTCATATTATTATAATTATTTACTCACTTATATTTTTTAATTTTTGTAGATAATGTCGAGAGGAAACAACCCTAGGGTACCAAGTGCCGATGTGACACCACAACGAGGTTCACCATATCGTGCAGAACCCGGATTCACAACACCAATGGCTGAGCAATTCACAACTCCACCAATGGTTCACTCCTCACCAAGTCCAACCCCAAGTGCTCATACGCCCCAATCCAGCACTCCCTTTGCTTTAACGCCTCAATCCAACACTCATGATGCCTCCCGCTCAAATAAAAAGAAGCCTATTGGCTTCTCCATTCTCGGGAATAACCCGATGGGTGATAGGAATGATGTGCTGAACTTTAAAGCCCGATGTTTGTCGCTGGGAAAAATGAACGTGGGAGTCGGTGGACCAGACAATTGGAACCTTGTTGACCAAGCTGTCAAAGATGACATATATGACCAACTTTGCAAGCATTTCTCATTTCCTGATCGTTCCAAGAATAAGGTTCTATCTCGGGTTGCTGAAGGATTGAGGACATACAGGAGAAACCTTCGGAAGAAACATTTCCCGAAAGAGGCAGCGAGCTCCGATATTTTGGCTTTGAAAGAGAAAGTGCCTCCCAATGTTGAAATGCCGGTGGACCAGTGGAATAAGTTTTTGGAGAATGAGGGGAAGGAAAACAAGTTGGTCCAGAGGGAGCAAAACAAAAAAAATAGGGCACAAAAAACTGATATCCATAGGCTGGGATCCAAATCATTTGAGGATTTGAAGAATGAATGGGAGAGTAGGACAAAAGATGGTCCAGATGCCGGTAAAAACCCAAATTGGTCCAACTTATTCCTTCATGCTCGACGGGACAAAGATAATAAATTCCCGCTGCACTTGGCTAAGACACTAAAATCAATAGAGGCCATCAGCAGTCAATCAGATTCGAGCCCTATTGATGACTTTGACCTTGAAAATGATGCCCTGACTAAGACCTTTGGAAAGGACAAAAGGGGGAGGACGAGAGGTGTTGGTTCACATATGCCAAAAACAAAACTTCAACACATTGCACCTCTTATGGACGAGCTTTCTTCAGTCAAGAATTGTATCTCATCCCAAAATGAGCACCAGTTGAAGACCGATGGGGATGTCCATGAGATTAAAAATTCCCTGGGATTATTGACAAATCAAATTTGGAAACTTGTGAATCTTATTGAAAGTTATAGGCCCACAATGCCTCCTCAAGGTTTCACACATCCTTCCCCTCCAACATTCCCCTCTCAAATGCCTCATCCTCCAACATTCCCCTCCCCTGCACCTCCGCCAATCACGGGGCTCGGATCATCGTAAAAAACGCACGGTGACTATGGCGAAGAGTACTATATCAAGGACATGAGCAATTCGAGGTTTGTTGGCGTGTGCATACTCATCTCCACGGTTCCTGGAACTCTAGTACATCACCGACCTTTGGAGAAGGGTGAGGCAAAAATAATGGTCGATGAAATATACAACGGCTGCGGAGATGTACCTGTGTACGTTAACAGCGGGGATGGGATGGAATTGAGGAATTATGCAAAATATTTTATTACTTGGCCACTTTATCTGTTGGCCAAGATTTAATAATATTTTCTTTCGTTTCTGTTGTAATAATTTTTTTTGTTTTAGTTGTAAGAATATTGTTTTTGCTTCAGTTGGAATGATATTTTTTTTGTTTCAGTTGTAAGAATATTGGTTTTGTTTTGTTTGGAATGATATTTTTTTTGTTTCAGTCGTAAGAATAATCTTTCTGTTTCATTTGTAATAATATTTTTTAACCTATTACCACAGGACTGAAATTTGAAGATTATTACATGGATTTCCCACAATACAAAGAGTGGATGGGAGAGACTAACCGGATATCAATTAATCATGTAAAGGGCGTTTATGAATTTATTAAATATGCTTCCAAAAATCTTAAAAGTGAGAAGATTCCGTGTCCCTGCACTCATTGTATTAACGGAAAATATAAGTCATTGGAAGTTTTTGAGTTGCATTTACTAAAGTGGGGAATCTGTTAAGACTATATAATATGGACATATCATGGTGAAAAAGTTGTACCTTATGTTCCAGAAGAATTACCGGGAGCCGACCGTGTAACGGAACCTCAAGGAGTAGAAGTGGTACATGATTCACCAACACATCGTCCATTGACCGACTTAATTGATGATGCTTACGGACTCCACAACCAACAAAACCACCAACCTATGGATACAAATAATGCGCATTATGACCAAGTAAATGAACAAATTGATGCTGAACTACTAGGAGATCGGGAATACATACGGTTGAAAGCCGATGCGGCTAGACCATTGTATAAATATTGCGATGAAGATCACTCGGTATTATATGCAATGATTGGTTTTCATAATTTGAAGAGTCAATTTGGTTTGTCTGGAAACAGCGTAACCGGAATTCTTAAGTGGGTTAAATAAATTCTCCCAAAAGAGAACATGTTACCAGAAAATTATCCTACCATGAAGAAGAGTTTGAAGGGTTTAGGTTTGAAATACAAATCTATTCATGCTTGCAAGTATGATTGCATATTGTACCGAAATGAGCACGAAGAGAAGGATGAATGTCCTGTATGCAGTGAGCCTAGATATATGGTTTGTGAGAATGGAAATGACAAACATGGGAAAAATTGCAAGTGCTCGCAAGTCCCACAAAAGGTTTTGAAGTATTTTCCACTTGGGCCACGGTTAAAACATGTTTTTACTGTACCGTGGATAGCGGAGGCCATGACATGGCATGCTCGATGCGAGGTGGGTGGGAATTTGATGCGTCATCCGGTTGATTGACTCATCTGGCAAAATTTCAAATGCACAACACCATGAATTTGCAAAGGAACCGCGCAACGTTCGTCTTGCAATCTCAACCGATGGGTTTAACCCTTTCGGTAATTTAAGTACTAGTCAGAGTTATTGGCCAGTTCTTATGGCGCCTTTAAGTCTTCCTCCGACGTTATGCATGAGAAAGGAGTTCACATTGTTATCTCTGTTGATACCCGGGCCGAAGGCTCCCAGTGATGATATTGATATATTCTTAGCACCATTAATCGAAGAACTTAAAGAGTTATGGGATAAAGGCGTGATGGCGTTCGATTCTCATAAGGGTGAAGAGTTCACACTTAAAGCAATGGTGATGTGGGCGATCCACGATCTTCCTTCTTATGGGACCTTGTCCGGTTGTAATGTTCATGGTTATTATGGATGTCCCATATGTGGGGAGGAAACTGAAGCCTGTTGGTTAAAACATAGTGGTAAGTTGAGTTACACGGGTCATCGTAGATTTCTGCCGACCAGTCACCCTTTTAGGAACGACAAGTCTAACTTTTTGTCTGTCGGTCACGAGCGAAGAACGGCACCTATTCGACTTTTTGGTCAGCAAATTGAGGAGAAGGCGGTGGCTGCGACTTCGGGGAATAGGTATGTAGGCAAACACCCCCAGTTTGTAAACCTGAAGCGTAAAGCTAGGGAGGATCCGAACGACCCTAGTAAAGCGAAGCCATGGTCCAGGCGATCAATATTTTTTGATTTGCCGTATTGGAAAGATCATCGTATAAGGCATATAATTGATGTGATGCACACAGAGAAGAATGTTGCAGAAAATTTGATAGGAACATGTATGGGTGGATCTCATTCCAAAGATGGCGAGCGTGCCCGCCGAGATCTACAGGATATGAAAATAAAGAAGAGACTGTGGTTAAAAAATGATCCAATGGCAGGAAGAATTTCTATCCCCCCGACTGCTTTCACTTTGACTACTAGTGAGAAGAAGATCCTCTTAGACACGTTGTTCAACTTGAAGACTCCAACCGGTTATTCTGGTAATTTACGTAAGGTAGTAAACTACCAAGCAAATGACTTGAAACAGTGCAAGTCTCACGACTGGCACGTAATCATCCAATTAATCCCGTTGTTATTTCGGCATTGCTTCTCTGAACACAAAGATCTCCGTCGGCCAATTATGCAAATCAGTTTATGTTTTACCCTACTTTGTGCAAAAGTGGTAAACAGAAGACACATTAAAGCTGCGAAATCAACTTTAACCGAGGCAATTTGTGTGTTAGAGAAATATTTTCCTCCGTCATTCTTCGATATCAGTATCCACCTGCTTGTGCATTTATGCGATGAAGCTTTATTATGTGGTCCCGTGAGGTATCGTTGGATGTATCCTTTTGAGCGCTTGATGAAAACCTTCAAAGATTATGTAAAGAATACACGGTATATTGGAGGGTCAATTGCTGAAGAATACGTAACGGTGGAATCATCGCTATACGCTAGGGAACATATGCCAGAACAAGAGGTGATGAGGTTTAATCCTCGTGGAGAACGAGTGATAGAGGAACCTGACGAGTTTGAGGACGAATTATCATTTGGGAACCCTAAAGAGGTGAAACTCACAAACCTATAATACGAGCAAGCAACTCGTCATGTCTTCGAATCGCAAGATGAAGTCCAAGACTGGAGAGAGTGAGTATCTACTGAATTCTTCTTCTTTGATTATATGTATTTTTTATTTTATTATCTAAACTCTATAATTTTTCGGTAGGAAGTACGAGAACGAAATTATCCAAAATTAAAGGAGAAATTGGACGACAACTGACTTTAGGGCATGGGTGTCAAAAGAGGTACTTTTCACATCTTATGTGTGCGGTTATTTATTCATGTGTGGTAAAAACATGCCCTAATACAAATTCATTAATAAATGCAGCTTCTAAAAAGAGGTGATGTCTCTTCCAGACTTGCACGCCTAGCAAAAGGTCCTAGTTTTCGTGCAAAAGAGTTTAAGAAATTCCGCACCAACGGTTTTGATTTCATTTCATATCCATATGAGGAAAAGCTTTTGACGCAAAACAGTGGAATATCAATTTCTGCCTTGACCACCTGTATCGCTAGCAAAAGTGATAAAAATCCAAAGAATACGGTGCTAACCTATTATGGGATAATTCAACAAATACTAGAACTTGATTACTTGGATTTCACAGAAACCGTATTCTATTGTGATTGGGTAAAGGTGGAGGATACAACGAATGCTTGCAAAGTTGATCCCGACTCCAAACTTATTATGGTAGATTTATCAAAGCTGAAGACTAAAGACCGCATAGTCGACGATCCTTTTATTTGTGCCTTTCAGAATGTAAAGAAGGTATTCTACTTGAAGTGCATAAACGATGGAAATTGGTCTATTGTTGTGCATGAACCAAAGGGTATGACTACTGAAGTAGATGCATTAAAGGCTCCAAAAGAGTTCCAGTCAGCTCTTGATGACAACCCTAATTTGAAGGATCTTTTAGTTGATTTAGAGGAATATTGAGTATCAAAATATTATTTTATCCTCGTCAATCTTATTTGTATCCTATTATGATATTGACATTGTATTAGCACTTTACATTAATTTATGAATTTCATCTACTTTTAAATGTAATGTCCCGCTATTGAACATAACTGTTTGCAAATATTTTTTGGTTCTACCATTTTTTTAATTGAACATAACTGTTTGCAAAAAAATCATTATTTTTTCATTGTCATAGGATACATTGATGTTGGGGTCGAACTACTATCAAACATAATCTGAAATTGCATCGCTGCTGGCATAGAGAAGGTTCTGATTAGCGTTGGGTGTAACAAAATATCCAGGTAATGGATAGACCTATGATGAACTTTATTTTAAGGTTAAATATGCATTGATTCAATTTTTTAATTATTTTGGATTTGGATAACTTTTGAACAAAGAATAGTTAGGGTGAACACTAGAAAAAGAAGTCATTATCCAACGGATTGCCACTTTCTATGTTTAAGGCGCTCCCGGTTTGATTGTACGACGTAAATTTGTAAAAAATTAGACTTAAGCATAAAAACATGCCATCGAATGGTGAAAACGTAAAATAGCCACAAAACAGTCCCATAAGAGTCACGAACACCTCGCACGAGACCAATGTAAATCGCAGGAACTGACCGTGTAGTCACGGCGCTCCCGGTTTGAGTGTATGACATAAATTTGAAAAAAAAGAAACTTAAGCATAAAAACATGCCATCGAAGGGTGAAAACGTAAAACAGGTTTAAAACGGTCCCGTAAGAGTCATGAACCCCTCACACGGGACTAATGTGACTCGTAGGAACCGACCACGTAGTCGCGGGGCTCCCGGTTTGAGTGTATGACGTAAATTTGTAAAAAGTTAGACTTAAGCATAAAAACATGCCATCGAAGGGTGAAAACGTAAAATAGCCATAAAACGGTCCGGTAAGAGTCACGGACACTTCGTACGGGACTAATGTAACTCATAGAAACTGACCGCGTAGTCACGGGGCTCCCGGTTAGAGTGTACGACGTAAATTTGCAAAAAAAAATAGACTTGAGCATAAAAACATGCCATCGAAGGGTGAAAACGTACAAAAAGCACAAAACGATCCCGTAAGAGTCACGAACACCTCGTACGGGACCAATGTGACTCGTAGGAACCGACCGCGTAGTCACGGCGCTCTCGATTGGAGTGTACGACATTAAACTAAAGCTTAAAAGCATGCCTTAGAAGGGTGAAAACGTAAAAAAAACCACAAAACGGTACCGTAAGAGTCACAAACACCTCACACGGGACCAATGTTAATAGTAGGAACCAAACGCGTAGTCACAAGGATCCCAGTTTGAGTATATGGCGTAAATTTGCAGAAAGTTAAACTTGAGAATAAAAAAGATGCCATCGAAGGGTGAAGACGTAAAACACCCACAAAACGGTCCCGCAAGAGTCACGAACATCTCGCACGGGACCAATGTAAGTCGTAGGAACCGACCGTGTAGTCACGGCGCTCCCGGCTTGTGTGTGCGTGTGTGCATGTTTGTGTGTGCGCGTGTGAGTGGGAAAGGGGGGAGGGGATGGGCAGGGGGCGCGTGTGTGCATGTTTGTGTGTGTGCGCATGTGCGAGTGGGGAAGGGGGGAGGGGACGGGCAGGGGGCGCGCGCGTGTGTGTGTGCATGTGTGTGTGGGTGTTTGTGTGTGTGTGTGTGTGTGTGTGTGTGTGAGTGGGGAAGGGGGGAGGGGACGGGGCATGTATGCATATATGTAGTGAGAGTGTGTGAATATATGCATATATGTATATATGTAGTGAGAGTGTGTGTGTGTTTGTGTGCGCGTGTGAGTGTGTGCATATTGGTGATAAAATCCAAAATAAAATAGAGAGTATACCTGATCTAGGGTGAATCCAAGAGTGGGATCTACAAAACAAACCTCCTGACACTCATATTCGGTCATCTGATCCGTTACGGTTGCCTCTGGTTCCGGTATCACGTAGGACTTTAAATAATTGTCACATGAAAGACAAATAACATATCTGCATATATAATTATTAATATTTTAATATATATACAGGGGGCGTAGTAACGGGGCAGGGGGCGGGGCGAGGCAGTGCTACATATATATGCAACTGCTGCATATATATGCAACTGCATATATATGAAGTGCATATATATGCAACTGCTGCATATATATGCAACTGCATATATATGCAGTGGGGGGAAGGCGGGATTGGCGCATCTAGTAGTTGAGAGTGTGCTCGGGCAAGTGGGCTAACCAGAACTACTAGTAACGGGATTTGCCTGCAATACGAGTAAGGGGAATGGAACTCTTGTTTGAGAACTTTAGCTACGGACTTAGGTTAGCTAGCTCAGCTTCTCCTATGGCTATTTGGATTAAGGAAGTAGGGTAATGCGCAGACAAAGAAGGCCTAATATAATAATGGTGAGTCGAATCAGGCGCGACAGCCGTTCGTGCATATATATGCAACTGCTGCATATATATGCAGTTGCATATATATGCAACTGAATTTCATATTTGACTGTACTAGATTTAACATGTTTGTATCTTAATTCCTTAATGAAAACCCTTTTATATTTGAGGTTATATCTTCTAAGTGCCCTTTGCACAAACACATTGCCCTTTGCACAAACATATTGCTTACCTTTAACCTTTTAGTCATAACCTTAATCTGGATCACCAAAAGATATGTCAATGTTAATAACATTTGGAAAATAAGGTGGAGACCATGGATCTTTTTGGCCTTGAGCACATCAAACAAAGAGGTTCCACACATGGGGCATCTTCATTTTCTATTATCAAAACTGAATAACCTATCAGAGGCCAAAACACCTCTCATGTTGCTAAGACCTCCTATGTTAGATATGTTGGTTCCAAGAATAATCCACTTACCCCTAAGAGTTTGTGAATCATGTACAAACAAACACATACTAAATGGGGTAAGCATTTTGCCCACCGTAATGCCTTTTTAATTCGTCCGGCCAATGAGACAAATCGGGCCCCAAATGCCCGGCATGGGGAAATGTGTTTCCATGAACATAGTTTATAGTATGGAATTGGAATTTCACTAACCAAACCCATCTAGGGCTTCTGTTCATTCCTTAATCTTGTGCCCTCCCAACTAATATCGAACATTTTGCGTATACTAGTCAGATTTATGGTTCACTTCCATAACTTTTTCGAGGCCGAGAGCCCAATGAATAAGATAAAATTACTAATTGTTTACCATCCGTAAACTTCCCAAAGGGTTGGAATACCCTTTGTAAGAGTATTCATTATACTTATGTGTCCCAATATGAATGGTTTATCAAATTTCGATGAACGAATATACTTTGAGTTTTAACCTTGAGTTCATTCCAATAAAGGGTGAAAACTCGAAACAGCCCCTGAACGGCCACGTTGGTGGCACTAACACCTCCCACGGGACCAACGTAACTCGTAGGAACTGACCCCGCAGCCGCGGGTCTCCCGGTTTGAGAATACGACCGTAAATTGCATATTTCTACACTTAAGCAAAACATGGCGTTAAAGATAGAAAACTCGAAACAGCCCCCGAACGTCCCCGTGGGTGGCACCAACAGCTCCCACGGGACCAACATAACTCGTAGGAACTGACCCTGCAGCCGCGGGAGTCCAGGTTTGAGAGTAATACGGTAATTGGTATATTTCAAGACTTAGGCTTAAAAACATGACGTAAAAGGGTGAAAACTCGAAACAGCCCCCGAACGGCCACGTGGGTGGCACCAACACCTCCCACGGGACCAATGTAACACGTAGGAACTGACCCCGCAGCCGCGGGTCTCCCGGTTTGAGAATACGACCGTAATTTGCATATTTCTACACTTAAGCAAAACATGGCGTTAAAGGGTGAAAACTCGAAACAGCCCCCGAACGGCCCCGTGGGTGGCACCAACACCTACCACGGGACCAACATAACTCGTAGGAACTGACCCCGCAGCCGCGGGAATTCCGATTTGAGAGTAATACGGTAATTTGTATATTTCAAGACTTAGGCTTAAAAACATGACGTGAAAGGGTGAAAACTCGAAACACCCCCTGAACGGCCCCGTGGGTGGCACCAACACCTCCCACGGGACCAACGTAACTAGTAGGAACTGACCTCGCAGCCGCGGGAATCCCGGTTTGAGAGTAATACGGGAATTTGTATATTTCAAGACTTAGGCTTAAAAACATGACCTTAAAGGGTGAAAACTCGAAATAGCCCCCGAACGGCCCCGTGGGTGGCACCAACACCTCCCACGGGACCAACGTAACTCGTAGGAACTGACCTCGCGGCCGCGGGTCTCACGGTTTGAGAGTAATACGGTAACTTGCATATTTAAAGACTTAGGCTTAAAAACATGACGTTAGAGGGTGAAAACTCGAAACAGCCCCCGAACGGCCCCGTGGGTGGCACCAACACCTCCCACGGGACCAACGTAACTCGTAGGAACTGACCCCGCAGCCGCGGGACTCTCGGTTTGAGAGTACGACGGTAATTTGCTTATTTCTAGATTTAGGCTTAAAAACATGACGTTAGAGGGTGAAAACTCGAAACAGCCCCCGAACGCCCCGTGGGTGGAACCAACACCTCCCACGGGACCAACGTAACTCGTAAGAACTGACCACGCAGCCGCGGGTCTCCCGGTTTGAGAATACGACCGTAATTTGCGTATTTTTACACTTAAGCAAAACATGGCGTTAAAGGGTGAAAACTCGAAACAGCCCCCGAACGGCCCCGTGGGTGGCACCAACACCTCCCACGGGACCAACATAACTCGTAGGAACTGACCTCACAGCCGCGGAAATCCCGGTTTGAGATTAATACGGTAATTTGTATATTTTAAGACTTAGGCTTAAAAACATGACCTTAAAGGGTGAAAACTCGAAGCAGCCCCCGAATGGCCCCGTGGGTGGCACCAACACCTCCCACGGGACCAACGTAACTCGTCGGAACTGACCCCGCAGCCGCGGGACTCTCGGTTTGAGAGTACGACGGTAATTTGCTTATTTCTAGATTTAGGCTTAAAAACATGACGTTAGAGGGTGAAAACTCGAAACAGCCCCCGAACGTCCCCGTGGGTGGAACCAACACCTCCCACGGGACCAACGTAACTCGTAAGAACTGACCACGCAGCCGCGGGTCTCCCGGTTTGAGAATACGACCGTAATTTGCGTATTCCTAAACTTAAGCAAAACATGGCGTTAAAGGGTGAAAACTCGCAACAGCCCCCGAACGTCGCCGTGGGTGGCACCAAGACCTCCCACGGGACCAACATAACTCGTAGGAACTGACCCCGCAGCCGCGGGAGTCCCAGTTTGAGAGTAATACGGTAATTTGTATATTTCAAGACTTAGGCTTAAAAATATGACCTTAAAGGGTGAAAACTAGAAACAACCCCCGAGCGGCCACGTTGGTGGCACCAACACCTCCCACGGGACCAACGTAACTCGTAGGAACTGACCCCGCAGCCGCGGGTCTCCCGGTTTGAGAATACGACCGTAATTTGCGTATTTCTACACTTAAGCAAAACATGGCGTTAAAGGGTGAAAACTCGCAACAGCCCCCGAACGTCGCCGTGGGTGGCACCAAGACCTCCCACGGGACCAACATAACTCGTAGGAACTGACCCCGCAGCCGCGGGAGTCCCAGTTTGAGAGTAATACGGTAATTTGTATATTTCAAGACTTAGGCTTAAAAATATGACCTTAAAGGGTGAAAACTAGAAACAACCCCCGAGCGGCCACGTGGGTGGCACCAACACCTACCACGGGATCAACGTAACTCGTAGGAACTGACCCCGCAGCCGCGGGTCTCCCGGTTTGAGAATACGACCGTAAATTGCGTATTTCTACACTTAAGCAAAACATGGCGTTAAAGATAGAAAACTCGAAACAGCCCCCGAACGTCCCCGTGGGTGGCACCAACAGCTCCCACGAGACCAACATAACTCGTAGGAACTGACCCCGCAGCCGCGGGAGTCCCGGTTTGAGAGTAATACGGTAATTTGTGTATTTCAAGACTTAGGCCTAAAAACATGACGTAAAAGGGTGAAAACTCGAAACAGCCCCCGAACGGCCACGTGGGTGGCACCAACACCTCCCACGGGACCAACGTAACTCGTAGGAACTGACCCCGCAGCCGCGCGTCTCCCGGTTTGAGAATACGACCGTAATTTGCGTATTTCTACACTTAAGCAAAACATGGCATTAAAGGGTGAAAACTCGAAACAGCCCCCGAACGGCCCCGTAGGTGGCACCAACACCTCCCACGGGACCAACATAACTCGTAGGAACTGACCCCGCAGCCGCGGGAATTCCGATTTGAGAGTAATACGGTAATTTGTATATTTCAAGACTTAGGCTTAAAAACATGACGTGAAAGGGTGAAAACTCGAAACACCCCCTGAACGGCCCCGTGGGTGGAACCAACACCTGCCACGGGACCAACGTAACTCGTAGGAACTGACCTCGCAGCCGCGGGAATCCCGGTTTGAGAGTAATACGGCAATTTGTATATTTCAAGACTTAGGCTTAAAAACATGACCTTAAAGGGTGAAAACTCGAAATAGCCCCCGAACGGCCCCGTGGGTGGCACCAACACCTCCCACGGGACCAACGTAACTCGTAGGAACTGACCTCGCAGCCGCGGGTCTGCCGGTTTGAGAGTAATACGGTAACTTGCAAATTTAAAGACTTAGGCTTAAAAACATGACGTTAGAGGGTGAAAACTCGAAACAGCCCCCGAACGGCCCCGTGGGTGGCACCAACACCTCCCACGGGACCAACGTAACTCGTAGGAACTGACCCCGCAGCCGCGGGAATCCCGGTTTGAGAGTATTACGGTAATTTGTATATTTCAAGACTTAAGCTTAAAAATATGACCTTAAAGGGTGAAAACTCGAAACAGCCCCTGAACGGCCACGTGGGTGGCACCAACACCTCCCACGGGACCAGCGTAACTCGTAGGAACTGACCCCGCAGCCGCGGGTCTCCCTGTTTGAGACTACGACCGTAATTTGCGTATTTCTACACTTAAACAAAACATGACGTTAGAGGTTGAAAACTCGAAACAGCACCCGAACGACCCCGTGGGTGGCACCAACACCTCCCACGGGACCAACATAACTCGTAGGAACTGACCCCGCAGCCGCGGGAATTCCGATTTGAGAGTAATACGGTAATTTGTATATTTCAAGACTTAGGCTTAAAACATGACGTGGAAGGGTGAAAACTAGAAACAACCCCTGAACGGCCCCGTGGGTGGCACCAACACCTCCCACGGGACCAACGTAACTCGTAGGAACTGACCTCGCAGCCGCGGGAGTCCCGGTTTGAGAGTAATACGGTAATTTGTATATTTCAAGACTTAGGCTTAAAAACATGACCTTAAAGGGTGAAAACTCAAAATAGCCCCCGAACGGCCGCGTGGGTGGCACCAACACCTCCCACGGGACCAACGTAACTCGTAGGAACTGACCTCGCAGCCGCGGGTCTCCCGGTTTGAGAGTTATACGGTAATTGGCATATTTAAAGACTTAAGCTTAAAAACATGACGTTAGAGGGTGAAAACTCGAAACAGCCCCCGAACGGCCCCGTGGGTGGCACCAACACCTCCCACGGGACCAACGTAACTCGTAGGAACTGACCTCGCAGCCGCGGGAATCCCGGTTTGAGAGTAATACGGTAATTTGTATATTTCAAGACTTAGGCTTAAAAACATGACCTTAAAGGGTGAAAACTCGAAACAGCCCCCGAACGGCCACGTGGGTGGCACCAACACCTCCCACGGGACCAACGTAACTCGTAGGAACTGACCCCGCAGCCGCGGGTCTCCCGGTTTGAGAGTAATACGGTAATTTGAATATTTCAAGACTTAGGTTTAAAAACATGACGTGAAAGGGTGAAAACTCGAAACAGCCCCTGAACAGCCCCGTGGGTGGCACCAACACCTCCCACGGGACCAACGTAACTCGTAGGAACTGACCTCGCAGCCGCGGGAATCCCGGTTTGAGAGTAATACGGTAATTTGTATATTTCAAGACTTAGGCTTAAAAACATGACCTTAAAGGGTGAAAACTCGAAACAGCCCCCGAACGGCCACGTGGGTGGCACCAACACCTCCCACGGGACCAACGTAACTCGTAGGAACTGACCCCGCAGCCGCGGGTCTCCCGGTTTGAGAATACGACCGTAATTTGCGTATTTCTACACTTAAGCAAAACATGGCGTTAAAGGGTGAAAACTCGCAACAGCCCCCGAACGTCGCCGTGGGTGGCACCAAGACCTCCCACGGGACCAACATAACTCGTAGGAACTGACCCCGCAGCCGCGGGAGTCCCAGTTTGAGAGTAATACGGTAATTTGTATATTTCAAGACTTAGGCTTAAAAACATGACCTTAAAGGGTGAAAACTAGAAACAACCCCCGAGCGGCCACGTGGGTGGCACCAACACCTACCACGGGATCAACGTAACTCGTAGGAACTGACCCCGCAGCCGCGGGTCTCCCGGTTTGAGAATACGACCGTAAATTGCGTATTTCTACACTTAAGCAAAACATGGCGTTAAAGGGTGAAAACTCGAAACAGCCCCCGAACGTCGCCGTGGGTGGCACCAAGACCTCCCACGGGACCAACATAACTCGTAGGAACTGACCCCGCAGCCGCGGGAGTCCCAGTTTGAGAGTAATACGGTAATTTGTATATTTCAAGACTTAGGCTTAAAAACATGACCTTAAAGGGTGAAAACTAGAAACAACCCCCGAGCGGCCACGTGGGTGGCACCAACACCTACCACGGGATCAACGTAACTCGTAGGAACTGACCCCGCAGCCGCGGGTCTCCCGGTTTGAGAATACGACCGTAAATTGCGTATTTCTACACTTAAGCAAAACATGGCGTTAAAGATAGAAAACTCGAAACAGCCCCCGAACGTCCCCGTGGGTGGCACCAACAGCTCCCACGAGACCAACATAACTCGTAGGAACTGACCCCGCAGCCGCGGGAGTCCCGGTTTGAGAGTAATACGGTAATTTGTGTATTTCAAGACTTAGGCCTAAAAACATGACGTAAAAGGGTGAAAACTCGAAACAGCCCCCGAACGGCCACGTGGGTGGCACCAACACCTCCCACGGGACCAACGTAACTCGTAGGAACTGACCCCGCAGCCGCGGGTCTCCCGGTTTGAGAGTAATACGGTAATTTGCATATTTAAAGACTTAGGCTTAAAAACATGACGTTAGAGGGTGAAAACTCGAAACAGCCCCCGATCGACCCCGTGGGTGGAATCAACACCTCCCACGGGACCAACATAACTCGTAGGAACTGACCCCGCAGCCGCGGGAATCCCGATTTGAGAGTAATACGGTAATTTTTATATTTCAAGACTTAGGCTTAAAAACATGTCCTTAAAGGGTGAAAACTCGAAATAGCCCCCGAACGGCCCCGTGGGTGGCACCAACACCTCCCACGGGACCAACGTAACTCGTAGGAACTGACCTCGCAGCCGCGGGTCTCCCTGTTTGAGAGTAATACGGTAATTTGCATATTTAAAGACTTAGGCTTAAAAACATGACGTTAGAGGGTGAAAACTCGAAACAGCCCCCGATCGACCCCGTGGGTGGAATCAACACCTCCCACGGGACCAACATAACTCGTAGGAACTGACCCCGCAGCCGCGGGAATCCCGGTTTGAGAGTAATACGGTAATTTGTATATTTCAAGACTTAGGCTTAAAAATATGACCTTAAAGGGTGAAAACTCGAAACAGCCCCCGAACGGCCACGTGGGTGGCACCAATACCTCCCACGGGACCAGCGTAACTCGTAGGAACTGACCCCGCAGCCGCGGGTCTCCCGGTTTGAGACTACGACCGTAATTTGTGTATTTCTACACTTAAGCAAAACATGACGTTAGAGGTTGAAAACTCGAAACAACACCCGAACGGCCCCGTGGGTGGCACCAACACCTCCCACGGGACCAACATAACTCGTAGGAACTGACCCCGCAGCCGCGGGAATTCCGGTTTGAGAGTAATACGGTAATTTGTATATTTCAAGACTTAGGCTTAAAAACATGACGTGGAAGGGTGAAAACTAGAAACACCCCCTAAACGGCCCCGTGGGTGGCACCAACACCTCCCACGGGACCAACGTAACTCGTAGGAACTGACCTCGCAGCCGCGGGAATCCCGGTTGGAGAGTAATACGGTAATTTGTATATTTCAAGACTTAGGCTTAAAAATATGACCTTAAAGGGTGAAAACTCGAAATAGCCCCCGAACGGCCCCGTGGGTGGCACCAACACCTCCCACGGGACCAACCTAACTCGTAGGAACTGACCTCGCAGCCGCGGGTCTCCCGGTTTGAGAGTAATACGGTAATTTGCATATTTAAAGACTTAGGCTTAAAAACATGACGTTAGAGGGTGAAAATTCGAAACAGCCACCGAACGGCCCCGTGGGTGGCACCAACACCTCCCACGGGACCAACGTAACTCGTAGGAACTGACCTCGCAGCCGCGGGAATCCCGATTTGAGAGTAATACGGTAATTTGTATATTTCAAGACTTAGGCTTAAAAACATGACGTTAAACGGTGAAAACTCGAAACAGCCCCCGAACGGCCCCGTGGGTGGCATCAACACCTCCCAGGGGACCAACATAACTCGTAGGAACTGACTCCGCAGCCGCGAGAATCCCGGTTTGAGAGTAATACGGTAATTTGTATATTTCAAGACTTAGGTTTAAAAACATGACGTGAAAGGGTGAAAACTCGAAACAGCCCCTGAACAGCCCCGTGGGTGGCACCAACACCTCCCACGGGACCAACGTAACTCGTAGGAACTGACCTCGCAGCCGCGGGAATCCCGGTTTGAGAGTAATACGGTAATTTGTATATTTCAAGACTTAGGCTTAAAAACATGACTTTAAAGGGTGAAAACTCGAAACAGCCCCCGAACGGCCACGTGGGTGGTACCAACACCTCCCACGGGACCAACGTAACTCGTAGGAACTGACCCCGCAGCCGCGGGTCTCCCGGTTTGAGAATACGACCGTAATTTGCGTATTTCTACACTTAAGCAAAACATGGCGTTAAAGGGTGAAAACTCGAAACAGCCCCCGAACGGCCCCGTGGGTGGCATCAACACCTCCTACGGGACCAACATAACTCGTAGGAACTGACCCCGCAGCCGCGGGAATCCCGGTTTGAGAGTAATACGGTAATTTGTATATTTCAAGACTTAGGCTTAAAAATATGACCTTAAAGGGTTAAAACTCGAAACAGCCCCCGAACGGCCACGTGGGTGGCACCAACACCTCCCACGGGACCAGCGTAACTCGTAGGAACTGACCCCGCAGCCGCGGGTCTCCCGGTTTGAGACTACGACCGTAATTTGCGTATTTCTACACTTAAGCAAAACATGACGTTAGAGGTTGAAAACTCGAAACAGCCCCCGAACGGCCCCGTGGGTGGCACCAACACCTCCCACGGGACCAACATAACTCGTAGGAACTGACCCCGCAGCCGCGGGAATTCCGGTTTGAGAGTAATACGATAATTTGTATATTTCAAGATTTAGGCTTAAAAACATGACGTGGAAGGGTGAAAACTCGAAGCACCCCCTGAACGGCCCCGTGGGTGGCACCAACACCTCCCACGGGACCAACGTAACTCGTAGGAACTGACCTCGCAGCCGCGGGAATCCCGGTTTGAGAGTAATACGGTAATTTGTATATTTCAAGACTTAGGCTTAAAAACATGACCTTAAAGGGTGAAAACTCGAAATAGCCCCCGAACGGCCCCGTGGGTGGCACCAACACCTCCCACGGGACCAACGTAACTCGTAGGAACTGACCTCGCAGGCGCGGGTCTCCCGGTTTGAGAGTAATACGGTAATTTGCATATTTAAAGACTTAGGCTTAAAAACATGACGTTAGAGGGTGAAAACTCGAAACAGCCCCCGAACGGCCCCGTGGGTGGCACCAACACCTCCCACGGGACCAACGTAACTCGTAGGAACTGACCTCGCAGCCGCGGGAATCCCGGTTTGAGAGTAATACGGTAATTTGTATATTTCAAGACTTAGGCTTTAAAACATGACCTTAAAGGGTGAAAACTCGAAACAGCCCCCGAACGGCCCCATGGGTGGCATCAACACCTCCCAGGGGACCAACATAACTCGTAGGAACTGACCCCACAGCCGCGGGAATCCCGGTTTGAGAGTAATACAGTAATTTGTATATTTCAAGACTTAGGTTTAAAAACATGACGTGAAAGGGTGAAAACTCGAAACAGCCCCTGAACAGCCCCGTGGGTGGCACCAACACCTCCCACGGGACCAACGTAACTCGTAGGAACTGACCTCGCAGCCGCGGGAATCCCGTTTTGAGAGTAATACGGTAATTTGTATATTTCAAGACTTAGGCTTAAAAACATGACCATAAAGGGTGAAAACTCGAAACAGCCCCCGAACGGCCACGTGGGTGGCACCAACACCTCCCACGGGACCAACGTAACTCGTAGGAACTGACCCCGCAGCCGCGGGTCTCCCGGTTTGAGAATACGACCGTAATTTGCGTATTTCTACACTTAAGCAAAACATGGCGTTAAAGGGTGAAAACTCGAAACAGCCCCCGAACGGCCCCGTGGGTGGCATCAACACCTCCCACGGGACCAACATAACTCGTAGGAACTGACCCTGCAGCCGCGGGAATCCCGGTTTGAGAGTAATACGGTAATTTGTATATTTCAAGACTTAGGCTTAAAAACATGACCTTAAAGGGTGAAAACTCGAAATAGCCCCCGAACGGCCCCGTGGGTGGCACCAACACCTCCCACGGGACCAACGTAACTCGAAGGAACTGACCTCGCAGCCGCGGGTCTCCCGGTTTGAGAGTAATACGGTAATTTGCATATTTAAAGACTTAGGCTTAAAAACATGACGTTAGAGGGTGAAAACTCGAAACAGCCCCCTAACGGCCCCGTGGGTGGCATCAACACCTCCCACGGAACCAACGTAACTCGTAGGAATGGACCTCGCAGCCGCGGGAATCCCGATTTGAGAGTAATACGGTAATTTGTATATTTCAAGACTTAGGCTTAAAAACATGACCTTAAAGGGTGAAAACTCGAAACAGCTCCCGAACGGCCCCGTGGGTGGCACCAACACCTCGCACGGGACCAACGTAACTCGTAGGAACTGACCCCGCAGTCGCGGGACTCCCGGTTTGAGAGTACGACGGTAATTTGTTTATTTCTAGACTTAGGCTTAAAAACATGACGTTAGAGGGTGAAAACTCGAAACAGCCCCCGAACGTCCCCATGAGTGGTACCAACACCTCCCACGGCACCAACGTAACTCGTAGGAACTGACTGCGCAGCCGCGGGTCTCCCGGTTTGAGAATACGACCGTAATTTGCGTATTTCTACACTTAAGCAAAACATGGCGTTAAAGGGTGAAAACTCTAAATAGCCCCGAACGGCCCCGTGGGTGGCACCAACCCCTCCGACGGGACCAACGTAACTCGTAGGAACTGACCTCGCAGCTGCGGGTCTCCCGGTTTGAGAGTAATACGGTAATTTGCATATTTAAAGACTTAGGCTTAAAAACATGACGTTAGAGGGTGAAAACTCGAAACAGCCCCCGAACGGCCCCGTGGGTGGCACCAACACCTCCCACGGGACCAACGTAACTCGTAGGAACTGACCCCGCAGCCGCGGGAATCCCGGTTTGAGAGTAATACATTAATTTGTATATTTCAAGACTTAGGATTAAAAACATGACCTTAAAGGGTGAAAACTCGAAACAACCCCCGAACGGCCCCGTGGGTGGCACCAAAACCTCCCACGGGACCAATGTAACTCGTAGGAACTGACCCCGCAGCCCGGGACTCCCGGTTTGAGAGTACGATGGTAATTTGCTTATTTGTAGAGTTAGGCTTAAAAACATGACGTTAGAGGGTGAAAACTCGAAACAGCCCCCGAACGTCCCCGTGGGTGGCACCATCACCTCCCACAGGACCAACGTAATTCGTACGAAGTGACCGTTCAGCCGCAGGTCTCTCGGTTTGAGAATACGACCGTAATTTGCGTATTTCTACACTTAAGCAAAACATGGCGTTAAAGGGTGAAAACTCGAAACATCCCCCGATCGACCCCGTGGGTGGCACCAACACCTCCCACGGGACCAACATAACTCGTAGGAACTGACCCCGCAGCCGCGGGAATCCCAATTTGAGAGTAATACGGTAATTTGTATATTTCAAGACTTAGGCTTAAAAACATGACGTGAAAGGGTGAAAACTCGAAACAGCCCCTGAACGGCCCCGTGGGTGGCACCAACACCTCCCACGGGACCAACGTAACTCGTAGAAACTGACCTCGCAGCCGCGGGAATCCCGGATTGAGAGTAATACGGTAATTTGTATATTTCAAGACTTAGGCTTAAAAACATGACCTTAAAGGGTGAAAACTCGAAATAGCCCCCGAACGGCACCGTGGGTGGCACCAACACCTCCCACGGGACCAACGTAACTCGTAGGAACTGACCTCGCAGGCGCGGGTCTCCCGGTTTGAGAGTAATACGGTAACTTGCATATTTAAAGACTTAGGCTTAAAAACATGACGTTAGAGGGTGAAAACTCGAAACAGCCCCCGAACGGCCCCGTGGATGGCAACAACACCTCCCACGGGACCAACGTAACTCGTAGGAACAGATCTCGCAGCCGCGGGAATCCCGATTTGAGAGTATTACGGTAATTTGTATATTTCAAGACTTAGGCTTAAAAACATGACCTTAAAGGGTGAAAACTCGAAACAGCCCCCGAACGGCCCCGTGGGTGGCACCAACACCTCCCACGGGACCAACGTAACTCGTAGGAACTGACCCCGCAGCCGCGGGTCTCCCGGTTTGAGAATACGACCGTAAATTGCGTATTTCTACACTTAAGCAAAACATGGCGTTAAAGATAGAAAACTCGAAACAGCCCCCGAACGTCCCCGTGGGTGGCACCAACACCTCCCACGGGACCAACATAACTCGTACGAACTGACCCCGCAGCCGCGGGAGTCCCGGTTTGAGAGTAATACGCTAATTGGTATATTTCAAGACTTAGGCTTAAAAACATGACGTTAAAGGGTGAAAACTCGAAACAGCCCCCGAACGGCCCCGTGGGTGGCACCAACACCTCCCACGGGACCAACGTCACTCGTAGGAACTGACCCCGCAGCCGCGGGACTCCAGGTTTGAGATACGACGGTAATTTGCTTATTTGTAGACTTAGGCTTAAAAACATGACGTTAAAGGGTGAAAACTCGAAACAGCCCCCGAACGTCCCCGTGGGTGGCACCAACACCTCCCACGGGACCAACGTAACTCGTAGGAACGGACCGTGCAGCCGCGGGTCTCCCGGTTTGAGAATACGACCGTAATTTGCGTATATCTACACTTAAGCAAAACATGGCGTTAAAGGGTGAAAACTCGAAACAGCCCCCGGACGTCCCCGTGGGTGGCACCAAGACCTCCCACGGGACCAACATAACTCGTAGGAACTGACCCCGCAGCCGCGGGAGTCCCGGTTTGAGAGTAATACGGTAATTTGTATATTTCAAGACTTAGGCTTAAAAACATGACCTTAAAGGGTGAAAACTCGAAACAACCCCCGAACGGCCCCGTGGGTGGCACCAACACCTCCCACGGGACCAACGTAACTCGTAGGAACTGACCCCGCAGCCGCGGGTCTCCCGGTTTGAGAATACGACCGTAAATTACGTATTTCTACACTTAAGCAAAACATGGCGTTAAAGATAGAAAACTCGAAACAGCCCCCGAACGTCCCCGTGGGTGGCACCAACACCTCCCACGGGACCAACATAACTCGTACGAACTGACCCCGCAGCCGCGGGAGTCCCGGTTTGAGAGTAATACGCTAATTGGTATATTTCAAGACTTAGGCTTAAAAACATGACGTTAAAGGGTGAAAACTCGAAACAGCCCCCGAACGGCCACGTGGGTGGCACCAACACCTCCCACGGGACCAACGTAACTCATAGGAACTGACCCCGCAGCCGCGGGTCTCCCGGTTTGAGAATACGACCGTAATTTGAGTATTCCTAAACTTAAGCAAAACATGGCGTTAAAGGGTGAAAACTCGAAACAGCCCCCGAACGGCCCCGTGGGTGGCACCAACACCTCCCACGTGACTAACATAACTCGTAGGAACTGACCTCGCAGCCGCGGGAATCCCAGTTTGAGAGTAATACGGTAATTTGTGTATTTCAAGACTTAGGCTTAAAAATATGACCTTGAAGGGTGAAAACTCGAAACAGCCCCCGAACGGCCCCGTGGGTGGCACCAACACCTCCCACGGGACCAACGTCACTCGTAGGAACTGACCCCGCAGCCGCGGGACTCCCGGTTTGAGAGTACGACGGTAATTTGCTTATTTGTAGACTTAGGCTTAAAAACATGACGTTAAAGGGTGAAAACTCGAAACAGCCCCCGAACGTCCCCGTGGGTGGCACCAACACCTCCCACGGGACCAACGTAACTCGTAGGAATGGGCCGCGCAGCCGCGGGTCTCCCGGTTTGAGAATACGACCGTAATTTGCGTATTTCTACACTTAAGCAAAACATGGCGTTAAAGGGTGAAAACTCGAAACAGCCCCCGGACGTCCCCGCGGGTGGCACCAAGACCTCCCACGGGACCAACGTAACTCGTAGGAACTGACCCCGCAGCCGCGGGAGTCCCGGTTTGAGAGTAATACGGTAATTTGTATATTTCAAGACTTAGGCTTAAAAACATGACCTTAAAGGGTGAAAACTCGAAACAACCCCCGAACGGCCCCGTGGGTGGCACCAACACCTCCCACGGGATCAACGTAACTCGTAGGAACTGACCCCGCAGCCGCGGGTCTCCCGGTTTGAGAATACGACTGTAAATTGCGTATTTCTACACTTAAGTAAAACATGGCGTTAAAGATAGAAAACTCGAAACAGCCCCCGAACGTCCCCGTGGGTGGCACCAACACCTCCCACGGGACCAACATAACTCGTAGGAACTGACCCCGCAGCCGCGGGAGTCCCGGTTTGAGAGTAATACGGTAATTGGTATATTTCAAGACTTAGGCTTAAAAACATGACGTAAAAGGGTGAAAACTCGAAACAGCCCCCGAACGGCCACGTGGGTGGCACCAACACCTCCCACGGGACCAACGTAACTCCTAGGAACTGACCCCGCAGCCGCGGGTCTCCCGGTTTGAGAATACGACCGTAATTTGCGTATTTCTACACTTAAGCAAAACATGGCGTTAAAGGGTGAAAACTCGAAACAGCCCCCGAACGGCCCCGTGGGTGGCACTAACACCTCCCACGGGACCAACGTAACTCGTAGGAACTGACCCCGCAACCGCGGGACTCCCGATTTGAGAGTACGACGGTAATTTACTTATTTGTAGACTTAGGCTTAAAAACATGACGTTAGAGGGTGAAAACTCGAAACAACCCCCGAACGTCCCCGTGGGTGGCACCAACACCTCCCACGGGACCAACGTAACTCGTAGGAACTGACCGCGCAGCCGCGGGTCTCCCGGTTTGAGAATACGACCGTAATTTGCGTATTTCTACACTTAAGTAAAACATGGCGTTAAAGGGTGAAAACTCGAAACAGCCCCCGAACGGCCCCGTGGGTGGCACCAACACCTCCCACGGGACCAACGTAATTCGTAAGAACTGACCTCGCAGCCGCGGGTCTCCCGGTTTGAGAGTAATACGGTAATTTTCATATTTAAAGACTTAGGCTTAAAAACATGATGTTAGAGGGTGAAAACTCGAAACAGCCCCCGAACGGCCCCGTGGGTGTCACCAACACCTCCCACGGGACCAACGTAACTCGTAGGAACTGACCTCGCAGCCGCAGGAATCCCGGTTTGAGAGTAATACGGCAATTTGTATATTTCAAGACTTAGGCTTAAAAACATGACCTTAAAGGGTGAAAACTCAAAAAACAGCCCCCGAACGGCTCCGTGGGTGGCATCAACACCTCCCACGGGACCAACGTAACTCGTAGGAACTGACCCCGTAGCCGCGGGACTCCCGGTTTGAGAGTACGACGGTAATTTACTTATTTCTAGACTTAGGCTTAAAAACATGACCTTAGAGGGTGAAAACTCGAAACAGCCCCCGAACGTCCCCGGGGGAGGCACCAACACCTCCCACGGGACCAATGTAACTCGTAGGAACTGACCGCGCAGCCGCGGGTCTCCCGGTTCGAGAATACGATCGTAATTTGCGTATTTCTACACTTAAGCAAAACATGGCGTAAAAGGGTGAAAACTCGAAACAGCCCTCGAACGGCCCCGTGGGTGGCACCAACACCTCCCACGGGACCAACATAACTCGTAGGAACTGATCCCCGCAGCCGCGGGAGTCCCGGTTTGAGAGTATTATGGTAATTTTTATATTTCAAGACTTAGGCTTAAAAACATGACGTTAAAGGGTGAAAACTCAAAACAGCCCCCGAACGGCCACGTGGGTGGCACCAACACCTCCCAGGGACCAACGTAACTCGTAGGAACTGACCTCGCAGCCGCGGGTCTCCCGGTTTGAGAATACGACCGTAATTTGCGTATTTCTACACTTAAGCAAAACATGGCGTTAAAGGGTGAAAACTCGAAACAACCCCCGAACGGCCCCGTGGGTTGCACTAACACCTCCCACGGGACCAACGTAACTCGTGGGAACTGACCTCGCAGCCGCGGGTCTCCCGGTTTGAGAGTAATACGGTAATTTGCATATTTAAAGACTTAGGCTTAAAAACATGACGTTAGAGGGTGAAAACTCGAAACAGCCCCCGAACGGCCCCGTGGGTGGCACCAACACCTCCCACGGGACCAACATAACTCGTAGGAACTTACCCCGCAGCCGCGGGAATTCCGGTTTGAGAGTAATACGGTAATTTTATATATTTCAAGACTTAGGCTTAAAAACATGACGTGAAAGGGTGAAAACTCGAAACACCCCCTGAACGGCCCCGTGGGTGGCACCAACGCGTCCCACGGGACCAACGTAACTCGTAGGAACTGACCTCGCAGTCGCGGGAATCCCAGTTTGAGAGTAATACGGTAATTTTTATATTTCAAGACTTAGGCTTAAAAACATGACGTAAAAGGGTGAAAACTCGAAACAGCCCCCGAACGGCCACGTGGGTGGCACCAACACCTCCCACGGGACCAACGTAACTGGTAGGAACTGACCTCACAGCCACGGGTCTCCCGGTTTGAGAATACGACCGTAATTTGCGTATTTCTACACTTAAGCAAAATATGGCGTTAAAGGGTGAAAACTCGAAACAGCCCCCGAACGGCCCCGTGGGTGGCACCAACACCTCCCACGGGACCAACATAACTCGTAGGAACTGACCCCGCAGCCGCGGGAGTCCCGATTTGAGAGTAATACGGTAATTTGTCTATTTCAAGACTTAGCCTTAAAAACATGACGTTAAAGGGTGAAAACTCGAAACAGTCCCCGAACGGCCACGTGGGTGGCACCAACACCTCCCAGGGACCAACGTAACTCGTAGGAACTGACCTCGCAGCCGCGGGTCTCCCGGTTTCAGAATACGACCGTAATTTGCGTATTTCTACACTTAAGCAAAACATGGCGTTAAAAGGTGAAAACTCGAAACAGCCCCCGAACGGCCCCGTGGGTGGCACTAACACCTCCCACGGGACCAACATAACTCGTAGAAACTGACCCCGCAGCCGCGGGAATCCCGATTTGAGAGTAATACGGTAATTTGTATATTTCAAGACTTAGGCTTAAAAACATGACGTGAAAGGGTGAAAACTCGAAACAGCCCCCGAACGGCCCCGTGGGTGGCACCAACACCTCCCACGGGACCAACGTAACTCGTAGGAACTGACCTCGCAGCCGCGGGAATCCCGGTTTGAGAGTAATACGGTAATTTTTATATTTCAAGACTTAGGCTTAAAAATATGACTTTATCGGGTGAAAACTCGAAACAGCCCCCGAACGGCCCCGTGGGTGGCACCAACACCTCCCTCGGGACAAACGTAACTCGTTGGAACTGACCCCCGCAGCCGCGGGACTCCCGGTTTGAGAGTACGACGGTAATTTGCTTATTTGTAGACTTAGGCTTAAAAACATGACGTTAGAGGGTGAAAACTCGAAACAACCCCCGAACGTCCCCGTGGGTGGCACCAACACCTCCCACGAGACCAACGTAACTCGTAGGAACTGACCGCGCAGCCGCGGGTCTCCCGGTTTGAGAATACGACCGTAATTTGCGTATTTCTACACTTAAGCAAAACATGGCGTTAAAGGGTGAAAACTCGAAACAGCCCCCGAACGGCCCCGTGGGTGGCACCAACACCTCCCACGGGACCAACGTAACTCGTAGGAACTGACCTCGCAGCCGCGGGTCTCCCGGTTTGAGAGTAATACGGTAATTTTCATATTTAAAGACTTAGGCTTAAAAACATGACGTTAGAGGGTGAAAACTCGAAACAGCCCCCGAACGGCCCCGTGGGTGGCACCAACACCTCCCACGGGACCCACGTAACTCGTAGGAACTGACCTCGCAGCCGCAGGAATCCCGATTTGGGAGTAATACGGTAATTTGTATATTTCAAGACATAGGCTTAAAAACATGACGTGAAAGGGTGAAAACTCGAAACAGCCCCCGAACGGCCCCGTGGGTGGCACCAACACCTCCCACGGGACCAACGTAACTCGTAGGAACTGACCTCGCAGCCGCGGGAATCCCGGTTTGAGAGTAATACGGTAATTTTAATATTTCAAGACTTAGGCTTAAAAATATGACCTTAAAGGGTGAAAACTCAAAACAGCCCCCGAACGGCTCCGTGGGTGGCACCAACACCTCCCACGGGACCAACGTAACTCGTAGGAACTGACCCCGCAGCCGCGGGACTCCCGGTTTGAGAGTACGACGGTAATTTGCTTATTTTTAGACTTAGGCTTAAAAACATGACGTTAGAGGGCGAAAACTCGAAACAGCCCCCGAACGTCCCCGGGGGTGGCAGCAACACCTCCCACGGGACCAACGTAACTCGTAGGAACTAATCGCGCAGCCGCGGGTCTCCCAGTTTGAGAATACGACCGTAATTTTCATATTTCTACACTTAAGCAAAACATGACGTTAAAGGGTGAAAACTCGAAACAGCCCCCGAACGGCCCCGTGGGTGGCACCAACACCTCCCACGGGACCAACATAACTCGTAGGAACTGACCCCGCAGCCGCGGGAGTCCCGGTTTGAGAGTATTACGGTAATTTGTATATTTCAAGACTTAGGCTTAAAAACATGACGTTGAAGGGTGAAAACTCGAAACTGCCCCCGAACAGCCACGTGGGTGGCACCAACACCTCCCAGGGACCAACGTAACTCGTAGGAACTGACCTCGCAGCCGTGGGTCTCCCGGTTTGAGAATACGACCGTAATTTGCGTATTTCTACACTTAAGCAAAACATGGCGTTAAAGGGTGAAAACTCGAAACAACCCCCGAACGGCCCCGTGGGTGGCACTAACACCTCCCACGGGACCAACGTAACTCGTGGGAATTGACCTCGCAGCCGCGGGTCTCCCGGTTTGAGAGTAATAAGGTAATTTGCATATTTAAAGACTTAGGCTTAAAAACATGACGTTAGAGGGTGAAAACTTGAAACAGCCCCCGAACGGCCCCGTGGGTGGCACCAACACCTCCCACGGGACCAACGTAACTCGTAGGAACAGACCTCACAGCCGCGAGAATCCCGATTTGAGAGTAATACGGTAATTTGTATATTTCAAAACTTAGGCTTAAAAACATGACCTTAAAGGGTGAAAACTCGAAACAGCCCCCGAATGGCCCCGTGGGTGGCACCAACACCTCCCAAGGGATCAACGTAACTCGTAGGAACTGACCCCGCAGCCGCGGGACTCCCGGGTTGAGTGTACGACGGTAATTTGCTTATTTCTAGACTTAGCCTTAAAAACATGACGTTAGAGGGTTAAAACTCGAAACAGCCCCCGAACGTCCCCGTGGGTGGCACCAACACCTCCCACGGGACCAACGTAACTCGTAGGAACTGACCGCGCAGCCGCGGGTCTCCCGATTTGAGAATACGACCGTAACTTGCGTATTTCTACACTTAAGCAAAATATGGCGTTAAAGGGTGAAAACTCGAAACAGCCCCCGAACTGCCCCGTGGGTGGCACCAACACCTCCCACGGGACCAACATAACTCGTAGGAACTGACCCCGCAGTCGCGGGAGTCCCGGTTTGAGAGTTATACGGTAATTTGTATATTTCAAGACTTAGGCTTAAAAACATGACGTTATATGGTGAAAACTCGAAACAACCCCCGAACGACCACGTGGGTGGCACCAACACCTCCCAGGGACCAACGTAACTCGTAGGAACTGACCTCGAAGCCGCGGGTCTCCCGGTTTGAGAATACGACCGTAATTTGCGTATTTCTATACTTAAGCAAAACATGGCGTTAAAGGGTGAAAACTCGATACAGCCCCCGAACGGCCCCGTGGGTGGCACTAACACCTCCCACGGGACCAACGTAACTCGTAGGAACTGACCTCGCAGCCGCGGGTCTCCCGATTTGAGAGTAATACGGTAATTTGCATATTTAAAGACTTAGGCTTAAAAACATGACGTTAGAGGGTGAAAACTCGAAACAACCCCCGAACGGCCCCGTGGGTGGCACCAACACCTCCACGGGACCAACGTAACTCGTAGGAACTGATCCCGTAGCCGCGGCACTCCCGGTTTGAGAGTACGGCGGTAATTTTCTTATTTCTAGACTGAGGCTTAAAAACATGACGTTAGAGGGTGAAAACCCGAAACAGCCCCCGAACGGTTCCCGTGGGTGGCACCAACACCTCCCACCAACACCTCTCAAAACGAAGGTAATTTTCATATTTCTACTTGGTTACTGATAATTTTAACTCATATGCAATTTTTCAGCTTGATTAAATTTTTTGTAAAAATACTTGGTTACTGATATTTTTGTTTTTTGTATCCTATCATTTTTAGGATTTTTGCACGTGGATCAAATGAAGGAGGCAATGGTTTACAAGATGATTATTATTTATATGTTATGGACATTCAGGATAATGTTTTTTATTTGTTATAGCCGTGCAGGCTTTTATTGTTTAGTTTTATGGCCATGCGGGCTTTTATAATTTGATTGTTGAATTTTATAGCCGTGCGGGCTTTATAATAAACAGGTTTTTCATTTACAGGTTTTGGAATGTCAAGAAAATAGAGGAAACTCTGCCCAATTTTTTTTTGGTCTGTGAATTATTAAGACGTGTAATATTTTTAAGTTTGTATACATATTTGTTTATTAACAACATTCTCAATTCGCAATTTGTAATTTTTTTTATTGTTTTGCCTATAATAAATATTTGTAACACCTCGTAGCAACCGACGGTGCACTCACATGACCCCCAATTTTAGGATTGGACAAAAAAAATACATTTTTTTTAAACTATAGATAAATATGGTCATGGACTTTGTCCATGACCATTTTTTTTTTGTCGCACTTAAAAATGGTCGCGGCCAAAGTCCGCGACCATTTTTTTTTATTTTTTTGTCACGGTTATGGGTCGCGGACTAGGGCCGCGACCAATTTTTTCATTTTTTTTGTCACGCACGTGGGTCGCGGACTTTGGCCGCGACCAATTTGTCACGGTTGTGGGTCACGGATAAGGGCCGCGAATATTTTTTTTAAAATTTTTTTTGTCACGGACGGGGGTCGCGGACTTTGGCCGCGACCAATTTGTCACGGTTGTGGGTCAGGGATAAGGGACGCGACCAATTTTTTTTAATTTTTTTTTGTCACGGACGGGGGTCACGGACTTTGGCCGCGACCAATTTGTCACGGTTGTGGGTCACGGATAAGGGCCGCGACCCGTCACGGCCAAAGTCCGCGACCATCTGCCGTGACTCCTCTTGGACGTGACCATTTTTTGGTCACGGACTTGGGCCGCGACCCACGAAAATGGTCACGCCAGAAATGGTCACGGCCAAAGTCCGCGACCCACAGTTTTGGTCAGGGATTTTGGCCGTGACCAATCGCCAGTTTTGGTGTAGTGTCATTCTGGACGACGAGGACCCTGAGCGAACTACTCAAATAGGTTCGTCGTTGGAAGCCTCATTAAAACAGGAATTGATAACTTTCCTTAGAAGCAGAAGACAAAATTTTGCATGGAGTCATGAAGATATGCCTGGGATAGACCCAAATTTCTTATGTCACGAGCTCAATGTGAATAAGGAGATCAAGCCTGTGAAGCAGAGAAGAAGAGTATTCAGTCCCGAGAAGAATCAAGCCATACAGGAGGAAGTAGAGAAGCTCCAGAAAGCTTGTTTCATTGAAGATGTTAAATATCCAGATTGGTTAGCCAATGTGGTAATGGTAAAGAAGAAGAACAACTAATGGAGGATGTGTGTGGACTTCACCGACCTCAACAAAGCATGCCCAAAGGATCATTTTCCATTGCCCCGAATTGATCAACTGGTGGATGCCACCTCGGGACACGAGTTGCTGAGCTTCATGGATACTTATTCTAGCTACAATCAAATTAAAATGAAACCTGAAGACAGGGAAAGTACTTCTTTCATTACCCCTCGGGGAACTTATTGTTATAATGTTATGCCTTTTGGTTTGAAAAATGCAGGTGCGACATATCAGAGGCTGATGAACAAGGTCTTTGCTGAACAAATCAGTGACAACATGGAAGTCTATATTGACGATATGCTGACGAAAAGCAAGAAAGCTGCCGATCATCTAGTTGACCTAAGTCAGACTTTTGATCAACTAGATAAATATCAAATGAAGCTGAACCCGACGAAGTGCATCTTTGGAGTACGAGAAGGCATGTTCCTCGGGTAAATTATTAATCAACGAGGCATTGAAGCAAATCCTGAAACGATGAAAGCTCTATTAGGGATGCGATCTTCAACAACGAAGAAGGAAGTACAGAGTCTCACTAGACGAGTAGGGACACTCAACAGATTTGTGTCACGAGCAACTGATAGATGTCTCCCATTCTTCAAGACACTCAGAAAGAATTTTGATTGGAATGATGAATGCGAGAAGGCTTTTCAAGACTTGAAGAGATACTTGGGAACACCTCCACTGTTATCCAGGCTAGTGATGGGGGAAAAATTGTACTTGTACCTTGCAGTGTCCGAGAATGCAGTTAGCTCGGCGTTGATCAGAGTGGAGAATGGAGTACAAAATCCAATTTACTACACAAGTAAGGCCTTCCGAGGAGCAGAGATCAGATATCCAAGGCTGGAGAAATTGGCACTGACACTGATTGAGGCGAGTAGGAGAATGAGGCCATACTTCCAGGCTCATACCATAGTAGTATATACCGATATGCCACTGAGGCAAGCCCTGCATAAGCCAAAAAAATCAGGAAGATTGATGTACTGGGCAATAGAGCTCGATGAATATATAATCTATGAATCCAAATCATCGCTTAAAGGGTAGGCTGTAGCAGATTTTATAGCGGAGTTCACCTATCCTCATAGTTTCAAGGAGCAAAAGTTGCTCGCTGATCAACCTGTGGATATTACAGGATCAACAAACACTAGCTCAGACCAACTCCGGTTGGTAAAAGGGCAAGTGGATGTTACAAGATCATTGACTTCGGGCTCAGACCAACTCCGATTGGTAAAAGGGCAAGGAGAAATGATCGACGAAGAGCAAGAAAAACCCGAGGAGGAAAGGAAGGAACAAATATTTCACCAAGGAACTCTAACTGATCAGAAATTTGATGACGAGTTACCTATATGGAGGCTATATGTATATGGCTCATCTTGCACTGCAGGATGTGGCACGGGGATAGTTTTGAGCACTCTATACGAGGTCGACATGGAATACGCCTTGCATTTCCAATTCAAACCATGATTGCAGGTCGCAATCTGGCAAAAATTATGGAGGCGCAGCAGATCATGATCTTCAGCGATTCTCAATTGATCGTAAACCAAATGATGGGAATTTTTGCAGTTAGAGGAGAATTAATGATCAGATATCATGCAAAGGCAAAGGAGCTGGTGTTAGAATTTGCCGCTATTTAGCTGGTCAGAATACCAAGAATGGAGAATGCGAGTGCAAACGCCCTAACTCGACTAGCATCAGCCACTCGCACCGAGCTACGATGAACAATCCCAATTGAAGTGTTAGCTGGTCGGAGCATAGATGAAGACCTGACGATGAACTTTATCACCCTTGATTTAGGACCATCTTGGATGGATTCCATCAGGGCGTATATTGAGGAGGGAGAATTGCCAATTGACAAGCTCGCTGCCAAAAAGTTGAAGTTTAAAGCTGCTCGGTATGTACTAACTAATGGTGTTTTATATAGACGAGGAATTATGGCAGGTTTACAGAGATGCGTACATCCCTCTGAGGTGAAGGAATTGATTGAAGAAATCCATGAAGGGTCTTGTGGAGCACATGTAGCAGGTCGGACGCTTTTACAAAGGGTGATGACGCAAGGATATTACTGGCCGACGATGAGGGCTGATTGCATAGCCTACGCCAAGAAGTGTGACAAGTGCCAACGCTTTTCCTCAATCCGGAGAACTCCACAAGCATTGTTGACACCCATAACTTCTCCTTGGCCATTCGCCATGTGGGGAATAGATTTGGTTGGACCACTGCCAATGACCCGAGGAAGGTTCAAATATCTCGTCATCGCAGTGGATTATTTTACTAAGTGGGTAGAAGCTGAGCTCCTCATTGACATGACGTACGAGAAGGTGTACCAATTTATTTGGAAGAACATAATTTGTCGATATGGTCTACCTCATGCATTCATCACAGACCATAGAACACAATTTGATAATGAGGAGTTTGCTGCATATTGTCATCAGTCAAACATTTTGAAGGTTCATTCAGCACCAGGCCATCCTCAAAGCAATGGACAAACTGAAGTGACAAACAGAACGCTGCTTAACGGTTTGAAAAAAATATTGGATGATGCGAAAGCAAACTGGATCAACGAGTTACAATCAGTACTCTGGGCATACCGAACTACTCCCCGAGTAGCAACTGGAGAATCACCATACATGCTGGCGTTTGGAAGTGAAGCTGTCATACCTGTCGAGTTGAGTCTCCCAACACACAGGGTGCTAAATTTCAATTCCCCTGTCAGCGATTTAATGAGAAGACTGGATTTAGATATGCTCGAGGAAGTTAGAGAAGAAGCAGCCATTAGAAATGCTGCTTACCAGCAGCGAACAACTCTGTTCTACAACAAAAGGGTGAAGAAGTGCGACCTGAAAGAAGGAGACTATATGCTGAAGAAAGTAATCCAAAAGCACAACCAACTGGAGGCAAACTGGCACGGACCATACCGAGTTACAGAAGTTGTTCGACCAGGAACTTATCGAATAGCAACTTTAGAAGGCGAGAAGTTTAAGAATGCGTGGAACGCAGAGCATCTGCGCAAGTATTATCAGTGATGTATATGTAACACAGTTCCATCAGTATGAATAAAATGAAAATATTCTGCAAGTCTCTCTGTTTATTAAATTTTTTTCGGGGAATACTAGTGCTACGCACTACTCGCCAAAGCTCGGCAGACTACTCAACGAAATATTCCAAACTGTACCAAGTATGGTTGGTCGGGGATAAAAACCCACTAACTGTAGTTGGTCGACGAGGAGAAACATTCCTAAAAATGCCAACCTGTTTGGCTAGGAAACTAAATATTCCAAACTGTACCAAGTATGGTTGGTCGAGGATAAAAACCCACTAACTGTAGTTGGTCGACGAGGAGAAATATTCCTAAAAATGCCAACCTATTTGGCTAGGAAACGAAATATTCCAAACTGTACCAAGTATGGTTGGTCGGGGATAAAAACCCACTAACTGTAGTTGGTCGATGAGGAGAACTATTCCTAAAAATGCCAACCTGTTTGGCTAGGAAACGAAATATTCCAAACTGTACCAAGTATGGTTGGTCGGGGATAAAAACCCACTAACTGTAGTTGGTCGACGAGGAGAATTTATCGACCTTGGTTTGTCGAACACATTTTATGAAAAAGACAAAAATTTACCAAGTATGATTAGTCGGGGATAAACTCTCACTAACCGTAGTTGGTCGACAAGCATAATTTAACAACCTTGATTGGTTGATACTCGTGACTTTATTATTAAGTGATCGAGCAATATTATTAAAACTTGGAACTTTTTAATTATTACTGAATTGGTCGACGAACATCACAATATTGTTATTTTTAACAGATGTGCATAAATGTAAAGTGTTTGATAATTACAAGACAGTAGCAATCAAGATTTGCAAACAAAAATGAAAGTCTTTCATTAAATTCAAAATAAATTACAAGTACATTGATATTGAAATGTATACTAACTATTACATCAAAAAATTCCTATTCTACTGGTCTTTTCCCCTTTGCTTTTGACACAGGTTCCTCGCCAGCAGGCGGATAATTTAAAGACAGAGGAGAATTGATGAAATTAAGATCTTTCAACATCCTTGTATTCATCACGGATGGTCGATCTAAAAGATGCTCGGGACGAGATACCTCGACTTGAGAGTGAAGATTGTAGTCACCGAGGTACTTTGAAATTAAGCTCCGAGAAATAGCCCGAGCAGGGATCCACTCCATCTCCAAATTGTATGGTGGCACATGCAAGTCGAGCAAGCCGGGATCATGATAGTCCCACAGATAATGGCCTTGTTCGAGCTTCAACACACCTAAGGCATTCAGTCAGCCTTGCTTGTAGCCCTCATTGTTGGCATTCTGGATACGGTCGTCCAAGTGGAATAATGCTTCGGTGTATCCAGCCATCCAGAACTCCCTGGGCTGTTTATGGAATTGATATGTTAGCCTCTTTAGCTGCTCGTGGAGACTCTTGATGAAAAGCTCCTTATTCTCCAAGACCGACTTCTGCGCAGAGAGCTGTTTTTCCAAGTCCCTAATTTTCTTTGACATATCAGACAAAGCCTGGTTCTTCGCCATTAATTGGAAAGCTTGGTTCTCCAACACAGACTGAGTTCTTTGTTCCTCGACAAGGACCCGAGCTGCTCTTACTCATCCTCGAGGAGCTCTTGCTCGACCGCGAGAAGATGTGGAAGGGCCCGACCTCTTCAAGGCGTCCAATTCTTCCCTCAACTTGGCATTCTCAACTTCTAAGAATGAAAATCCCTCGTCAGTCACTGGGATTAGGGCTGTTGAAGAAGAAGCTACAGACTTCAATTGTGATAGCTCTTTTTGCAAGTTGTTGTTCTCTTGCTCCAGCAGCTTGGCAATCTGTCTGCACTCCTCGACCTCACCCTTCAAAGTTCTCTCCCTTACATCATACCCGGTAAAAAGCTTCTCGTAGCCCTTGTCAGCCATGATCCGCTTGTACTTCTTTTCGTACCCCTCATGCAACAGGGCAGTTGATTCCTTGTACTGATTCTGAAGGTCTTCGAGGGTACACTGTAGATCCTCGATCATTTCATAGTAAGCCACATTATTGGCCACAGCTCGGTCAAGTAGACACTTCAAGTACTGATATGCTTCAACTGCCTGTTCTGAAGCATCCTGGCCAAGGATATCGACAACTTGTGCAGCACTCAGGTCTGTGTGACCAGCCTTAAAGTACTCATTGCACTATTGCAGCAACTTTGTATCATGGGCAGATAGCAGATCTATCCTGGCCAGAAACTAGCAGAGAAAGAAAGAGCAATCATCAATAAGAAGAATAAGCAGAGTATGAATGAAAGATAGACAACAATATGCAAGAAAATTCAAGTTTTATTAGATCATACAATTCAAAGTTACAAGTTCTGGATTACATTTGACAAAAGAAGAAAAATATAAAGATAAGCCCGAACAACACTACACCTTTTCCTTATCTCCCAAAACCTTATCGGGAGGTTGGGAAGAGGAAGCAGGTTGCTCGGAGGGAACTGTGGGTTGTTCGGAGAGCACCAGCTGTTGCTCGGAAGAAGAAACGACTTGCTCGGCAGCATATTGGATGGTTGAGGGATGATCTCCCATCACCATTGAAGACTCCTCAGAGGTAGCTTCGTCCTCTTCTAATTCTTCTGGAGTAGGAGGGGGACCAGGGATATGTTGCTGGAAGAGATCGGATGATTCGTCGACCTTCATTTCCTGAAGGGAAGCAACCCATCAATCCCTAAAATACTTTAGACTGCCATAGTCCACTTGAGATACCATGGCAGCACACCCCTTGTTCCACCCCTTGTCCCAGCCAGAGCTGAAGGACTTCTTCACAGCAGCTTTCCTCTTGGCCTTCTCCAAGGCAAGCTTCTCGGACAACAAGTTTTCAGCAGTTTTCAATTTATTTTCTGCCTCTTCCTTCTGCCGACCTATTTCTTGAAGCAGGCCCAACCTCTCCTCGGCAGCCTTGAGTTTATTTTCCAACTCTCCTGCAGCTTTGAGCTTCTCTTCAAGCTCTTTATTTGCCTTCTCCAAGGCATTATTTTTCTTCTCCAACTCTTTAGAGGCTTCAGCAGCTCAAACTTTATCCTGCTCGGTGGAGGCAAGCTTCTTCTCCCAGACAACCTTATCAGTGGCATATGTCTGGCGAGAATCTGCCAGAGATTTTTTAGCTTCCTCCAAAGCTCCCTCCACGCTGGACGAGGAGCATGAAGCTTTAATTGCCTCATCCTTCTTCAAGATTATGTTAAAGCAGCTCATCAACTGCGAACAGAAAAAGAAAGCAAGTTAGAAACAAGAAATGACAAAGGAAAATATGAAAAATTCAAAGTAAAGATACTTACTGAAGCAAGATGACGAGTAACCAAAGAAGTAACCATGTCCCGAGTAAGATTATCTTCATTACCTTGGACCTCGGGAATGGTTCGGGACTTCACCGAGCTCATGGCAGAGCTCGGAGGAACAAAAGTGGGAACTACAGTCCCAGCAGCTGGGGGCTGAGTAGTGATGTTAGCCAAATTGACCGAGGAGCTTTTCTTCAGCCTCCTCGGGGGAACAAGTACAGATTCAACCAAGGAAGAACCCTTGGTCGGTGATATCACAATCACCTCTTCAGGAGCAGCAGACCTGCTCGGAGCCACTGCGGGCTTCTCGACGACTTTAGTAGGAGCAGCTGGAGGAGCTGCATCAGTCTTCTTCGTCCCCTCCCTTGGGACGTAAATTTTACTCCTTTTCGCCTCCCCAGAACCAGAGGCATTTTTCTCAGATAAGGTGGGAGGTCTTCTCTTCGTCATCCTTTCGATCAAAGGAATATGAGATTCAGGCGAAGAACTTGCAGAGGCGGGTACTGGCTCTGCCTCACTGATCACAGGACGAGCAGTGAAGGAGGTGGTATAGCTCTTGTACTGGAGCAGATACGAAGCCAACCTAATGTGCTCGTCTGCAACACTTTGATGCAGACTCCAGATAAGTTTCAAATGCCTTATTTTGACATCTGCTTCTTTTGGGCACTTTCTTTTGTTATCAACTGCAAATAATCAAACATTGTTATCAGTGGCACATCTTATCAAACACAAAAGAAGCATAATTTCAAAATAAAATGAAATAAAAACAACCTATCCAATTGCCATAGGGAGGGCATCTGGGGCCCTGGTAAACTTCATCTCCAGTCAATGGAGGGTGTTGCCAATTTTTTATAACAACCCCGTGTTCAAAATAATCCCTATTGGCATCAGGGAGATTAACTACTAAGGCTCTGTTTAAAAATCTAGTTTTTAAATAATAAATATTTTCATTGACTTCCCATCTATAGCAGTACATGATTTCTGGGATTCCTATACAAGTTCCATGCACTTGATTTAATATATGCACCCCATTAACTATTCTCCATGTGTTGGGGGCTATTCGTGCAGGAACAACATCGAAATACTGACAGAATTCCAGACACAAGGAATTTGGTGGAAAAGAAAATCCACATTCAGTAAAAAAGAGACTGGGGAACCAATGTCCCTTAGCCAAATTGAAATAATCAAAAGTCTCAGAAAGTTTTTCTAAGACAACCCAAGAGGGGATGGAGAAATCCGAACGAAACTTCTCAAGAGACTCAACATGGTAAACCATGGTGAATAAAGAAATAAAGAAGAAGGAAGAAGATCTTACAGGGAAAAATAGAGCTGTTGACAATGAACGACGGAAAAGATGAACGCACAACAGAGTAGGAAGAGACGACGTAAACTCGAGGATAAAAATTTGAAAGGTAGAATACGATGGGAGCGTCTGTGAAGTTTAAATACCTTGCCTTGGGAAATGGTTAAGTAATGATTATAAAAAGGATGATTACGTTACCGACGACTTAAAAGATGAAAAGTAGCGCGGGAATCAAAGCGGACAACAATGGCTAAAAAGAGAAAAAGTGGTGCGGGAATCAAAGCGGACAACAGCAGTCAAGAAGACGAAAAGTAACGCGGGAATCGAAGCAGGCAAAAAAGTCCAAAAAAGCATAATTCTACGAATTGGGAAGGAGAAATAAATACAAGGGAAAACGCTCCTAAAAATCAGGAAGACTATTTAAAGCTACCATATTCCGAGAAAGAATGTTCTATACTCATCAAATTTCGAACTATGAAACATTGGGGGCTTCTGTTGATACCAAAATTAATCTGCTGACATGGACCAATCATATGAAGACACGTGGCTATCTACATGGAAACAACAAATACTTTCGAGGAACCCACTCACTCCGAGGAACAAGGCTACAACGAGGAAGACTAGTTCCCCGAGGAAATCACAAGCTCCGAGGAACAATGCCTCTTCGAGGAACACTTAAATACCGAGAAGCTTAGGCGGTCCGAGCAACTCATGGCGGTCCGAGCTGCACCTCGAAGCAGGATACCAACAGTTTAAATGCTCATTAAATGCTTATCATTTGGACGCACACGCAAAGAGGGCATTAAATGTATTACCCTTTCATATGTATATCATTTAATGTAGTACCCTTTCACATTACAGCCTCAGGGCTATAAATAGATTATACAATCCTCATTGTAAAGGGCCCAGATCGGAATTTCTTGAGATAGCTTGTAATCGAGAATTCCCATACAAACAGCAATACCAAACAGTGGACGTAGGCCATTCTTATAAGGCTGAACCACTTTAAAAATCTTTTGTCTCATTTATTTATCTGTGATTGAAAAATTAGTGTGATCTAATTTTTTACATCAACAACTAGAATGTAACTATGTCCACAAAGACTAACAGTTCGAGAAGGACCCATTAGGTCCATATAGATGAGCTCCAAAGGTTTAGAGGTTAGGATATCTTTGACTTTCTTATGAGTAGCTTTAATAATTTTACCTTCCTGACATGAACCACAGACAATATTAGAAATAGGTTTGATCTTAGGAATACCTTTAACTATTTCTTGAGAAGACAGTCTACTAAGATTTTTGTAATTTATATGACCCATACGATTATGCCATATCTCATTGTCATTCTGGCAATGTTACAGACCTCAACACTATTTTGAATAGTATAATAATTGTCCAGAGTCATGAGTCCTGTAATAATGCACTCACCTTTTTCATTTAAAATTTTGCAATTATTATTTGAAAAGGTGACAATATGATTTGAGTCACAAAATTGTGAAATACTTAGTAGGTTTGCCTTAAGACCTTTTACTAAAAGAACATATTCAAGCACAGGTAATCCTTCTTCTTGGAGTGTTTCTTTACCAATGATTTGAGATGATACACTATCACCAAAAATAACTTTTCCTACAGCAAAGATGGTTTTCTTTAAAAGTTTTGTATCATCACCAGTCATGTGTTTTGAACATCCAGAATCTAAATACCAACCAGAAGATGTGTGTTCAGCTTTTAAAGCAGTAATCACAATGTTACACTTCATCTGGGGTAATAGATCATCTTTTCTAACCCAAATAGCTCTTGTTTTCATTTTGCGCTTATTTTCTCTCAATTGATAAAATTTGCGAGCATTAGATTTTTGTTGAAAAATGTTTTGCGCATGAGGCTGAGTTTTATGGAAAGTGAGAGCATTTGGTTTAAAAAAGTGTTTAGGAATCCTTCTTGAAAATAATATTTTAGGTTTGGTCTTTCTCCTTCTATAGTTAGTGTTTTTGACTGGTTGTCTCGGTAGAACATAATTGTTACGAGTCCTTCTAGAGAAGTTACAGTTTTGATAGACAGGAGACTTAAAAATCGGGTTGACTATACGTCTAGAGTAGCATCCTTCAAAGGAATGACCGTATAGATCACAGTAAGAGCAGTATAGATTGTTCGACGATGGTATCTCCTTAGGAAAGTCTCTAAACAAGGGCTTGGTGAGATTTAGATGTTGAACCTTATTCCCAAGGAGTACAGTTTGAAAGACCGAATCACTCTTCCTAATAGGGGGCAGACATATTTAGTTTTAGATGGACTTTCACACTTAGAGTAACTTATTTCACCAATATCAAACTTAGATTGGCTTTTGTCAAACTCATTTTTCAAAGAATGAAAGTTTGGACTAGTTTCTACAGGTCTTTTGCCTCATTTGCCTCCTGACACAAACTTAATTGGTTCAAAAGTTTTAGTTTGAGTCTTCAAATTGGGGCAAAATCCTATTCCAGTTCGATCATCAGAATTGGATTTGGAATCAGCAACAAATCCATCAAAACAGTTTTGAGTTATTTTTAAATTTAGCAATTTTTTGAAAACTGTTGCTATTTTTTCTTTAGATTGTTCCAATTCTAATAATGTCCCTTTGTATTTGTTCTCCGGAGTTTCATTTTCTTCGATCAAATTCTTTAATTTTTGATCAAAATTTTTAACTTCATTTTCATGAGTTAAACATTGGGTAGTATACTCTTCAGCGTTAAGTTTAACCATCAGACTTAGGTCTTCTAATTTCTTAGTGAGATCTTTCACTAACTTTTCTAGTCTAGTGCTTTCTTCAGAGATTTAGCAAAAAGTGTGTGAATGTCTGGGAGGTCTTCAGTGTTTGAGTCACTAAGTGCAGTGTGTGAAGTGACCCCTAAGGATTCATTTCTTGAACTCACGCACCCATACATCGTCATTATCGCATTCCCTTTGACTCACACACCCCATGGTTGAACTAATAATATTCTCTGAAAGTAAAGCATCTAAACCAGTAGCAGCATGATTCACAACAACAGGTGTAGAGTTACTATCATCATTCTCATACATAGGCATATCATCATTGTATATTATCTTAGCAAAGAAAGACATGCAAGGATCAAAACAATCAGAAGATTCAAGTTTCTCATTCTCAGAATCACTTGAATCATCCCATGTTTTGCAAATGTTGGCCCTAGTATGTTTATTGACAGTGTTTAGTTTCACTCTACAGTCTTGTGCTATGTATCCTAGTTTTACACATCTAAAACACTTAATGTTCTTGAAGTCTTTGTTGGGTCTCATGTCCGTGTGATGTTTGTCTTGACCTTTCTCATGAGGTTTGTAGTTAGACTGACTTGGATAATTTGGCTTGCCTTGTCTGTTTGCTAATTTATTTCTAAATTTGATAATTTTCTTAAATTGTTTTGACATCAAGGCAATGTGGTTATCCAAATTATCTATATCACATTCCTCATCAGAATAATCAGTGGGAATAGTAAACTCAGGTTTCATCAACTTAGAAGAAAAACTCAAGTTGGAATTAGTCTATTTCTTATAGGACTGGGTTATTTGTTTCTTAAATTCTAATTCCATTTCCACTGTTCGAATTTTACTACTGAGTAATTCAGGAGTGAGATTTTGATCACACATTTCCTCAATAACATATCTTTTATTATCAAATTTCTGTGGTAATGACCTTAGAATTTTAGATACAATTTCATGTCTATCATAAGTTATCCCATTAGCATACAGTTTGGTCACAATGTCAGTTAATCTCATCTAGAAATCATCGAAAGTTTCAGAATCAGACATAATTAGTGAGTTATACTGCTGAACAAGCATTTGAGTTTTAGCTGCCTTAACTCTAGTGTCACCCTTATGTACAGTGATCAGTGTATCCCAAGCTTTCTTAGAAGTGGCACAAGATGAGATCCTTTTGAACTCATGTTCATTTATGGACATAAAGATACCATTCTTGCCTTTGTTATTATTATGAGAAGTCTGCATCTCTTCTTGTGTGAACTCACTTAATGCTTTCTTGACCCTCTTATTACTTCCTTCAGTGGCTGGTTTAGTAGGATAAGAGTATCCGTTTTCAACAATATTCCAGACATCATCTCCCAAGGTTACTTGTATGAAAGCAACCATCCTTACCTTCCAGTAAGCAAAATTGTTTCCATCAAAGAGTGGGGGTATGGTCAAGTTACCAAATCTTTCATTTTTCTCGTCCATTGTTATGATTTTAAGAAAACAATTTCAGAAACATAAGATCTTTTAAAAAGATTTCCAAGGCTCTGATACCAATTGAAAAACTGTTACTAAAGCCGTTTAATACAAGATTAAACTATTTAAGTAACTCCGAACTGTTTTTTGAAGAAACTCTTTTCTAGAAATCAAATAAGTTTAATCACAAGATGTGTTTAAAATTATGCATGAGATCTGTTCAAGATTTATTAACAAGTTTTGAAAAACAAAACTAAAATCGTTTTTAATTCAGCACACTAAACAGAAAGGGATGAGGAGATGTAGAAAGATTAATGACAAGATATTTTTAACGTAGTAAAACCTCACCCAACTGAGGAAACATCCACGACTCCTTCTACGGAGTAAACCAAAAATTCCACTAAAACAAATTATAACAGTTACAAACTATATAGCACACATGCACACAAATCAGACCTATACAAGTTTAGGAATGTACCCACTGGCGTCCTTCTAACATTTCGGTAGTTCTGTTTGTTGATGTTGTTCTCCAGTTTGCTAACATCCAATTTGTTCCAGTTCTTTACGTCGACTCTTGTTTCAAGATCTTATTACCCACACTTTTAGTGTGGTAGGGTGTAAGTGTTTTGTGAAGGTGCTTCTAACACATACATGCACACACTCACGCTGATTTATACAAATAATCCTATCAAATTACATATAAGATCTATATGCTGTGATTTTCAGTTTCTCTCTTCTTAAGAAGCTTTGAACCTTATTTGACCTTTAATATCAACCCATAATCCACGGCTATCTTGCTCAGAAGACGTATCAAGATCTTAATCAATCTCAGGTTTTGAAAATATTTTTGAGATTGAAAATCACCAAGTGCGATTCCAACTAGGTCGAAGGTTTTATTTTAAAAGAATTAGAAGCAGAAAAAGTTTTTGTTGATTTTGAAGTTGAAAACTGTAAGGACATTTTTGTCCATTATCAATTTGTTATGTCGCACGTCGTTACACCGTTGAAGAAATTCAAGATTCATACAGTCATCAACGGATCCGAATATTAAAAGAAGAAGAGGAATCAGAGTCTGACAGGCCGGACCGGTCCGCCCAGAATAAAAGAACCGATCCACCTGCGGACCGGTTCGCCTCATACCCGGACCGGTCCGCCTGCTAAAAGCCAGTACACCCCGGATTGCAACCGAACCGAAGAAGCCTAAAATAAAAAGAACCGATCCGCCTACCCGGACCGATCCGCCTCAGACCCGGACCGGTCCGCCTGGGATAATCTCAAACAGATCGTGCAGAGATTTTTTAGGCCATGTTATTCCTTTATAAACCAACTACGGGAAGTGGTTTTCCAAGACTTACATACACGATTTTTAGAGCAATAAAAACTTTAAGTCTTCACCTATTGAGTACCAAGACTCTAGGTTTTTGATTCACACAAATTTTCAAACACTTGTGAATCACTTTGCAACCCAGGAACGCACTTTTGCTGTTCATATCATTGTGGAGAAGACCTTTCTTCTTCTTCATTGCAGCCCTACTGGAAAGGGATAACTCCAGCCGCCGACTACAGAATCCGACACCTGAGGGTAATTCTTAGACACTTGTATTTTCATTATAATCCGAAATTGTACAGTTATAATATTATAATGAAAATAAATGGTTTTATCCCTTTGGGGGATTTTTCCTCACAAGCATGTGTTTGAATGTTCTTTCTTAGTTCATTATCTTATTCAATCACATATTGTTGCATGTTTAGGGTTTGCTTGAGTTAAAAGGTGTTTAATATATAATTTTATCATTTGAACGCAAGCGCACATACGTTCTCAAATTGGTATCAGAGCAGGTTACGCTAATCTATCGCGTATTCCTATTTTTCGCAAAATTTTTCTAATATATCAATTTTCTGAAAAAATTGATTTTTGAAAAAGTGCGTGTTCAAATGGAGAAGTTATATAATAAAATGCCAGTTTTTGACGGGATAAACTATGCCTATTGGAAAGCCCATATGAGATCTGCATTAAAAGCCATTGATGAACGTGTCTGGATTTTAGTTGAAAGAGGGTGGACTCCTCCCTCCGTGACTGTTGATAATGTGATCAACTTGAAACCTGTCACAACCTGGACTGAAGAAGAATTTAAATGGTCATCTTTTAATTCTAAGGGTCTAAGTGCTATTTTTGGGTCTGTCACACCTGATGAGTTCAAATGCATAATGACGTGCACCACGTCAAAAGAGGCATGGGATGTCTTACAACTCACCCATGAAGGAACCAATGCTGTAAAAGAGTCTAATATTGCAAAATTTAACAACTCAATTTGAAACCATCACCATGCATGAATTTGAATGCTTTGATGAATTTTATGCTAGACTTTCTGACATTGTGAATACTAGCTTTAATCTTGGTGAACATATTCCTAATGCTAGAGTTGTTAAAAAGATTCTGCGTTCTTTGCCTAAGCGTTTTATCCCTAAAGTCACTGTGCTAAATTCTATGGGTAATTTTAATACGCTAAAATTGGAAGAACTTGTAGGAGATTTGCAAACATATGAAATTGATATGTTCCCTAAAACTGCTAAATCTAAAGATAAGGGAATTGCACTTAATGTCCAAGAGAGAAGGAGTGAGGGGTCGGCTAGAAAGAGGGTAGAGTCATCTAGAAAGAGAGAGACTGACACATGTGATTCTGAGTGTGATTTTGACTTAGATGATTTGGCTCTTTTTGCAAAAAATTTCAAGAGGATTCTCAAATTTAAGAAAAATGGCAATTTTAAAGATAAAAAGAAATTTGAGAAAAATAAGTTGGAAAAGAAAAATGAAAAAGATTCCAAAAATCCTCCTAAGAAAGAAAGTGAGAGATGCTTTGAGTGCGATGGTAGGGGTCATAGAGCCTTTGAGTGTGCCACTCGTCTGAATAGAGAGAAAGGAAAAGTTATCCTTAATGCTACTCTTAGCGACGACAGTGAGGTCGAGACGGTGGATTCAGGAGATGAGTCACCGCATGAGTGTAACTTCACCGCATTCATGGCCAGTCGAGTGAGCACTCCTAGTTATCTTCACAACGTTGAGGATGATTCTTCACAGGGACACCTCGATAGTGAGATCGATGTGAGTGAGGGGGATGATGACTCAAGTGAGAGCGAGAGTGATATTCAACGCACCTACGCTGAGTTATATTCTGAGTCATTTAAAACTAAAAAGCGAAACAAAGCGTTAGTCCTTAAGATCACCGGCTTAGAGGAAGAATTAAGAAGAGCAAGAGAGAGAGAGTCCTCCACCTTTATCGCCCTGAGAGAGAGAAAATCTGCCTGTGTCGAGAAAGAGAGTTTGTTTAGAGAGAGAGAGAGTGTTTTTGAGAAAGAGAGAGGGGACTTGACTAAACAAGTGGCTAGCCTTACGATTCAACTCCATTCCTCCGTGGAGACTCGGAAGAAACTTGAAGCCCTTGTTGCCCAGCTGACTCATGATCTTGAGAAAGCACGGGAAGTCAAGGTACAAATCAAGGATAGATCTGGGAAAATGGGAAAGATGATCCTCGGCCCCGCTTTAGGTTTTGGTGATCGGCAAGGAATTGGTTATGATGGTGCCTCCACGTCCCAAAATGCCCCTGGACCAGTTCCTGAGTTTACTACGACTCCTTATGGCCATCGTCAAAAACCTCGAAGGAGAGTTCGTCCAAGAAAGGCAAACCAAGGTCCGCCTTTGACTGTGTTCTTTTGTACTTATTGCAAAAGAAAAGGCCACCTTAGGGAGTTTTGCTATAGCATGGGTTGGACACAACGTACTACTGCTCCACCACGTCATACTGATGAGTTTTCTAGTCTGAGAGAGCGAGTTGAGTTCTTAGCTACCACATCTCAGAGTTTGATGGAAGAATTCCGACGGATGTCTTTGCCGTTAGTGAATGCTTCTCACATTCCAGCTAAAACCAACAACAACAAAGGCAAACAAAAGGTCATCTCTGCTTGGGTACCTAAGAAAGATAAAAAGGCCTTCATTGTTCATGTTGCGCTCAAAGCACACAATACCTCACAGTGGTATTTTGATAGTGGGTGCTCCATACATATGACAGGTGATGCCTCAATTTTTATGACTCTTGAGGATTATCAGGATGGCAGAGTCACCTTTGGAGATGGGAGCAAGTCTAGCATTATAGGACGTGGTACTGTCGAGTTACCTGGATTCCCTAAGGTAAAAAATGTTTTGTACATCAAAGGTTTGAAAGCAAACCTTCTCAGCATTAACCAGCTGTGCGACACTGACTTTGCAGTAAAGTTTGACCGGGATGCGTGTAAAGTCTAGAATCAAGCCGGTAAACTTTTGATGCAAGGGGTGAGGACCGATGATAATTGCTATGGGACTGAGCCCACGTCCTCACTTGTCTGCAACAGCACCACGATCATTCCTATGGATCTGTGGCACCAACATCTAGGTCACGTGAATGCTAGAGATCTCAACCTCTTAGCTAAAAAGGACCTAGTACGTGGCTTACCATCTTTTGGAAAGTCAAATTCGACAGTTTGTGGACCCTGTCAGATGGGAAAACAAATTCGTAGTCCCGATAGAAAGTTGCATTCCATTACCACCTCTCGTGTTCTTGAGTTGATTCACATGGATCTTATGGGTCCCACTCGTATTGAGAGTCTAGGTGGTAAGAGGTACATCCTCGTGATGGTAGATGATTTCTCCAGGTGCTCCATTGTAGGTTTTCTGAGAGAGAAATCCGATGCTGTAGAATTTTTAACGACCAAGTGCCGTGTCCTACAAAATCAACACGGAGTCACTATTAATAGGATGCGTAGTGACAATGGCATTGAATTCACAGAAGCAAAGGTAGATCTTTACTGTGATAGCCTCGAGATCAAACATGAGTTTTCTGCTGTGAGAACTCCTCAACAAAATGGGATTGTTGAGAGAAAGAATAGAACGATCCAAGAAATGGCTAGATCTATGCTTCTAGGTCGTAAAGTTTCAAGGCGATTTTGGGCAGAGGCAGTGTCTACTGCATGCCACATGGTGAATAGGGTTTATTTGCGTCCACACACACTTCAGACTCCTTATGATTTGTTGACTGGCAAGAAGCCCAACCTGGCATATTTCCGTGTTTTTGGGAGTAAATGCTACATCCTACGGGATAGAGAGCAATTAGGAAAGTTCGACTCCCGGAGAGACGAGGGAATATTTCTGGGATATTCATCAAATAGCAGAGCATATCGAGTTTTTAACCTGAAGAGCTCTAAGGTTATGGAATCAATAAATTTCACCGTGCAAGATGACGAACCTCCGACGGTTATTGATCCTAACTTTCAGTGTGAGGATGAGGATTGTTCTGACAGTGATTTACCTGTTCCTCTCTCACACTCTGTGGACCCTACTCGTGTGCTAGGGGACACACCTGCTTGGGTTCGCAAGAGTCATGACCCCTCTACCATTGTTGGTGATCCCACTCTTGGGATCAAGACTCGTGCTCAGCTAGAGAACGTCGTTAGCCACTTTTGTTACACGTCCAACGTCGAGCCCAAGAATCATAAAGAAGCACTCAAGGATGAACACTGGATATCTGCTATTCAGGATGAGTTGCTTCAGTTTAAAAAGAACAATGTCTGGGAACTAGTCCCCTGACCTAGTGAGACTAATGTGATAGGTACCCGGTGGATTTTTAAGAACAAAATGGATGAAAATGGTACCATAATCAGATATAAGTCTAGGTTGGTCGCTCAAGGCTACACACAGATTGAGGGTGTAAACTTTGGGGAGACATTTTCTCCTGTTGCGAGGCTTGAGTCCGTTCGTCTACTGCTCGCCATCGCATGTCATCTGCGCTTCAAGTTATATCAGATGGATGTCAAGAGTGCCTTTCTGAATGGCATTCTACAATAGGAGGTATATGTGGAACAACTAAAAGGATTTGAAGACCCTCAGCACCCGGAGCACGTCTACTATCTGAGGAAAGCCTTGTATGGTTTGAAGCAAGCACCCTGTGCTTGGTACGAGAGGCTTACTTCCTATCTCTTAGCTCGTGGCTTCAAGAGAGGGGGAGTACATATGACGTTGTTCGTCAGGAGAGATGACGGTGCTATTTTGGTTGCCCAGGTCTATGTGGACGACATAGTCTTTGGATCCACATGCTCCCAGCATGCTCACCACTTTGAGGAGGAGATGAAAAGTGAGTTTGAGATAAGCATGGTTGGTGAGCTTACATTCTTCCTTGGTCTCCAGGTTCGTCAGCTAGAGTTCATCTCCCAATCCAAGTATGCTAGAGACCTAGTGAAGAAATTTGGTTTAGACTCCGCTAAGTATGCACGTACACCTATGAGTACCACTACCAAGCTTAGTAAGGACACTTCAGTCAAGGACGTAGAGAAAACCTTATATCGGAGTATGATCGGTAGTCTTCTCTACTTGACTGCCAGTCGTCCCGACATCGCCTTTAGTGTTGGAGTCTGTGCGCGATATCAGGCGTCCCCAAAAGAGTCACATTTACTTGCTCTAAAACGTATTATTAAATACGTGAGTGGGACTCTCTCATACGGTATTTGGTATTCCTTTGATACCAATGACCGTCTGTTCGCCTATTAGGATGTCGATTGGGCCGGGGATGTAGATGGTTGTAGGAGCACTTCTGGTGGGTGTTTCTATTTTGGTTCTGCTCTTGTCTCCTGGCTGAGCAAGAAGCAAAATTCCATCTCTTTGTCCACTGCAGAGGCTGAGTACATAGCCACCGGGAGTTGTTGCACACAACTCTTGTGGATGAAGCAAATGCTGGAGGATTATGGGATTTCACCGGACACCATGACCATTTCCTGTGACAACATGAGCGCGATACACATATCCCGCAATCCAGTTCAGCATTCGCGCACCAAGCACATCAGGATACGTGAGCACTTTATTCGTCAGTTAGTTGAGGAGAACACTGTATCCCTGAGTTTTGTTCCCACCGACCGTCAGTTAGCCGACATTTTCACGAAACCTTTAGATGCCCTTAGATTTGAGAGTCTTAGGAAGTCTTTGGGGATTTGCACAATTGACTGAGGGGTTGGTCTATGTCTAGAATTGGATGTTTCTTCATGTTCATATCATATGCTTCCTATTGCTAGTCTGTTTTATATGTACCATTGCTTAGTTGTACAGCTATTTATTTATTCTTTTTGCTTTTTATATTTCTTTTGAAAAATACAAAAAGATTTCCCTTTAAGAAAATTTTTAAGAAAAGCACAAAAAGATTTTATTTTACTAAAATTTTTGAAAAAATCCAAATAAATTTCTGTTTTTGCTCCTTTTATGGATGAGCATTTAAGATAGCCAAGTCACAACTTCCTTCCATATATCCATGTGACTGTTTGATAGAGATTTGAGAGGCTACATCATTTCATCCATGTGCTTTACATTTTTTGGAGTCTTTGAGATGTAATTAGTGATATCTTCCTACATGTTTGACTCCTATATCCTTTATTGCACACATGCACGACTATATTTGATTATTGCACTTGTCTATCTCATATTGGCTTGAGTGTTTCCATCTCAATTCTGTCTATACAACTTACAATATGCGATAAAACTTGACAAGATTGGAATGCATGTAAAAACCGTTTTGGTGAGACTGTGTGTTTTTGTATAACGGGGAGGGGCTGCGAAAGGTAATCATCTATCCTTTCCGCAAAAGCCACCGTTAAAAAGGACCTAAAAAATGGAGGAATTTTAATATCCGAGGTCCGAAGAGGTTAAAAGAGCTCGAAAAAATTTAAAGGCAATACCAATCACTTCATGCCAAATATGGGCCAATTAGGTTTCACCATCAATTCTCCAAAGTTTGAGAATTTAGAATACCTCTATTCATAATATATATCTGAGGGAGTTTGGTTGGAGAATCTTTAAACGGGTTTGCACTTCCTTGAAAGTCTTGAAAAAACATAAATCATTTTGGACATTATTGGTGTGAAAATCACTTTGAGCTTTGATTTGTTGATTTGATTGAGTCAATATCTTATATTGTTATTCTTTTCCACCAAAGGACGCATTTGAGTTCATTCGTTAGGAGTATCCAATATTCATCGTGCACATATGTCATGTTTGTATGCATTGATTTTCCTATCGAATTTGATCACACCACTTCATTTACGCTATCATCGTCTTGGTTGTTTTTGTGTTCATTCATGGTATTATTTTATCCTAGTGACACCCCGCACTTGCTTATTTTGCTTTATTTCTCTCATTTGTCTATTTGGGGACATCATAAAAAGGGGGAGATATTTTGGGGGAGTTTTGTGTTTTTGAGATTTGATACAACATGCTTTCTTCATTTGATATCTCATTTCAAACTCGATACGTCACTTGGTATTTTATCCTTTCTCATGTGTGTAGGTACTACATGGATTATCATTGGATTGCACACCCTGATGAGAAAAGTGTTGAGATTCCTGAAGAGTTCAAGAGCAAACGTTGAAGTCTTATTCAATAGTATCTTTCCAGTTTTGGGTTCATGGAAGGGTAGATTTGTATAGGCATCTTTAGTTGTTTGATAATTCGATGTTTATTTTTATGTATGTACCGGCATAGACATAGGGGGAGATTTTTAAGGACATTTTTGTCCATTATCAATTTGTTATGTCGCACGCCGTTACACCGTTGAAGAAATTCAAGATTCATATAGTCATCAACGGATCCGAATATCAAAAGAAGAAGAGGAATCAGAGTCTGAAAGGCCGGACTGGTCCGCCCAGAATAAAAAAACTGATCCGCCTGCGGGCCGGTCCGCCTCATACCCGGACCGGTCCACCTGCTGAAAGCCAGTACACCCCGAACCGCAAGAGAACCGAAGAAGCCTAAAATAAAAAGAACCGATCCGCCTACCCGGACCGATCCACCTCAGACCCGGACCGGTCCGCCTGGGATAATCTCAAACAGATCGTGCAGAGATTTTTTAGGCCATGTTATTCTTTTATAAACCCACTACGTGAAGTGGTTTTTCAAGACTTACATACACGATTTTCAGAGTAATAAAAACTCTAAGTCTTCACCTATTGAGTACCAAGACTCTAGGTTTTTGATTCACACAAATTTCCAAACACTTGTGAATCACTTTGCAACCGAGGAACACACTTTTGCTGTTCATATCATTATGGAGAAGACCGTTCTTCTTCTTTATTGCAGCCCTACTGGAAAGGGATAACTCCAGCCGCCGACTACAGAATCCGACACCTGAGGGTAATTCTTAGTCACTTGTATTTTTATTGTAATCCGAAATTGTACAGTTACAATATTATAATGAAAATAAATGGTTTTGCCCCTTTGGGGGATTTTTCCTCATAAGCATGTGTTTGAATGTTCTTGCTTAGTTCATTATCTTATTCAATCACATATTGTTGCATGTTTAGGGTTTGTTTGAGTTAAAAGGTGCTTAATATATATTTTTATCATTTGAACGCAAGCGCACATACGTTCTCAAAAACATTTATAGAAACAAATCAACAAACGTTTTCTCAAGATGAGAAACTATAAATGCAGATCTATGTGAAATATAACATAAAACGTTCAGATATACGATTTCTATGAATCAGAAACACAGATCTTAAACTTAATGTTTAAGTTAAAAATAAGATCTCAAAACGAAGAGGTTACAACATGAAACAACTAACAAACCAACACTCAAAACTCTCAAACACTTAAGTTTGTGTTTGGTATATACTGGTTTTGAAAGAGGTTAGGTTTTGAAAGATGTTAGGACGTTTTAGGGTTAGGGTTTCTAACTCTCTCTCTCTCCCTCTCTCTCTAGTTTATCTCTCTCTCTCTCTACTCTCTCTTCTCTCTCTACTCACTCAAATAGACGAAATGGAAAAAGTCTCTTCTGGCTGAGGGTTAGCCTCCTTATATAGAGGGCTGAGAAGGATCGAGAAGATGGTTCAAAAATTAAGGGCTACGATTTGGTCTAGGCAGTTTGACTTTGATCCAAGGGTTATAGATACGTGGTAGTTAAAACGCTTCTGATTGGTTTAAGAGGGATTCACCAGGATTGAATTAGAACGCATGTAGATCGTTGATTATCACGATCCAAGGGTTGAGATTGTTCATAGGGGTTGTCTCTTGGAAGAAACACAAATCAAACCGATATATAAGCGACAGGTGTAGGACTGAGATTGTTCCTGATACGTGTGTTTGAAAGTAATTACCCAGATACCTTGAAGTCTTTAGCGCTTTTGATTTTACCCAAATGAACTTTCAGCCAATAAAACCAACAATCCAAAATTACAGAATGACCCTAATACTTTATAAATCCAATTTTAATTAAGATAAAAGGTGTTTTTAAAAATCATTTAAAATTCCCAAAAATTATTAAAAATAAAATTTAAGGGAAATTAACACACACAACCAATTATATGCAATATACAAGATATGAATGCAATCCTAATGTGTGTGAGTGTTGGTACATATACCTTTGATTAGACAAACAAGAGGAATGAATTTTAGACAATTTCTGAGGCTTTTTGGATTCTAGGAAAGGACACAATTTTGTCACTATTTCCAAACTAGATGAGCACTTATACAATGTAGACTCAAGTGAGTCAAGAGTATAAGGTGCTTCAGTTGTTTCGAGTTTCCCCCTCTAATGCCATGTTTTTAAGCTTAAGTCTAGATATTTTCAAGTTATCATCGTATTATCAAATCGAGAGCCCTGTGACCACACGGTCAGTTCCTACGAGTTACATTGGTCCCGTACGAGGTATTGGTGATTCTCATGGGGTCGTTTGGGGGGATATTTCGAGTTCTTCCCCTCTAATGCCATATTATTAAGCTTAAGTCTATATATTTTCAAGTTATCATTCTATTCTCAAACCGAGAGCCTTGTGACAATGCGGTCAGTTCCTATGAGTTACATTGGTCCCTTGCGTGGTGTTGATGCCTCTCACGGGACTGTTTAAGTGTTGTTTCGTGTTTTTCCCCTCTAATGCCATGTTTTTAAGCCTAAGTCTAGATATTTTAAATTTATCATCACATTCTCAAACTGGGAGTCTCGGGATCACGTGGTCAGTTCTTACGTGTTACATTAGTCCCGTGTGAGGTGTTTGTGCCTCTTATAGGGCTATATGGGGACTGTTTTGAGTTTCCCCTCTCTAACGCTATGTTTTAAGCCTAAATTTATAAAATTTCAAGTTATCTTCATATGCTCAAACTGGGAGTCCCTAGACCACCCGGTAAGTTCCTACGAGTTGCATTGGTCCCGTGCAAGGTGTTGATGCCTCTTATGGGGCTGTTTCGGCCTTTTCCCCTCCAATGCTATTTTTAAGCCTAAGTCTAGATATTTTCAATTTATCGTCGTATTTTCAAACTAAGAGTCCCATGGTCCCATGATCATTTCCTACGAGTTACATTGGTCCCGTGCGAGGTGTTGATGCCTCTCATGGGACCGTTTGGGGACTGTTTCGGGTTTCCCCCTTTAACGCCATGTTTTTAAGTCTAAGTCTTAATATTTTTAAGTTATCATCATATTCTCAAATCGGGCGTCCCGTGATCACGCTATCACTTCCTACGAGTTATATGGGTCCCGTACGAGGTGTTGGTGCCTCTCCCAGGACCGTTTAGTGGTTGTTTTGGGTTTTCCCCCTCTATCGCCATATTTTAAGACTAAGTCTAGATATCTACAAGTTATCGTTGCTTTCTCAAACTGGGAGTCCTGTGACCACGCGATTAGTTCCTACGAGTTATATTGGTCCTATGCGACGTGCTGGTGCCTCTCACGGGATCGTTTGGGGGCTGTTTTGAGTTCCTCTCTCTAAGGCCATATATTTAGCCTAAGTTTAGATATTTTCAAGTTATAGTCGTATTTTCAAACCGGGAGTCTAAAATATTTTCAACATATTATCCATCAATCAAACCTATAATTATCTCGTACTCCTTCTACTTATCCCATTCTCCTTCTAACATACTATCCAACAACTATCCGATAACATGCCAACAACCACTAATTATCCAATAGTCAAACCAAACAAAACCAATAATTGTCTCGTTCTCCTTCTATCATCTGAAAGATTTAATAGATAATGCATATCAATTATATAACTACATTAGTTAAAGTAAAGAGTACCTGGTCCCTACAATCCAAGAGGTCATTAAATAGAGTGTTTTGAATGTGTGATTAGACTAAATATAATCCTGGAGCCCCTAGCGTATTCTTTTACTTGTGCATTTATTGATTAGTTTCTTTGATACAATATTCACAAAATGAAGCTAATTTAACTTCATTGTATGAAGACTGCATCAATTAAGTTGATCAACAAATGTATATGTACAGTAACACGTGGAAGTAACTAAACATTCTACCTAACATAACTTATTATCGAAAGTTGACTTATATAAATCATATATAACATTCTTAAAGGTAACTAAACATTCATAAATCAAAGTAAAGTGCTAATACAATGTCAATATCATAATAGGATACAAATAAGAAAGACAAGGATAAAATAATATCTTGATACTCAATCTTCCTCTAAATCAACTAAAAGATCCCTCAAATTAAGGTTGTCATTAAGAGATGACTGGAAATCTTTTGGAGCCTTTAATGCATCTACTTGAGTAGTCATACCCTTTGGTGGTTGCACAACAATAGACCAATTGCCATCATTTATGCACTTTGAGTATAATACCTTCTTTATGTTCTAAAAGGCACAAATAAAAGGCTCATCGACTATGCGATCTTTACTCTTCAGCTTTGATAAATCTACCATAATAAGTTTGGAGTTAGGATTAACTTTGCAAGAATTCGTTGTATCCTCCACCTTTACCCAATCATAATAAAATACGGTTTTTGTGAAATCTAAGTAATCAAGTTCTAGGATTTATTGGATTATCCCATAATACGTTAGCACCACATTCTTTGGATTTTTATCACTTTTGCTAGCGATAGAAGTGGTCAAGGAAGAAATTGATATTCCACTATTTTGCATCAAAAGATTTTCCTAACATAAATATGAAATGAAATCAAAATCCTTAGTGTGTAATTTCTGAAACTCTTTCACACGAAAATTAGGAACTTTTGCTATTAGATTATCCCGTAATATGTTAGCATCATATTCTTTGGATTTTTATCACTTTTGCTAGCGATACAGGTGGCCAAGGAAGAAATTGATATTCTACTGTTTTGTTTCAAAACCTTTTCCTTATATAAATATGAAATGAAATCAAAACCGTTGGTGCGGAATTTCTTAAACTCTTTCACACGAAAACTAGGACCTTTTACTAGGCGTGAAAGTCTGGAAGAGACATCACCTCTTTTTAGAAGTTTCATTTATTAATAAATTTATATTAGGGCATGTTTTTACCACACATGAGTAAATAGCTGCACACATAAGATGTGAAAATTACCTCTTTTGACACCCATGCCCTAAAATCAATTGTAGTGCAATTTTTCCTTTGATTTTGGGCAATTTAGTTCTCGTACTTCCTACCGGTAAATTACAGAGTTTAGATCATAAATATAAAATACATATAATCAAAGAAGAATAATTCAGTAGATACTCACTCTCTTCAGTCTTCGACTTTATCTTGCGATTCGAAGACATAATGAGTTGCTTGCTCGTATTGTAGATTTGTGGGTTTCACCTCTTTAGGGGTACTAAACGACAATTCGTCCTCAAACTCCTCTAGTTCCTATATCACTCGTTCTCTATGAGGATTGAACCTCCTCACCTCTTATTCTGACATATGTTCCCTAGCATATAGCGATGATTCCACCATTATATATTCTTCTACAATTGACCCTCTAATATACTGTGTATTCTTTACGTACTCTTTGAAGGTTTTCATCAAGTGCTCAAAAGGATAAGTCCAACGATACCGGGACCAGATAATAAAGCTTCATCGCAATGTGATACCCCGCCTAATAAAATATCGGGTGATCAATCCTATACCAGATTAAAAAATGAATCTCATATAGTTCATTCTTAGCATCACTGTCGAAAACCAATTTAATTACTAATAACTTATTAGGCTGGCGTCAAAATTTTATATCAACTAATCTTTTAACCAAACCAACTAAATAAAACATTCACACAATTTATATACACGAAACTGAAACAAAAATAATCGAACACTCGGTAATATAATACAACCAAATTGAATGTCGTACTAAAAAGGCGGTAAAAGAATAAATGAATACAATTGGGCTATCGGCCAGAATGTTACTACAATGCTTCCTATCTAGATTACAAGGATAAAAGCATCTAAAGTAAACCTGCCAACATCCACAACTGTTGCAGAAAACGTCTGACTCGAAAGAATCATCATCCAGTCGTCTTTGTGTCTGGACACCTAATATATATACATATATAGCAAGAGAGGGGAACAATAGAGAAATGGTTCGGAGCCCGAGTTTTGAAAATATTTAGCAAGTGCTTAAAAGCCATATTTTACAATATGAAATCTCTCATATTTAAACTGGTGTCACACTCTCATGAGATACACCTCACCCCTCTTCTAAAGGTGCACACCTATCGCATACATTTTAAATAATTAAGTTACCCCGCCTAACTAATCTCTTTCACCCATCTTCTAAATCCTCCTAACTATCACCTACCTTACGTGATATAATATAGGTTATACCGTAAGGTATTACACAAGCTTTTAGTTAATATAATCCTCAATGTGCTATATATATATATATATAGTTCTCATTTCTATATATAACTATACCGTTCATAATTCGTAATTTTCTCTAGTTTAAAATACCATTTTCACGTCGTATATATATAATTCTCATTTTAATATACGATTTACATTGTATTAATCCGGATATAAGTCTCCCGGAAGAAGAATAAACCCTTATTCATTTTACTCTTTACACAAGTCAAAGCTATATGATATCTCGTCTTCATATACAAGCAATATACTATACGCAATAAATATAATTATACCTATTACAATCATAAGTATAATAACCATCCCATCGAACTATAACTCGAGGATGCAGACTCAAGTGCCTATCCATATTCGGGTTTACTCAATCAACCACGGTACCAAGCCAGATTCACTCATGGTCATGGTAAAAATACTAAACGGTGGAGACGGTCATGGACGATATAACTCGGAGAATATACTCTCCCTGCTCCTAAAGCTAGAGAATTCACCCACATCTCGCAATCTCCCTCGATAGCACTAGAGAAAAAAAAATATAATTTGGCTGTCCATCCCTAATCCCGTGGAACCAGGCTCTAAGATATAAATATACCAATCATACACAGATATATTTATATTCATCTCATAACATATATATACTGTAACAACTACCGTATATAATATATATCATTCCTCAATATGCTCTGTCTGTAATTGCCGAACTCTTATAACGATAGTCGATATTCCGAATGTTCCGATTCGTAATAGTATATAAGTATTCGCACATTTAAAATACTAAACCTATAAGTATTATCTTACTTAATATATAACTCACACCTTAATCACTTTTAAGGATTTATATATAATCCCAAATATACTAATTTGTAATAATTTAAATAAGTATACTATCTACTTTTTTTAGTTCCCTAGGTAACGCATCACCTATAATAATAGTCATCAATAGACGTTAAGGATAGCCGCTCAATCCTCTTTAGCCCATAACCTAAATTCCATCATAATTGCATCATAGGATTTACTCAAGTACATTCAGCCCATATTTATTCTAACTGCATAAATATCTCTACACAGTTACCGAAGACCTCTCTCTCGAACGTTGCTCGCCTTGAACATTCACTAAGTCCATACCCCGAATTGTACACTAAACTAATCCAAGGTTCTCTCTTCCAAAACGAGGTTTACTCACCCTCAATACCGTCATCTAGGAGTCCTAATATCATATCTAGAATCCCCTGTAATAATCTCCAATTATAATTTAACTCCCCCTAAACTCAAAGAAGGAAAACTGCCAAATTCAACAAAGGCGAATCGATTCGCCCCTAATGCGAATCGATTCGGGCTAGTGAATCGATTCGGTCCCCATCCGAATCGATTCGGAACGTGTTCTGCAAAATGTTCCTTAAAGGCGAATCGATTCGGTCTCAATCCGAATCGATTCAGCCCAAGACAGCCTTACAGGTCCCCTTATGCAAATCGATTTGGTCTAGACCCGAATCGATTCGCCCTATTCGGAGGGCACTGTTTGGGCAATTTAATCTTCTCCAAAATCCCAAATAACAATCCAACTTCCATTTTTATAGTTTCTAACCTCGACCAACAACACTACAATCATCCTAACACTGATTTCTAACTAAGATGTCAATTAATTTATGGTCTTAAACCATTTCTCTTAGATTTAAACCCTAAAACCATTAATACCCTAGTTTATCATTTCTCCAATTTCAATCCATATATACACCATTAACGTGGATTTAACACTAGAAATCATCAAAAGTTAATAACACATCTATTTGTGTTTTCAAAATTAATTTTTCCCAAATTTATTTTAAGGGTTCTAACCCAAAATTATATAGTTTACCAACTATAATATGAGATACACACACTCAATTAAATAAATCAAGTAAACACTTGCCTCGTGGATAAAATTCGACGACCTCGAGTCGAATCCCGCGGAGTTTGGGCCGGAATCCCTTTTCTCTTCCTCTTTTTCCTTCCTTTCTTCCCTTCTCTCTTTTCTTTCTTCTCTTCCTCTCTCTCTCTCGTGACTTTTAGGAGAAAAATAAGAGCTTATCCCTTATAAACCCAAAAATGACTCGTTTACTCAATTGCGAGTCCCTACTAGTCCAAAAGTCCCCGGAACCTAAACACTACCCCCGGATACTCTATTCTGAATATCTCGGGCATTTCAAAACCAACCGTGCAATCGAAATCTCCATTCGAGTTACTTAACTAAAAATCACTAATCAGACCTAACACTTCTTAACACGTGTGTTTTCCAATTAAAATATTATCCTTTATCTCTTTACCCAACTGCAACATATAATAAAATAATCCAACTCATTTACTTGAACCCGTAAGAAAATATAACCCATGTAAATATTAATTTGACACTTAAAAACTAATATTTACTATTCATATTACATTATCAATTTATTAAATTACACTCATAAATTCAAAAAATACTATTCATAGTAATTCGTCAATTTCCAAATTTCACCCACTTATGTAATTTAAATATGTATAAAAGTACGAGGTATTACATGCATAAATGCACAAGCAGGTGAATGCTGATATCGAAGAATGACGAAGAAAAATAATTCTCTAATACACAAACTGCCTCGGCTAAAGTTGACTTTGCAAATTTAATGTGCCTTATGTTCACCACTTTTGTACAAAGTAGGGAAAAACACAAAACTGATTTGCATAATTTCTTGACGGAGATCTTTGTGTTCAGAAAAGCAATGTCGAAATAACAAAGGGATTAATTGGATGATTGTGTGTTAGTCGTGAGACTTTATTTCAAGTCATTAGCTTGGTAGCTTACTATCCTACATAAATTACCATAATAACCGATTGGAGTCTTCAAGTTGAACAACATGTCTAAGAGGATCGTCTTCTCACTAGTAGTCAAAGTGAAAGCAGTCGGGGGTAAAAATTCTTCCTGTTGTAGGATCAATTTTTAACCACAATTTTTTCTTTATTTTCATATCGTGTAGACCTCGGTAGGCTCGCTCTTCATCTTTAAAATGATATCCATCCCGACATGTTCCTATCAGATGTTTTGTAACATTCTTCTCTGTGTGCATCACATCAATTACATGCCTTACACGGTGATCTTTCCAATATGAAAAATTAAAAAAATATTGATCGCCTGGACCATGGCTTCACTTTACTAGGATCATTCAGATCCCCCCTAACTTTATGCTTCAGATTTATAAACTGGGGATGTTTGCCTACGTACCTATTCCCCGTAGTCATAGCCATCACTTTCTCCTCGATTTGGTGACCAGAAAACTCAATAGGTTGCATTCTGCGCTCGTGACTGACGGGTAAAAAGTTAGAATTATCGTTCCTTAAAGGGTGATTGGTCGGTAAAAATCTATGACAACCCGTGTAGCTCATCTTACCACTATGTTTTAACCAACAGGCTTCAATTTCCTCCCCACATATGGGACATCCATAATAACCACCGACATTACAATCGGAAAAGGTCCCATAAGAAGGAAGGTCGTGGATCGCCCACATCACCATTACTTTAAGTGTGAACTTTTCACCCTTATGAGAGTCGAAAAACATTATGCCTATATCCCATAAATCTTTAAGTTCTTCGAGTAATGGTGCTAAGAATATATCAATGCCATCACTTGGAGCCTTCGCCTTGGGTATCAACAAAGATAACAATGTGAACTCCTTTCTCATGCTTAGTGTCGGATGGAGACTTAAAGGCACCATGAGAATTGGCCAATAACTCTGACTAGTACTTAAATTACCGAAAGGGTTAAACCCATCGGTTGAGATTGCAAGACGAACGTTGTGCGATTCCTTTGCAACTTCATGGTGTTGTGAATTTACAGTTTGCCAAATGGGTGAATCAACCGGATGACACATCAAATTCCCACCCACCTCACATCGAGCATGCCATGTCATGGCCTCCGCTATCCATGGTATAGTAAAAAACTGTTTTAACCGCGGTCCAAGTGGAAAATACTTCAAAACCTTACTTGGGACTTGCGAGCACTTGCGATTTTTTTACAGCTTTGTTTTTTCCATTCTCATAAATCACATATACAGTCTCACTACATACTGGACATTCATCCTTATCTTCGTGCTCATTTTGTACAATATGTAATCGTACTTACAATCATGAATAGATTTTTATTTCAAACCCAAACCCTTCAAGTTCTTCTTTATGGTAGGATAATTATCTGGTAACGTTTTCTCTTTTGGGAGAATTTCTTTAACCCGCTTAAGAATTGCGATTACCCTGTTCGTAGACAAACCAAATCGAATTTTTGAATTATGCAAACCAATCATTGCATATAATACCGAGTGAACTTCATTGCAATCTTTATACAACGGTCTAGCCGTATCGTCTTTTAACCGTATTTATTCCCGATCTCCTTGTTATTCAACATCAAATTGTTCTTTTACTTATTCATAATGAGCATTATTTGTATCCATAGGTTGGTGGTTTTGATGTTTGTGGAGTCCGTAAGCATAATCAATTGAGTCAGTCAATGGACGATGTGTTGGTGAATTATGTACCACTTTTACTCATTGGGTTTTTGTTACGCGGTCGGGTACCGATAATTCTTTTAGAACATAAGGTATCTTTTTTCACCATGGTATGTCCATATTTTATAGTCATGATAGATTCTCCACTTTATCAAATGCAGCTCAACATCTTCCAATGACTTATATTTTTCGTTCATACAACGGGTGCATGAACCCAAAATCTTGTCACTTTTAACATTTTTAGAAGTGTATTTACCAAATTCATAAATGCCCTTTACATGATTATTTGTTATCCGATTAGTCTCTCCCATCCACTCTTTGTATTATGGGAAATCCATGTAATAATATTCAAATTCCAGTTCTGTGGCAATAGGTTAAAAAATCACTACAAGAAAAATATCTATTTCAGACACTTTTATAAATTAATTTACATCCCTTTAAAGTATAACGTGGTAAACGTGTTCTTTCATTTATTTTCACGCCATCTTTTTAACTAGCCGACCTAAATAAATTGTATTTGATGATTTATACAACATTTTTAGTCACAAGTATCTTAAATTAAAACTCCCGCTCATGCACATTTCTTCCTCCCAAATGAAAAATCGCGCCTCTCATCCCGATTTTAGTGCCACTCTTCCATATCCAACCTTGCCTCTCCATCTCTCTTATCTTCCTTCATATGTCTCGTCCACATAAAACCTATACATAATTGTAATACTTCGTACTTTTATGGGTATTTAAATTACTTTTATAGGTGTAATTTAATACTCAGAGAAATGATTTGAGGAATTAAGTGAATGGATAAAATATTATTTGTCGAGTATCGGAGTAATATTGATGTATGTTATATTTACTTACAGGAATAAGTAAATGAGTTGGATTATTTTATATCATGTCGTGGTTGGGAAAAGTGCCAAGTAATAATATTTTACTCGAAAAATACATGCGGAGTTGTATGGATTTAAAAAGGTGATTTTTTGATAAGTAACTCATATGGGGATTTTGAGCGCATGGTTGGTCTCGGATGGGACGAAATAGTCAAAATAGAGTACCCAGGGGTAGTGTTGGGGTTCCGAGGACTTTTTGGATCAGTAGGGACTCGCATTTGTGTATACGAGTCAATTTTGGATTTAATAAAGGGATAACCCTTATTTTTTCTCTTATAAGGCCACGAGAGAAAGAGAGAAGAAGGAAACAAAGAAAGAAAAGAAAGAAAAAGAGAAAGGAAGAACAAAAAGAAGAAAGAGGAGATTCCGGCCAAGCTCCGGCGGATCCCGGCACGATGTCGTCGTATTTATCCAACGAGGCAAGTGTTTAACTTGCTTTAATTATTTATGTGCATTTATTATTCGTATTATAGTTGGTGAAAATTGTATGATTTTTGGCTTGGGATTCTTGAATCAAAATGGAATTTTTGGAAATGATTTCATATAAATAGAGGTGATAATAACTGCATATGAAATATGAGTTTGAATCCATGTTAATGGCGTAATTTTTTGTGAGAAATTTAAAGAGTTGAATAAAATTGGGGTTTAACTAAGTTAGGGTTTTAATCTTAGTTAAATTGAGGAATCCCATGAATAATATGATGTGTTGGGTTAAAATAAGTGTGTAGATGTTTATAGTTATGGTTGGTGATGTTAGAAACTATAAATTTTGGAGTTGGAGAAGATGATAAAATCCTGAACTGAACACATCGAACCGGTGAATTGCGGTTCGGTTCGATCATCGGACCGATTTATTTTTCAGGATATCGGTTCGGTTTAGTTCACCGGACCGGTTCTTTTTCTGGCATCAGTTCGGTTCGTTTATGAAAGTTAAATTTGAGGATTTTTCTTGGACTTAAAAAGGATTGGTGAAGAATTCCTTTTGGAGATAAATACTAGGCAATCCTAAATAGAGTGTAAGGACCTCTAAAAGAGTAAATGGGTGATATATAAATCTCGAATCCAGGTTATAAATTTTAGGAGTGTTTGGGAAGAATGACACTCGGGAAAGTGATTTCGGCGGATACATATACATTTATGCGTGTGGAATGTATGTGATGATAATTTATGAGTAAAATGCGAATGTGCTAGTAGGATGAAATTAGAATACTATATAGACGTGATAAGCTAATATTCAGAAGGAATTAATGTCATAACTATATCATAAGTGAGAGAATACTTATGGAATTAAAATTAAGTGTGTGCATACTTATGAATTATTATGAATTGTTATATTCGGGATTATAGGCTAGTGCCACGGGAGATAAGCATGGATATCTAGATTTGATAATTTATATATATATATATACAGGTATAGAGACAGTATATACATGATATGATTATAAATATATATGTGTGTGAATGATATATTTGTATGAAACATACCCCTCTAGTGTTATCATGGGAAGTTGCGTGATGTGGGTGAATCCCCTAGTTAGTGAATGAAGGGAGAGTATAGTCCCCATGTCATAGCGTACAATTATTTTAGTAGTGTGGCTCTTTATCATGGGTGAGACGTCTTGGGTATGATTTGGTCTCACTTTCAGGTGAGGAAATATGATCGCTTCCCCTACGTTTGTGTTATGTTTTTATCAGGTCTATGTGAGATCCCGACCGGTGGTACTCAGGATGATATGTGTTTCCCTGGAAGATGATAGCATTCTAGAGACTGCATCCATTGAGTTATAGCTCTGAGGGATGGTTATTATACTTATATAGTGTGTGATATATAAGTATGGATATACTTGATATATATATATATATATATATATATATATATATATATATATATATATATATATATATACACGAATAAAAATAAAGAATAAAGTGAGAAGTGAATTGTACATCCGGGAGAATAAAATCCGGAATAAAAATGTGATATATGTATATAAATATGAGAAAATTATATATGGGATTAATAACACTAAAATGTGAATAGTGTATGATAACTAGTGAAAGTTATTCATAATGAATGGATGAATTATAAGTGAAAATTTATAATGCATAAGCTCGGGAAAAAGCTTAGAATTTTATATACGCGAGGCATCAGATAGCGTATAGATGTTTAGAAGTTTGGTGAGGTGCTAGTTAGGTGGGGTAGCGTAACTAGGGTGTTTAAAATACATGTTTTAGGTGTGCATTATTAGATGAGAGGTTAGTCATATCTCATGTGAGTGGGACACCAGTTTATATATGTATAATATCATATTTTAAATGTTAAAGTATTTTAAACACTTGCCAAATATTTTCAAAATATTTTTGGGCTCTGACCCACTTGCAAATATTTTTAAAACCTTTTAGGTGACTAGACACAGGGACGCTTGGATATTTGTGGATGTTAGTAGGGATTATTTATATGCTTCTATCCTTATGATCTAGATAAGAGGTATCGTGAGTTATATTCGGGCATGTTTCCCAACTACTGTCATTTTATATTATTTTATTTTTTCGCATTTCCGTTTACGCATATTCGATATGGTTGTGTTAATGTTTTACCGAGAGTTATCGATTATTATTTTATTCAATTCAATTAGTTCTTATATTAATTGTGTGGATGATTTGATTGTTTGTTTAAGTAAAAGATTAGAAAGTTTAAAATTTTGACGCCGAACCTAATAGGTTATTAGTAATTAATTAGTATTAGATAATGATGCTGAGAATGATCCATATGAGAATCCTGTTTTATTTTGATAAAGGATTGATCATCTGTGATTAAAATAGGTAGGGTATCACAGATGGTATCAGAGCATCAGGTTCTAGTGTCTTTAGGAATCTATGCGGACGTACTATATTTTCAACATTGGTTTCTATTTGATATAGAGCCCTATGCTTAGGATTATTTATTCATATGGTCAGATTTTGTTCTCTTACTATAATGTATAATTATAGTGAATCTTATATGCATTAGGGTGTGCTTCATATGCCGACACGTAAAGGACGACCAGTGAGGGCGGTTGTGAGAACAATAGGAGGCGAGGATCAGTTGGAGTTGTAAAATATTTCGGGGACAATGACCGTAGTTGAGGTCACCTCTATTATTTCCCGGGAAGTTGGGGCTGTAAGGATTGCTAGGGTGCAATAAATATATCTTTCAGGTACCGCTATAGTAGAAAGTGGTGCCAAATTAGACTCACCCAACGTGGTTAGAATGGGAGAGAGTTAGAGGGGTCTTTGAAGAGGACCACCCGTTGGAATTTTAGAAAATATAGAGATTGTGTGTGTTAGCCAATTGATGTAAAAGACCCAGAGGCTTTGGTATACAACAGAGTGTAGTATACCCATAAGTGAAAATTTAGGATTAAACTTTTTCTTAGCTCGTGGGAGCAGTGTCGTAATGGTCGGAGTCAATCACCACATTTGAAAGATGCAATATTATGCCAATTGTAGGATCTTATGTATGGTTTGACCGTAAGTTCCTTTATTTGTTGTTCAGAAAGAGGCGTGAATGATATTATGAACTTATCACGGGAGGGTCGAACAGAGGCCCATTTGTGAAAAAGAATTTATTTGTCTATCAAACTTTGTACCCGATGAGGTAGGTGTAATGGAGAAAGGAGTCATTATGGGTGATGTATTCACAAAAGGAGTCGTCATCACTTAAAGGAAATTCTGCTTGGATGATCGATGCAGATAGCGATAATGTCGTTCTTTTGACAGTGAGGCTATTAATGCTTCTTTGTGAAGGGAGCTACAAGAGTTGAAGGATTTAGTCAGAGAGTAAGACTCGATGAAACAGTGCTAGTGAAACACCGCAGGGGGAGACCCATCAGGGGACCCATTTAAAGGATTCAGATATCTGAATTCCTACTGAGTGACGGTGGATTCAATCAGGGCTGTTAAAGCCTATAATGTGTTCCTTAGGGCCAACAGAGCTAAGGGAAACAACAGGGATAGCCATCAGGGTTGAGGCTACTAGGGTCCAAGAGAAGGACAACCCTAATACGATCAGTGTGGCTAGGAATAAGGGATTATATAGAGGGATATTTTTATATGGAGAGTAGGACCACATACATTGATTTTTCCCAAAGTGAGTAAAGGGACAAGAGTATGGTGCCTAGCAAGGGCAATGGTTAACATAATTTTGATTTAGTTCGGACGAGCATGTCATGTCCGGGAACCATTTAAGCAGCCAGGGCGATTGGCAAGGTAGAAATATGAGTTTTATCCTCGGGTGAATAAGGTATACTTTATGTGACATGAGCGAGTCACGGTATTTTGATTATCACTAGATCCGCATGTGAGACGAGTTTAGTGGTTATATCGATAACATTATTATGTTTATATATTTTTCGTGGTATAATGGGATTAATTTTTTTGGTTTCATCCGTGGGGAAGCGAATGTAGTCATAGTGGTATATATTCTATTGGAACGACTCGTTCTAGTGATATGTTATACGAGTATGATATTATCCTGAGTATAAACTGGTTATAAATGGTTAGAATGATAGTGGGATATTATTGTAAGGCTATCATGTTCGCTATTCCAGGACATTATGTGTTGTTTTGGAGATGCCTCACATGCAAGAAGGTCGAGCTCGCATTGATATTATATTATAATGGAGACTTCAGAGAGTATAGTTGTCTCGAGATATTTGATCCCGGTGTGTAAGGACTTTACCGATATGACTTAGGGTATATTGGGTTTACTGTTGAGCGGAAAGATTAAGCTCGTTACTATATTTAGCGCTAAGGACTTGGTGATAGGAGAGTGCATTATTATATCACTCCTTTAGAGACGTGGGAGCTGAGATTTATATTTATGTGTCTAGGGATAGGATTTTGAGAGTCCCGGTTATGTGTTTGAAGTTTATGGAAATGGATTACCGCCAATGCTGAGTGATAGTGCATTTGGGAAAGTTTCTTGTTTAAATGTTATTACGGGATGAGATACGCATGGACCTTGGTAACCGTCGTGAGTAGAGAGACGTTGATGGATGCTAGGGCATCAGTTTTGAATGTTAATCAATGAATGTATGGAGAAAACACTTTGAGATGAGAACTCTTATACGCTATATGGCATGAGGAGCCGATAGTGCTGTGACAAGGCACTGGAATTTTTCTCACCACAAGTTAAAGGGTGGAACAATGCTAAGGAGAATTAATTTCTAATTTATGGGGTGATTGAGAATACCCATGTGTTATAGTCACGTTGAGAATGCGAGGGGAATACTGTCATGTGTCTTGCGTGTGAGACGTTTGTTATGTTATGCTAATATTGCACGGACAATAGGGTCTATGGGCGCCCTGGTTAGCTGATTTCAAAATCGTTCGAGTTAAAGGGACGTGGGAATAAATGTGTGAGATATATGCATGTGGAGCAGTTATATACATAGCTAGAATGGTAGGATGGATTAAATGTCGTGTGAGAAGGACGATGATCAAAGTATTTGTGTGCAATGAGAGTAGCACACCCGAGATGAGTTGAAAGGCTGTGGGAATCCATTTAAAAAGGATATCTCTTGAGAAGAGGAAAATCCAACTATTATGGGAAAGTGAAGCGGAGTCCTGCTCAGTCGAATGTTGAGGGTGGCTTGTGCGTAAATAGAATGTTGATGTCTATAAGGTAAGAAGGGACTAGAAGTGCGCATTGTGGCTAAGAGGGCACGAGTCGTGATTTTTGGTATACCCCGGGGAGAGAAGGAGAGTATAAAGTACCACTTAATGTGAGACTTTATAAGTGGGAATTGATGTTAGGTGAGACATAGTGAGATTGTCTTTGAGTGCACCACTCATATATGGAAATAGGTTAGTGTGCCCAAACCTTTCTTTAAAAAAAAGTATTGCACCGGTGCAAGGTGCTGCCCAATATTATTTTGAATCAGGATGAGATTCTTAAACCCTACCTCTGATAGGGATTTTCAGGAAGTAGTGGGGATGCCATTTTGTTATGGGCAAGTCGTGTCACCTATGGCCCGATGAGTAGACGAAAGGTAATTGACGACTAGTAAAGTGGTAAGAATGCGATTCAAGAGTCACTGCGGTTATTTTACTTTCGCAATTGACATAGCTTGTAAGTGAAGTAAAACATAGTACGGTAACTGAGATGAGAAATTACACGATTAGTAGAGTCACTCATACCTGTTTGTCATAGACAAGGTGGATATTGAGGTTTTTTGTGGGAAAGCCTGGCCATTCTCCCGCTGATTGATTAAAGGTGAGTGGAAAATTAAATTTTTGGATCGGGTGAGAATTAGAATCTGTTTACAAAGTGAAGTAACCACAAACTGTTGGAATGGATACGGGAGGCTGACACTTAGTGGTGTATGGCCTTCCAATAATTTTGAGGCGATAGAGCCAGTGATATATAGGCTCATCTTATTCGAATGTCATTGCTAGAAGAACAATGTGTGATGTGCCGTTATTAAAGTGAGACCTTATGACTGATGGAGTATATCAGTATAAAGAGAACTGAACAAGCTTGCCATTAAGCTGGAGCTATAGTGATTAAGCCTTTAGATAGGCTCGCGGGTGTAAAGTAGAGTAACCCTTATGTTATTTTGAGATTGATCTCGAGTACTAGTTAAATGATTAAATTTTGTCTTTATTAATCTCAAGCATTATATATATGAGGTTCAAGCCCGCATCATATATAATCAAAAGTAAGAATAAAGTGGTGTTGAGATAGCTACACGCGCATTGCATTCTTAATCATCCCGATTACCCAGGGCAAACGAGATTAAAAGTCCTACAATGGGTGTGATCACCACATAGCACTATTGGATCAATTATTTAATTCAGAAACTTAATTTCATACATATGTAAAGAACATCGAGTTGGATTCATGCGTCCCAACCCTTAGAAACTTAGCCGGACATAACTTAACTAAATAAAAACATAATTTTTGAAAAACAAAACATCATACTATATGGAGAATGGGGAAGAAGAATGTGATGAATCAAAACAAATAACTAATCTAAGTAAACACTGAAGGATAAATGGAAAAATATTACATGTATTGAAGAAATCCCAGAAATAAAACTTCAATCTTCACTCAAAATTCACTCTTTGACAAAACTAGGGTTCGTGGTTACAAAACCCTTCTACTACTACTCGAAATCTAATTTTTTTGAACGCCTAATATTGTGTAACAACCTTGAAAAAATATCCCAAGGAATTTTACAAGAGATCGAGCCAACATAAATCTCTTAAGAAAGAAAATGAAATTCTGAGAAAATCCAAAATGGTCCGGATCGGCGGGACTGGACGATCCGGATCTCTCCCTTATTTGAGTCAGGCATCTGCACAGGGGCAGTTCGAATCCTTTAATTTTAATAGTTCTGAATCGCTCTTGTTTTTCATTCAGAGATTTTGTTACCAACAGGTTCAGATCTTTTATTTTTAGTAGGTCCGGATCGTCAACTTTTTTCTTGACTTATCTCATCTTCAACTGATTATAACTTCTTCACTGTAGCTCGGATTTAGGTGGCATTTTTTTCAGTGTTCTTATAATTGAAAGATCTCCAACTTTCCAGTTGGCCCCAAATCCTTACTAAGGCTGCAAAATTACAAAAATTCCCTTCAACTTCCCGTTTCTTGGTTTCTTTCACTATTTTGAGTTCGCTCTCGCACGTTCTTGCATGAAATACCTGTAAAACACATAAGAGATATACAAAATACGAAATACTTGCCTAAAAGGGTTAATAACATAAGTATGAGATAAATCCATATATATTACAATGCACGGGAACATAAAAATACCGAAATTAAGGGAATAAATGTGAAGAATTTATGCCGAATCAAATCTCCCTAACTTAAAACTTTGCGCATCCCGAGCAATGTAAAAAAGAATCTAAAACTTAGCTGAATTCTCAAATTTCACTTATTGATGTAAAATACCACTTTCGCGGGCAATCGATTGCATTTAGCATATGCAACAAGCCTTTAAACCCTAGGTTACCCTAGTAGGACGAGTTGTGTCTCATGAGGGTTTGCAATGAATATACCCACAAAATTCGACTCAAAGTAAAGTCAAACTACTTAAAAATTGTACAATTTAAAGTTTTCAGAAAATAGTCACCACAAATTCATATTCGAGAGTCTCAAATCATAGCGTGTGTATATGTGTGCGCGAAGCTAGAAATTTAACCGCTAATTTTCACTGATTGATCATTACGTTACTTTTTTGAAAAGTCATTTTAATTCAAATGCTCACGGAATACTCTCACAAACAAATCACTCGGAATGTGGCTATTCTCTTGGTAGGTTTGATATAAAGAGCAAATATAATGGAACACAAGTTCACGCACACAAATTTTAAAGACAAAATATTTATGGTGAAAAGATCTCATCATCGGAATACGGTTATTGAAAAATGGAAACATCGCCTCGTACCCACACATTTAATCTCTTTTATTATCTTTTGTGCCTTAACTCTCCACGCGAAAACCAAAGTCGCAATTCGGACTCGGTTAGGACTTTTTCGGGTTATAAGGTATAATGGGTAAAAGGAGATGGTTGGATATTTTTGGAATTCGAAAATTTTCTTGTGATGTCCGTTAGAGCTTTTTTTCGGGCATTTGCTCATTTTCTCTTCTTTTTCTATTTCTTTTTTATTTTTATTTTCTGGCTATTTTTGTTGAGCATTTTTTATTTTTCTCTTGCCCCTTTTTTATTGCACCTTTTTGGATTAATTTTCTGAATTTTTCATTTTCACAATTCCGAGATAATTTGGTGTTTTGGGCTAATCAAATGAAAAGGGAAACATTTACTCGACTCAATTGGTTTTTCAAAATGGATGATTTTTCACAACTTTATATGGCTAATATTTTTTGGTGTCAAACGGGGGCCTACTTCATTATCCAAATTGCTAAATGCTTTACCATATGCGTTTCGAGTTTAATTTAAGTTTAGAGATATATTTTGCGCACTTTTCGAGACAACATCTCACATATTTCCCATAACCGATCAAAATAAAGGAATAGAGATCGTCAACGACTTTTGTAAATGCTAAATAGAGCTTTGAGTTAACAATTAACTCGGATTAATACTCACAAAAATAATAGACTCAAAATCTCACCGAGTTTGTTAATCTCCACACTTATTCGTTAAGTCATCAATTTTCGCTCAATTTCCATCTTTGGTCAATTTCGGCTTTGTGCATTTGAATTTTACAATTTGAGACTTCAAATAAAATTTTGGTGATATTTTTGAAAAATTTAAATTCCAATTTTTATTTATTTTGAAGAAAAATATTTTTGGCCTTTTCAGAATTTTTCATTTTTTTGGAAAATTTTGAAATTTTCTAATTTTTTTTTGGGCATTTTAAAATTTATGAAGTTTTTAAAAGACGCACTTGTTACCCCCCCAACTTAGACTTTTGCATTGTTTTCAATCGAAAAGACTAAAAATCTAAAGAAGAGCAAATAACAAGTGTGACAAATAAAACAAACAAACATTTAAAATGCAAAAAGACACTAAATGACACTAACACATGACTCAATAATACAACAAAAATCACCTCATACGCGTCGGGGGTGCGACGACCTCTCATCTCTCCACAAACTCACTAAACCCGCGAACAGGGTCCAATTCTCTCCTTGTCTCTCGCGTCTTCATATCGTAAATCAATAATCGGAACAGGTTGGGACCTCGCCCATAGATAAGGGAAAGATCGGGATACTCGTTGTTACTAATCGGAAAGGGATCCTCGTGATGATTAGTTAAAGCGTGGTTTATGTGCTCTGACTCGGAGGGAACACCTAGGTTTCTTTCAATTTTTTAAATGCATGGGTCGGACTCTAAGTCGGATGAAATACAACTTTTCTCCTTAATCGCCTCCGGCACCTCAAGTGGTATGGGTGGATGGTCACAAAGAATTCATCTATTTTATCTTTCCATTCGCTTTTTTCTAAGTGACTACAAGAGTCCAATAGGGATTGGACTTCAACAGTAAGGCTCTCTTCCATCGACCCGAATTCTTTTTCAAAGTCTTCAAGATTTATATCTCCTAATTCTGTCTCTCGAGTGTGTTTCGAACATTCTCTTTGACTCTCTTCTAAATACTTTTGTGATGTGGAGGGATAGTTATTATCAAGGAATTCATTTATTGTATCTTGCCATTCTCTCTCATCCAAGTAACTAAATGAGTCCAATAAAGGTTGGACTTCTACATTTAGGCTCTCATCCACATGCCCAAATTCTTTTTCAAAATCTTCCATGCTCACGCCCCTAACTCTGTCTCGCGAGTAATGCCTACGTCCTCGCTTACTCGCTCGATCTCTAACTCCGCTATTTTTCTCTCCTCTAACCACTCTCTCTTACTCTCAATCGTGATCACTACACACACCTCCTCCACCTTTCTCTCATTGTCAAAACTACCACTCTCACTTAATGAAATAAAGCACACCCCTAACGGCTCTCACTTGTGGGACCTCTCATGCTCGTGTACCGTCTCTTCCGTAAGATCCATTTCTCGTGATTTGCCCTCATCACCCTCGAGATTGGTGATGTTAAAGATATTTGTTTTGAGGGTCATATTCCCAAACGTAAGTTGCATGTGCCCATTTCGAGTGTTGATCAAGGCATTAGCCGTAGCTAAGAATGGGAGGCCAAAAATGATCGGGACATGATTACTTGGTACAACGGAGGGCTCCTCGTCCCAAATGACAAAATCCACCGAGAATTAGAATGTGTCAACTCGGATGATCACGTCCTTAATGATTCCCTGAGGTATCTTTACGGAACTATCTGCGAGTTGGAGAGTCATGTTTGTGGGCTTATGGTCCCCCAAACCTAATTGCTTATAGACGGAATAGGGGAGAATGTTGACACTCGCTCCTAAATCTATTAGTGCTCTCTCAATTCGATTTCCCCCCATGATGCACGAATTAGTGGGTGCACCCGGATCTTTGAATTTGGGTGGAAGGTCACTTGATAGTATTGAGCTGACTTTATGTGCTGGGAATTCATTTTTCTTTCCCTTTAGCTTTCGTTTCACCGTAAGTAAGTCCTTAAGAAACTTGGCGTACGCGGGAATTTACTTTATGGTATCGAGAAAAGGTAAATTAATCTTTACTTGCTTAAGAACGTCTAACAAATCTTCACGAGATGATCTTTGGCATGAGATACTAACCGTTGGGGAAACGATGAGGCTGGGGGGGTTCACTACAACTTCGGGCTCACTAGTGTTTTCGTTATCACTCTCATTCAAGGAGGCATCTTCGGCCTCTTTCGTACTGGGTGAAACCTCCTTGCCTTTAGGTGTGTCGTGTGATAAAGGTGCTAAATCAACAACTTTCCCACTACGTAGAATGGCTATCACGCAACATTGCTCTTGATTTGCATTAGAATTAAAGCTTACACTAGTTTGACCTTGGCGAGGTCTTTGTCCTTGGGACGAAAACTTGCCCTTTTCTTGGATACTTAAAGATGATTGTAACCAAGAGATATTCATATTTATGTCGATGAACATGCGCTCAAATCTAGCATTGGTTGAATTTTGGGATTGGATGAATTTATTCCAATTATCCTCAAGAGATCTCCGCGGTGGGGTAATGTATGGGCCTGGAGGTGGTGCTTGCTGAGATTGAGGAAGGGGTGGAGGTAGGGCAATGTGTGAATAAGTATTCAATGCATCATGTTGTTTCCCATAGCTAAAACCAAGATGGTTTTTCTATGAGGGATTGTAAGAATTTCTTTGCAGGGCCCCGAAATTACCCTTAAATTATCCTACACCACTCACTTTCTCTTGAAGCACGACCTTGTAGGCGGGTATCGTCGGGCAGTCCCCTATTGAATGTCCTGCCTCACAAATAAAACATACCTTCTCAATGGAGGTGTGGATGGGACCAATTGGTTCTCTCACGCGTGCAACGAGTAACTCTCTCATGCCTTTCTCAATTTGATCGAGTCGACGGTCCGTCATGGTATATTTGTCTACGTTAAATAGAAAGGATTCCGATGGAGTGGTGGCCGGTTGGTGAGTTCGATTCTGAGTGCTAGGGTCAGATGTATCCCATGCTTGAATGGTTTCAGTGACATACCTCAAAAGGAGCTCAGCATCATTAGCATCTAATTCGATAAAGGGGCCATCACACATTTTTTCAACAAGTTATTTGGAGTTGATGTTCAGCCCATGATGGAAGAATGAAATAATTTATTATTTATTAAATCCATGAGGAGGGCATAAAGTAACTAACTTATTGAAACCCTCAGAACATCGATCAAACGACTCATTTTCTAATTGTCGAAAGGTTTGAATTTGAGCCTTAATGGAGTTCGTTCGATGTGGAGGAAAGAACTTCTTGAGAAACTTGGATTGTAACTTGTTGCACGATGATAACTAGAAAAATTGCTTCTCTACCATAGATTTTGTCGTTGTTGCAACTTCTCTATCCATCAAAATTTCCCTTGAACCTACAAAATTATAACAAAACTAGTGTGTAGAGGTAAGTAAGGGAGTCAATCCAAATCTAAGGGTGAAACACAAAATTGGTGAGGACATAAATAGATTCATTTGAATTTTATTATTATTTATTTATTTTTTGCTTTTTATATTTTTTTATGGATTTTTCAAGGGATTTTTTTTAGCTAACTAACTATACTAATTTTTATAACTACTAATTAAGAAGTAAAAGCTAATTTAAGAAAGGTGAGATAAACAAAATTGTCCTAATAAGTAAACTAACAAAATTGGACTCATGAGGACTTCAAAATTTCATCCCATAAATGGGAGATTAGCCCTCAATAATCATCATCCAAAAATATAAGCTAAACAATTGAAAGTATGAGATAATTAAACTAAAAGTAAAAGAGAGGAACAGATCAAATCCATTTAAGCCTTGAATTGACATGAAATCTTCAATTACATCATCAATCTCTCGATTACAATTCTTCACTCATGTATTTATTGAAGCTAAACTAAAAATTACAAACGAAAAATTAAAAGGATAGTGGATGAATTCATAATGGACAATTAAATAATTAAAGAGATTTGCTAAAAATGCAAATCCTAAAATTATAAAATTGTACATCAGAATTCACCCAAAGAAATAAATTCTAGATCATTAATTTATATTGAGATAATTGCTAAAAATGCAAAATCTCAACATAAATGAATGGGTTAGAATTTATCTCCCATAAGGGATAAATTTCAACACACACCTCTATATTGAGGTATTTGCTAAAAATGCAAATACTCAACATAGAGGGGTGGGGAGAATTTTATCACACCAAGCTTAAAACTAATTTTGATATCTATATTGAGGTCTTCATCCTCAATATATAGGAGGCATGGAGCATGAGGGGTAAAAATGGAAATTGGCAAGGGTGTGCATGTAGGAATGGTGAGAGCACATGTGCATGGAGGTGTGAGGTGAGGATAAATTCAAATTTGATTTGAGGGGTATTTTGGGTGTTTGGTTAGAAGAGGTTAGTTAGGGGGTAGAATAGGAAAAGGGGTTAAATGGTTTTATGGCACATGGGGCATTTGGGGTTTAGTTAGTTTTTGCAGATCGTGGCTTTTGGCTTTGGAAGAAGTGGGTTTGGTTTTTGGAAAAGAAAAATGGGTAAGGCTGGATTCGGGTTGGGTTCGCCAGCTTTGGGTCGGAGTTGGGGCAAGACAGGTGCGTTTGGGATAGTGGGTCAGTATGTCGCAGGTTCGGTCGGAGCGAAACGCCGACGCTGGAGCAGGTGTGAGGCTCGGGTTAGGTCCGAAGATGTGGTATAGGCAGTGGTCAAGTGGGTATCCGCGCCAGAGGTAGGTGCGCCGGAGCTCGAGGCTGCTGGGTTGATGCCGCCGGTGATATACCGAAGGTCGCGCAGGTGGGGATGTGGCGTCGCCGGATTGGGTATGTCAGGGAGATAGAGAGAGGGGTCGGAAAAAGGGAGGTCGCCGCCGGCGACGGGGGCTATGGTGGTCATGGTTTGGCACCATCGGAATTTGCAGGGCTGCTGGTGTTTTAAAGTTTGTTAATGGTGTTATGTGTTTGGTTGTTTATGGGGTGATGAGATAGAGTGAGAGGTGGTGGGAAGAAGATGATGGGAATGGAATTGTGTGCGGTGAGGGTGTTGGGTAGATGGTGTGTAGGTTAAAATTATGTGGGTTTAGGATAAGTGTAGGATAAGGGGGTTGTGTGTGTGTGTTTAATTTGAACCCCTTAAAAATTAAAACAAAAACTAAAATTAAAATTAATTCTAAATTGAAAATTAAACTAAACTAAAAAAAAAGTAAAATAAAATAGACACGACACACTAAACAAACTCTAAAAAAAACTAAACACAACTAAAATAAAAACTATGAATAAAAACTAATAACTCAAAAAATTAATTAATAACTACTAAAATTATAAAATCCTATAAAATAAAAGACACAAAAATAAAAAAAGATAAATCTAAAAAGAAATAAAAAATAGAAATCTATAAGACTAAAAACTAAAAGCCTAAAAAAATAAAATCTAATAAATCTAAAAATAAATGAAATCCTAAAAAAAACTAATTCTCATAAAATAAAACTAATAAAAAATAAAGATAAAATAAAAATAAAATATAAAAATAGTAAATAAAACCTACAAATTCTAAATAATTCTAAATTAAATCTAAAAAATAAAACGACACTAAATAAAAATCTAAAAAATTAAAATAAAATAAAAAGGAATCAAACCAACACACACGGGTCTTGGGTGACGGTTTATGGACAAGTTTAGGCTAGGTTTGGGTAGGATGAGGTTACGGGGCAAGGGTATTTAGCTCCATAAAATGCACAATTGCCTTGAAATACGCGTTTGAACACCGCAACGTGCATTCGTCCTGCATATTGAACAATTAAGCGCATAAGACCCATATTGTCGAGAATTAGCAACTAAAACACATCTATTCGGGGTATAAAATGTACAGTTTTGGGTGCTTATCACATGACGTAATCGAATTAGGAGGTAAAGACCATAGCCAGGTCTTAGATTTATCCTTGAGAGAAAATGGGAAGAGCTTGAGGTGGATCACATCTTTCATGCGTACTTGATCGCTGAACGTCTCACACGCCTTTTCAAACTCCTGAATGTGGAGATAGGGCTTTTCGATTCTATTCCATGATATGTGGGAAGGATTTGGATCATTCCATTTCGGAAACAAAATTGCCTTGCATTATATAGGAGCAGAATGCATCCCAGAGTGACTGACCTCTCAGGGTACATGAATTTTCTCAAGGGTCGATAAGGTGCCTCTCCCTCACCTGCGCCTACGCTTCCGTGCTGTGACATGGCTCTCTCACTTAAGGACTCAGTATACCCACTCGGTGCACTAGGAGTGTAACCTGAAGTATAACTAGATGGGTAGTTTGCTATTGAGTTTGGCGGTGTAGGAGCTGGAACCCAAAATTAAGGATTGTTAAGCGTGTGTGGGCTATCAGGATTGTACTCGACAATCGAGTTTTCGTGAATGCGCGTAAGAGTGCTTTAAGGATTTTAGCGTGGATTTTGCATTAACAGGATTTTGAGAGATATCGCATCTTTTTCTTTTCTTTTTTTTTTGGATTTTTAATGAATTTTTGATCAAGGTTATGGATTGACTCAATCTAACCTACAATCTACCTAATTCACTGGCAACAACGCCAAAAACTTGACGCGACTTAAAAAGTGTTCTAATGTGCGTTCTTATATAGGCTTAAGTGCAAGCCTATCGCTCAAGTAATAATCCCGGTAAGTCGAGTATCAATCCTCAGGGAAATAGGAAGAGAAAATCGTGACGACGTTTGGAGAAACGGAGAACCCTAACGTGATTATAAAAGAAGTGAAAAGACACTTTGAATGGGAAATTAATTATGAACTAAATGAAGAGTTAAATTAACAACTAACTGAAATAAATACTAATGAAATTCAGCTATGATAATTAATCTAAGAGCAGATAACAAATGTATGAAAGACTTAACTACGAATGAGAACAATAGGTTAGGATGTAATCCTCCAACCCTAGTGCATTTAACGATGTTAAAATTGACTCTCGAATTGAAATAAATGATTAAATCCAGTCTTTATTAATCTCAAGCATTATATATATGAGGATCAAGCCCACATCATATATAATCAAAAGTAAGAATAAAGCGGTGTCGAGATAGCTACACACGCGTTGCATTCTTAAGCATCCTGGTTACCCAGGGCAAACGAGATCAAAAGTTCTACAACGGTTGTGATCATCACACAACACAATTTGACCAATTATTTAATTCAAAAACTTAATTTTATACATATGTAAAGAACATCGGGTTGGATTCATGCATCCCAACCCTTAAAAACTTAATCGGACATAACTAAACTAAATAAAAACACAATTTTTGAAAAACAAAACATCATACTATATGGAGAATGGGGAAGAAGAACGTGTTGAATCAAAACAAATAACTAATCTATGTAAACACTGAAGGATTAAAGGAAAAATATTACTTGTATTGAAGAAATCCCAGAAATAAAACTTCAATCTTCACTCAAAATTCAGTCTTTGACAAAACTAGGGTTTGTGGTTACAAAACCCTTCTACTACTACTGAAAAAATAATTTTTTTGAACCCCTAATATTGTGTAACAACCTTGAATAAATAGCCCCCAGAATTTTACAAGATATTGAGCTAGCATAAAACTCTTAAGAAAGAATATGAAATTATGACAAAATCCAAAACGGTCCGGATCGGCGGGACTGGGCCATCTGGATCTCTCCCTTATTTGAGTCCGGTATCTGCAGTAGGGCAGTCCGAATCCTTTAATTTTAATAGGTCTGGATTGCTCTTATTTTTCATTAAGAGATTTTGTTGCCAACCGGTCCGGATCTTTTATTTTTAATAGGTCGGGATCGCCCATGAAATTCCTCCAGAACTTTTTCTTAACTTCTCTCATCTTTCAACTGATCATAACTTCTTCACCGTAACTCGGATTGAGGTTCCATTTTTTCCACTGTTCTTGTAATTGAAAGATCTTCAACTTTCCAGCTAGCTCCACCTCCGGACTAAGGCTGCAAAATTACAAAAAAACCCTTCAACTCCCCATTTCTTGGTTTCTTTCACTATTTTGAGTTCTCTCTGACACTTTCTTGCATGAAATAACTGTAGAACACATAAGAGATATACAAAATATGAAATACTTGCCAAAAAGCGTTAGTAGCATAAATATGAGATAAATCCATATAAATTACAATGCACGATAACATAAAAATACCGAAATTAAGGGGATAAATGTGAAGAATTTATGCCGAATCAAGAAGGAAATAATGAAAGAAAATAAAGAAGAAGAGAAAGGAAGAAAAGGAAGAATAAAGAGGAGATACCAACCAAGCTCCTATGAATCTCGATAAGAGGTCATCAAATTTATACAACGAGACAAGTGTTTAACTTGCTTTAATTATTTATGTGTGTTTATTATTCATATTACTGTTGGTGAAAACTATATGATTTTTTGGTTGGGATTCTTGAAAAAAATTGGGGTTTTTGGAATTGATTTCATATAAATTGAGGTGATAATAACTTAGAGTTTGAATCCATGTTAATGGTGTAATTTTTTGTGAGAAATTTGAAGAGTTGAATAAAATTGGGGTTAAACTAAGTTATGGTTTTAATCTTAGTTAAATTGAGGAATCCCGTGAATTAAATGATGTGTTGGGTTAAAATAAGTGTGTAGATGTTTATAGTTATGGTTGGTGATGTTAAAAACCATAAATTTTGGAGTTCGAGAAGATGATGAAATCCCGAACAGAACACATCGAACTGGTGAATTGCGGTTCGGTTCGATCATCAGATTGGTTTGGTTTTTTGGCCATCAATTTGATTTGGGTCACCGAACCGATTCATTTTTGGAGCCATCGGTTCGGTTAATTTATTTTCGAACCGTATCGGTTCACTTTCTGGCCATCAGTTCGGTTCATTTATAACAGTTGAATTTGAGGAATTTTCTTGGACTTAAAAAGGATTGGAAAAGAATTCCTTTTGGAGATAAATACTAGGGGATCCTAAATAGAGTGTGAGGACTTCTAAAAGAGTAAATGCGTGATATATAAATATCAGGTTAGCGGGGATAAGATCCGGGTTATATATTTTAGGAGTGTTTGGGCCGAATGACACTTGGGAAAGTGATTTCGACGGATACATATAAATTTATGCGTGTAGAATGTATGTGCCGATAGTATATGAGTGAAATCCGAATATGCGAGTAGGATGAAATTAGAATACTATCTTGAGGTGATAAGATAATATTCAGAAGGAATTAATGTGATAATTGTATCATAAGTGAGAGAATACTTATGGAAATAAAATAAGTGTGTGCATACTTATGAATTAATACGAATTGGTATATTCCGGATTATAGGCTAGTGCCACGGGAGATAGGCATGAATATACGGATTTGATAATATATATATATATATATATATATATATATATATATATATATATATATATATATATATATATATATATATACGGGTATAGAAACACTATATACATGATATGATTATAAATATATATGTGTGTGAATGATATATTTGCATGAAACATACCCCTCTAGTGCTATCGTGGGAAGTTGCGTGATGTGGGTGAATCCCCTGGTTAATGAATGCAGGGAGAGTATAGTCTCCAGGTCATAGCGTTGAGTTATTTAAGTAATGTCACTCTTTATCATGGGTGAGACGTCTTGGGTATGATTCGGTCTCACTTCCAGGTGAGGAACTATGACCACTTCCCCTACGTTTGTGTTATGTTTTTATCAGGTCGGTGTGAGATCCCGACCGGTGGTACCCAGGATGATGTGTGTTTCCCTGGAAGATGATAACATTCTAGAGACTGCATCCATTGAGTTATAGCTCTGAGGGATGGTTATTATACTCATATAGTGTGTAATATATAAGTATGGATATACTTAATGTGTGTATTACACACACACACACACACACACACACACACACACACACACACACATATATATATATACGGATAAAAATAAAGAATAAAGTGAGAAGTGAATTGTGCATATGAGAGAATAAAATCCAGAATAAAAATGTGATATACGTATAGAAAGATGAGAAAATTATATACGAGATTAATATCACTAAAATGTGAATAGTTTATTATAACTAATGAAAGTTATTCATAATGAACAAATGAATTATAAGTGAAAATTTATAATGCATAAGCTTGGGGAAAAGCTTAGAATTTTATATATACGGGGCATGAGACAACGTATGGATGTTTGGAAGTTTGGAGAGGTACTAGTTAGGCGGGGTAGCATAACTAGGGTGTTTAAAATACATGCATTAGGTGTGCACTATTAGATGAGAGGTGAGGGGTATCTCATGTGAGTGCAACACTAGTTTAGATATGGAGAATATCATATTTTAAATGTTAAAGTATTTTAAACACTTGCTAAATATTTTCAAAACGTTTTGGGCTCTTACCCGATTGCAAATATTTTAAAAACCTTGTAGGTGTCCAGACACAGGGACGCTTGGATGATACTATTCGTTCGAGTCAAACGACGTTGCAGCAGCTGTGGATGTTAGCATGGATTGTTTAGACGTTTCTATCCTTATGATCTAGATAGGAGGTATCATATTGCCCAACTATTGTCATTTTATATTATTTTATTTTTTTCTCATTTTCGTTTACGCATATTCGATTTGGTTATATTAATGTTTTACCAAGAGTTATCAGTTATTTTTTTATTCAATTAAATTAATGTTATTATTAATTGTGTGGATGATTTGGTTGTGTGTTTAAGTAAAAGATTAGAAAGTTTAAAATTTTGATGCCGGCCCTAATAGGTTATTAGTAATTAATTAGTATTAGACAGTGATGCTGAGAATGATTCATATGAGAATCCTGTTTTATTTTGATAAAGGATTCATCAACCGTGATTAAAATTGGCAGGGTGTCATAATAATCTGTACAATTTGCCTAGTATGTCCTATCTGCCATCTCATTGCTGCAAGTCCCATCTGCCATTTCATTCCTGCAAGTCCCTACCACAGGCAATTGCATCTCAGGTGTTTTTTACCCTAGAATTGTTCGTTCATTTGACATTTAAACCCTAGATAGTTAGAATTATCTTAGTTACCTTACTTCATCTCAATAACTTGGTAGATGTCTCTTGTATAAGCTCGTACTCTCAATCTTCAGGTATTAATGTTGTTTAGTGTTCTTATGTTCTGATATATGTAAAATTTATTTTGTTTGATATAATTATTCATTATAAATATGATGAATTGAAAATTAGGACATAATACGTTTTTCTTTGATTTCATTTGAATGTATGTATTGTTTGGAAATCCATATTAATCGATATATATATATATATATATATATATATATATATATATATATATATATATATTTGTCTTTGATTACATTTGTGTTGGATTTCACGAGGAGGTTGGCAAATTATTATGTACATAGTTTAAACTAATAATGAATGATGACAGATACAAATTATTGAATATTTTCAACCAACACACTTAAAATTTCTTTAAGAAGCAAGAAGAAGATGTGATTCCCTATTCGGATATGGCATAACTTATGTAATCTACTCTTCTTCTTTTCTTTTTGTAGCTTACTGGTATGCCTACCAACCCTTTGATATTTATTTTGCTTGAACCCTTATTTTCGTTCCCATGTTAGCGCTTTTCCTTATAATATTATTACTCTCCTGGTTCAGTTGTGAAGGTTATTTCTTTGACTACCTTGTTCTTTGGTATTGCCTTTTGATTTATGAGTATAAATTGTTTGATGAAACCACTCAAAACCTGCTATAAAGTGTTTTGAGAAATTTGTGGAGTGAGGGATAGTTATTTTTATTGTTAAACATAGTCATACTTTGTTTAATTTTTTTCTCATTTTTTATTTTTGCTTTAGGTTCACTTCAAGTGACTCCACGTTTTATATATATATATATATATATATATATATATATATATATATATAGAGTAAAGCTAACGTTTATATCAAATTCTATCACAAGATCCATATAACTAGAGGTCAAATTATGATATAGTTATTAAAATCATATCCGTGTAGTTCTACCATTACTTGCAGAACATAAGATCGCATAAAAAAAGGGGAGTATTAGAGTCAAGTCTCTGTTTTTTTTGCATTGGAAGAAATTAGAATTTAACTAGAACTATATTTATAAGTAAAAGCTATAAACTACAATAATTCTACCAAATAAGCTATCATATTACGTGAAGAGAATATCCAAAAAAACATATAAATAGTGAAGTGCAAATTCTTCGATAATACAATAGGTACAACGATGTGTATGGATCTCGTGCACTCTTAATTGCCCACTTTATAAAATTCATCTTGTAAATAACGATTTATAAATTTCAACTTATAAAAGTATACATGTCTACATATCTCATATCCATAAAATCTAACAAAGGTAACTACCTGTTAATGCTTATATATTAAACTTACTGCATGTAGTAAATTGGGCAATTGAGAGTGAAAATTGAGTCTTTAAAGGGTCATTTGCATAACGGGATCCATACAAAGTCTAACAAAGGAATCTACTTGTTAATGACTATATATTTAACTTATTGCATGTTGTAAATTAGGAAACTAAGAGTGAAAGTTTAGTCTTTTATAGGGCCATTTGGAAAATTAATTATAGATAAGACTTTGTTGAAGCCCTTGGGCTTCAACTTTTGTTGGATTGTGATGCACTATTTGGAGAATATGTAAAATTTATTTCATAATTTAGTTGATTTCGATGTTGTAACATTTTGTCACGTGGTACATATCAAGTTTGGCGTGTAAGGTTTTGAAATGAATCAAACTCTCTTGGATTTTAGTGTTAAATTTCTAAGAGTCATTACTAATGATATCACTTGTACAAAATGAAAAGCAAAACAATTTTCTAATAATTATTAGTTGTTTTACTTTTGACTCTATACTCATTCAACATTATCGTGCATGTCTTTTAGAAACTTTTATATCAACTAGAAACCTATTACTACCTCTGTCCCAAATTAAGAGCTTACTATTCATTTTTAGATTGTCCCAAATTGATAGTCCACTTTAATTTGTTTTTAAACTATATATAATCAACGAAACAAACTCCAAGATAGTGAACAAATATTGATCTTGGCCTTTGATTAAATGTATTCTTAATCTAAACAAAAACTAGATAGGGACTTAATTTTGGACAGAGGAAGTATTTGTTTATATCGACATGCGTGTCGACTATTAAGGCAAAAACTAGGTTTTTATGTGGTAGTTCCCAAAAAGGATGTGGGATTATAGGAAAAAAAAATTATGTACTTCATTGAAAAGTCTTCTAGGATGATAAAAATATTTAACCGAATTTGTACTTCGCTTGTTTACATTTTAAAGTATAAGGAACCATTTTGTTTTTAATTTTAGTTTCACACTATTTATAAACACATCATACGAATATCACGAACATCACTTGATGTGGAGACTCTATGCCTAAGTGATATTCGAATATTTCACATGGTTGTATATAGTGTTTTAATAAGCAGACTCTTATATGAGACAACTTCAAAAGGAACACACGACTCTTATTTTTAGGACTGAGGTAGTATTTTAAAGTGGACGCTTGGTCTGCTTTATTTTTGAATTATGGTCACTGTTCTAATTTGAGAATCTAGTGTTCATTTCTGGCATTAAAGGGAAACTCGTGAAGATTTTTACTAGGAATATTGTATATTTGGTTTTGGAACTATTGGAATAACAGAGTAAAATTGGAACAAATTAGTAATAAAGAAATCCGTGACATACGAAGAAAAGTCTCACATCTAGGGTTCATTTGTACTCTAAAAGGCATTACTCTTAATTGTATTTTATGGATTATAAATTTTAAATATGTGTTAGCATATATGTATAAAACTGTGTCAATACAAATAGATGGGTTGTGTGATATCATAGATAGAATTGATGCCTACATATGTTAGTGATTTACCTGCATGACATTTGGGTGATATGTATGTTTTCAACAGTGTTTTATTATGTTAAGTTTAAACTATGATACTGGGTCCTTCTATGAACTTTTAGTGTTGAAAATTGAGTTGTCATATGTTGATATTATGAACATATTTACCTTTGCTCCGGAATCGTATGTTTACATATATTAATTGTAATATTTTGTCTTCTGTCACAAGGTTTTGTAGTGGCAACAATGTGGGAGAACTTCACATGTTATAGGGCACAACACACACATATGTAACTCACTTGCATTATTGTTATATTGAACGAAAAAATAATTTGTTTTATTGGTAGGACACCGATAACATTTAAAAGGAGGACCGAACAATGTAATTGTAAAAAAATATGGAACGAAGTGCGACTAATACATATGGAATCCCTTTGAAATATGTAATGTCGAATTCGGATGAGCAAAAAACTAATACCATCTCTAATAAGGAATTTCAAGGGTCTCTCAAAACATACATTTTTTTAAACCAAAAATGCTAAAATAATAGGCAATTTGCCATGTATATACGGTGGACAACATATTAATTGATGTTTTATTTATTTATTGATAATAACAATAAGACCTCTCTAAAAAATCCAATCGAAAAGACACATGATCTCAATTTTGATTTTAGACATCCGAGGACTCTATTATTTTGACAAAGGATAGGGTTGGGCGCAGTTTCATAAGAGCACACCAATAATACATTTCGTGAATATTATTGGACAAACTATTTTTCTATGAGGATGGCATCCCTTTGTTATTTCAACAAATTTTCTAGCATGAAACATTTCGTGACTAGTGGTAGGGGCGCCTTGGCCCACACTCTGTTTGGTGATTGATGGCAGGGGTGTTATGCATTAGGTGAATTGTGTGGGAGGAAAATTAATCCAATAGATATAACATAACAAACTATATGATGTAGCAAAGCAATATAATAGTTTTATAATAATAAGTACGATTATATAGATACTGATATACTTACTGACATATATATACACACACACACACACACATTGTCTAACTGATTGTTTAATAATTTAGGTTTTATTACCCAAGGGTAGAAGAATATTTGTTCGGTATGGATAAGTCATGGATGACCAATCATAGATTATCCAAAGAATATATTGACGAGGTTGAAATATTTATAAGATTTGCTGAAGATTGCGCGGATGATCCTAGTTCAATTCGGTGCCCATGTACTAAGTGCGATAACATCTTCAAGATGAGTTTAAATTATATAAGGTATCATTTATACAATAATGGAATTCATCCAAGATACATTACGGGGGAATGGCATGGGGAAGAAGAAAATAATGGACAGTCGTCAAGTGCATGATGTGATGAGCCTATCGATTAAGACCATGGAATTAATATTGATGATGTTGCAAACACAATAGATATGGTCCAGGCTTTAAATGAAGACTTCACCGGAGATCATAAATCTTTCCAAAACTATCTTGGAAATGCAAGGAAGCCCTTGTATGGAGGTTATAGAAAGTATACTAAGTTGGCGGAAATAGTGAAACTATCCAATATAAAAGCTAAGAGTGGCTGGTCTAACAAGAGCTTTTCGGATGTGCTTACATTGTTTGATGATATGCTCCTAGACGATAATGAATTAACTTTATATACTAGGAAGGCAAAGTGTAGTTTGTTTACATCTGGGATGGAGTATTAGAAAATACATGCTTATCCTAATGATTTCATAATTTATTGAAAAGAGTATGCGAATACAATAGTATGTCCTACTTGTGGAACACCAAGATATAAAGTCAATAAGAATATGACTGATGGGGGAAAATGGTGTACCTGCAAAAGTACTATGGTACTTTCCACCAATCCTAAGATTCAAAAGGTGGTTTCAATCCACATAGACAACAAAAGATTTGATGTGGCATGCTAATGAAAGAGAAATTAATGGTCGATTGCATCATCTAATAGATTTTCCACAATGAAAGCTAATATATGATAAGTGGACAAAGTTTGCAAAGGAATCAAGGAACCTTCGATTAACTATCTCAACAGATGGAATTTATCCACATAATACCCTTAGCACTAGGTATAGTTGCTGGTCGGTTATGCTGAATACTTACAACCTTTTATCGGAGTTATGCATGAAAACAAAGTATATTCAATTAATGATGTTGATATCAGGACTCAAACAACCTGGAAATGACATTGATATTTACTTGGCACCGCTAATTGAGGAATTGAAAACTTTATGGGAGGAAGGAGTGAGGGCTTATGATGCATACCGACCATAATATTTTACACTAAGGGATCTTTTGTTGTGGACAATTAATGATTTCCCTGAATATGGGAATTTATCAGGTTCTACTACAAAGGGATATTATGCTTGTCCAATATGTAATGAAGATATATATTCTCAGAGATTGAAAAATTGTGCTAAGTTCATTTATATGGGGCATAGAAGGTATCTTCCAATGGGCCATCCATTTCGAAATAAAAAAAAAGCCTTCAACGATGAGAAAGAGTTTGGGTTACCACCTGAACCTTTGAGTGGGGAACAAATGTTTGTAAAGGTCGAGGGGATTAAGGTATCTTGGGGAAAGAAGCATGTTACTAGGAAGAAATCAACATTGAAGAAAAAAAATAGAAAGGAAGTGTACAAAATGAAGATGCTACATGTTGGAAGAAGAAGATAATATTTTTTGAGCTTGAGTATTGGAAACATCTTTCAGTATGACATAACTTGGATGTAATGCATATTGAAAAGAATGTTTGTGAGAGTATAATTGGGACTTTACTTAACATTTAGGCAAAAACAAAAGATGGTGTGAAGATTCATAATGACCTCGTCGCGATGGCTTTAAGGAAAGAGTTAGTGCCACAAGTTAATGAGAAAGGTACTTACCCGTCGCCGGCATATTACACATAATCTAAAGAGGAAAAAATAATGACGTGTGAAACTTTGCGTGATCTTAAGGACCCAGATAGATACTCGTCGAATTTTAAAAGTCTTATCTCTATGGAAGATTTAAAATTATACGACCTTAAATCCCATAACCATCACGTTCTAATGCAATAATTTCTTCTTGTTGCTATACGAGGTGTATTGCAAAAACATGTGAGATATGTACTTATTAGAGTATGATTTTTTTTCAATACCCTTTGTGTGAAAGTCATGGATGTGAAGAAATTAAAGGAAATTCAGAAGGATCCTATGGTCACAGTGTGCTTGTTAGAGAAATACTTTCCACCATCATTATTTGACATCATTATACATCTAATGGTGCATCTTGTGAGACAGGTCGAACTTTGTGGTCCAGTTTTTACCGATGGATGTACCCAATTGAGAGGTGAGTATGTTAAATTTTCCCATTATAATCAAATATACATCATTATTGTAATCTTATCCTTAGTAATTTTCAGGTATATAAAAGTTTTGAAAGATTATGTGAGAAATAAAAATCGCCCAGAGGGATGCATTGCTAATTGTTATATAGCTGAAGAAGCAACCGAGTTTTCTCAGAGTTCTTATCTAGATTAGACGTAATTGGAGTTCCTTCTAATGTAGAAGATAACATACCTTTGGGGGGTGCTGATATCGTTGAAGTCGATTGTTTGTTGTTGAATCAAGCACATCTCCATATGTTGCATAACACTAATGATGTTCAACCTTATATCGAGTAATTATATTGAAATAAAAAATTCTCGATACAATTTTACTTTCCTCTATATGAAACATTACTAATTCATAACTTGATGTAGGGAACATAGGCAGTACTTGACGAAAATGCACATTCGTAAAGCAAAAAATAAAAAGTGGTTAGAAAAGGAGCATAACCACACCGTTATTCAATGGTTTCGTGAAACAATATGCATTCTAAAATCATACATGTATCTTGTTGTTGTAATTTATTTTTACTAATACTCTTAAAATACATTTCTTAAAATACCAGGTTGAAGTTGAGCATATGTCCCAAATATAAATATCCCAGAAACTTTAATTTGGTTGGCTCAAGGACCACGTCAAAATGTATTAAAATACCATGGTTATGTCATTAACAAATGTCGGTATCAAACGAAGGATCGTGATGATGCTCGCATTAACTAGAATAGTGGAGTTAGCATAGTGGCCAAAACGATGCAAGTAGCTAGCGCGAAGGATAGTAAACCCGCTGTTAGAGATATGTTTTTTTACGGCGTGATTAAAGATATATGGATGCTAGACTATTTTGCATTTAAGATTCCAGTATTTAAGTGTGATTGTGTTGAGAACGAAAATAGAATCAGGATAGACGAACTTGGATTCATTTTATTCGAACTTGGTAAAGTTGGTCATAAATCTGACTCTTTTACCTTGGCTTCTCAGGCCAAGCAAGTCTTTTACTCACCTGATCAATTGGATACTAAATGCTCAATTGCACTGCCATATACTCAAAGGGAATATTATGACGAGGGAAATGATGATGTGTTGGTCAATTATGGTGGAAATGATATTCAAACCAGTGTATTGACCAATGTTGAATCTTTCGATGTCATTGATGAAAGTTCATCAAATTATGCACGTGAAGATTATGAGGGGATTTGGATTGACAATCAAATATCATATTCTTAAATATTTATCCTTTTATGTGAATTGGAAGTCTTCTATTTTATTGGATGTTATTAGGGAACATATTTCTTATATGGTTTTGTGTTTGTTGTGTTTGGACATTAAATTTGAAGTGAATCCATTTCTTATCGTTATTTCAATTCACTATATTTTGTTTTGATTTCTTAGTGCTTATTAGTAACTGAATTTGCCATCTTTTGTGTTTTATATGCTTTTCCTTTGAATGACTTACTGATTAATTAAGTCGATTCATGCTATTCTATAAATTTTGGATCTTTAGGTCTTATAGATGATCTTTTAGTTGAATCTGATAACAACCATTCCTATCAACTTCCACCATTAAGGTTGGCATTGTTGGAACACTGATATACACATATTTGATTATTTATCAATACATGAAATATTGTTTTTGCACATCATGGTATCAATGCAAACAAAGTTGGTATATACCAATTTTATATATATATATATATATATATATATATATATATATATATATATATATATATATATATATATATATTGTGACACTGATATCTTTTTCAAGTAACTGGTCCATACTGCATTAGTAATTAATTGGACATTGGGCTAGTAATCATTTGTGTTATCAAAGATACCAAGGTAATATATTCTTTTTTTATTATTTTTATTTATTTTTGTAGCTGGTATGCCTATCAACTATTTTCATGACTAGCTTGGATTTATTATGTGGTTTTTCCAGATTGCATTACAAGAGCAAGCTGAGGATGGTATCCTATTTGGGTAGTCCTGAGCACTCTGATCGGGTTAGAGGTGTAGGTTTTGGGGTTACCCCGATAACAGATTTTGAACTCCGAGGCATGAATAAAATATATATATAAATGAATTAGAGAATAAATATAAAGAGCAGTGCAAAAGAAACAAAGAACTGGAGCAAAGATTGAAAGAGTTGGATAAAAAAGAAATTACAACTCCTTCATCAGATGAGATTGCTTCAAATGTAGATAAGAGTGCATCACTTCATTCAAAGGTAATTGAAAAAAATGGATTTTTTTATCATATTTATAAAATATATTTATATTTGTAAATATTTTGTCTAATTTTGATTCTACTAATAGCTCCAAGTTGATGGTGATCCAAAGAAGCAGACAACATGGATGCACCACAAATCTAATATTGAAAAGGTATTATCCACGGCTCAATCTTTTATGCATCAATTTTTTAAGACAATACTCCGTTTATTATAAATTTTATTTTCTATCATTGATTATCATAGCTTAAAGCTAATGGAAATCCAAAGATTCCAACACCAGGTCCATGTACCACATCTAATATTGTGAAGGTATTAACCACAACTCATTTTTTTGCTTAAAAAAATTATATTAGAAAACTTTCAATTATTAATTTTTTTTCTATCATTGATGATTATAGCTCAAAACTCATGGAAACCAAAAAATTCAATCAACAAAGCCACATCCCACATCTAATATTGGAAAGGTATCATCATGGCTCAAACTTTTACGCTTCAAAGATTTTTTTGAGTAAAATACTCTAGTTATGATAATGTGTTGTTTCTATCATTCTATCATGGATTATCATAGCTCAAAGGTGATGGAAACCAAACGATTCAATCAACAAAGTGAAATCCCACATCTAATATTGGAAAGGTATAATCGTGGCTCAAACTTTTACATTTCAAATATTTATTTGAGTAAAATACTCCGATTATGATAATGTGTTCTTTCTATCATTCTATCATGGATTATCATAGCTCAAAGGTTATTGAAACCAAACGATTCAATCAACAAAGCCACATCCCACATCTAATATTAAAAAGGTATCAGCATGGCTCAAACTTTTATGTTTCAAATATTTATTTGAGTAAAATACTCCGGTTATGATAATGTGTCCTTTCTATCATTTTATCATGGATTATCATAGCTCAAAGCTCAAACAACATGGCCATATTCCACATCTAATATTGGAAATGTATCACTCGTGACTCAATACTTTTTAGGTTCAAAAAATATATATCAGAAAGTGCTCTTATTGTTATATAGTTTTTTTTTTTCAAATTTTGACTATTATATAATTTGATTGTGTAGGGCACAAAATGTAAATTGGCAATTGAAATGAAAACCAATATTGTTGCAAAAGGGTTGGTGTTTAGTAAGAAAAGTTTAAATGAGAAAATTCACAACACTCCTCTTGGCAAACATAATGTTTGTGTGTCCATCAAAAAAATATTTTTGCCAGAGGCCTATCTACCTGTACCAGTTCCTAATGAATTGATTCAAATTAGAGATGCACTAAATTTACTTGTTGCTTGGCCAAAGGAGTTTGCATTAATTGGTGTTGAGGTAAAATATTTTCGAGCATTAAGTATATATTACATTAACTATGGAATTAACTGATGTTGTATGTGTTTATTATCCAAATTAGGACAAAAAGAACAATTGTGGCGGTGAGAAATAAGAAAGTGAGAAATCTAGCGGTGGTCATGTTATGGTTTTTGCCTTCACAGAAACATTAAAAAATATGAAGGCAAATAAGATTACGATTCGACTTATGAAGGAGATATTTGGATATGATAATATCGAGACATTTGTCTTCAAGAATGACTTTTTTGAGTTTTGTGCAATGAAACCCATAAATGTCACAATTATTGTTGCATACATGTGGTATGAGATTAAAATTCTTTTCAATCACTCACTAATTTTCCATAACATTTGTTTATTTTCTTATGTAGGCACTTATATGACAAGTTTCCAAGCACTCAAGAAAACATTAAATTTATCAATCTTTCATTTATTAGTGCTACCTATGATGTGAATCTATCTTAATTTCTCACTAAAAGATTGGAACAAGCAAGAAGAAATCATACATATTTTGTTCCTTACAACCTTAAAAAAATGTGTGTATTAATTGATTTTGTTACATTTTTATATTTTGACTATTAATTATTTATACATAATCTATTCGTGTTATACTTATTCTTTTATAGTTTTCATTGGGTTTTGATTGTCATTGATTGCTCTTCGATGACTGTTTATTAGTTGGACCCTTTGCTTCACCCAAGCGATGAAGCAACTAAGTTCTATTTCAATGCGTGAGTAAAATTTCATCTCTACTTTGGTCGAGTGTAATTAATCAAAAAATTCTTGTCTTGTAGTGGGCTCATTCCATTGGTTCTTGATGGAAATAAATGACCCACAATATCACATTGAAAGGATGTAAAGGTAAATAAATTTTAGTAATATTGTAATATTTCTTCCCTCACTTCCTATTACTAACATCTTAGTGCTTGCGTCATTTAATGCCCTAAACAATCTACAAACGTTGGGTGAGGATACTATGCGATGAAATATATGAAAGAATTAATAGGGAGTGCTTCATAGTTTATTGATTCAAAGGTAATTAACTAGATTTATTTTAATCATCTCTTAATATATGTCTAAAAAACTCATCATTTATTATTGGATTGTTTCAGATGAGCATGCTATCTAAGAAAGATACATACACAAAGGATGAGATTGATGATGTACGAATTGATTTCATTCAGTTCATTTTAAGGCACCTCAAAGCACAGTAAGTCTCCACTCTCCCTCATACGCATGATATTTATTTGAACTAGCTAATGGTATTATGTTATTATTTTGGTTATATGGAATTTCATAAATTGGTTTCTTGTTGCAAATTGATTATAATATTTTCTTTATTATTTTTTATAGATTTATGGAAAGTGGTTTTGTAAAGAAAGAATGGAGCGGACATTTGTGGTAGAATGTCGAGGATATATTTGGTTTATATTAGTTTATTTGAGATGGAGATTTTTAGTTTTAACAGATTTTGGATGGAAATGTAATTGGAACAAATACTTTTTTGAACGTATGTATTACTTTGGTAGGAGAATTTTTTAATGTATATATTGATAGGACAACTTTTTGAAGTATATATTGGCATGACATTTGAATGTGTACATGGATATGACTGGGTAGAATTAATTTTGAGAACATTTGTGTTGATTTTATTTCATTTGACAACTTTATAATGTAATATATGAATATTTATTCAAGTGAAGCGTCCTATAAAAACATATTTATGACTTTTTTGGGCAAGTGATAACTACTGAGGGAATTTTTTGCAACCCTTGTAAATAACGCGTCTTAAAAAGTTTTATTTTTAAAAAGTTTTTTTTTGAATTTACAACCCTTGTAAATAATGCTTCTTAAAAGAATCTATTTTTTAAGACTTTTTTTGAATTTTTTTATGACAATGGGTTTTAAGACGCTTTTGATTATGATTAAAAGTGATGTAAATAGCTTTTTATAACACTTTTTAGCCATTGTAAAAAGACTTTTTTCTTCCAATGAATACTATTACAACTGAAATAAAAAGAATATTCTTACAACTGAAATGAAAAAAAATATCATTGCAACTAAAACAAAACCAATATTCTTCTAACTGAAACAAAAGAAATATCCTTGCAACTGAAGGAAAACCAATATTCTTACAACTAAAATGAAAAAAAATATTATAATTGAAATGAAAGAAAATATTATTAGAACTTGGCCAACAGATAAACTGGCCAAGCAATAAAAGATTCTGCATAATCCTCAATTCCATCCCTTCCCCGCTGTCAACGTGAACATGTACATCTCTGCAGCCGTTGTATGTTTCTTCGGCCATTATTTGAGCCTCACCCCTCTCCAAAGGTCAGCCGTGTACTGGAGTTTCAACATTTATGGAGATGAATGTGCACACACCAACAATACTCGTATTGCCTAGGTCCCTGATATAGTACTGTTGGCCATAGTCACTGTGAGTTATTGACGATGATCCAAGTCCCGTGACTAGCAGAGGTGCAGGGAAGGGGAATGTTGGAGGAGTTAGCATTTGGGAGCAGAATGTTGGAGGAGGAGTCATTTGGGAGGGGAATGTTGGAGTGGAAGGATAGGTGAAACCTTGAGTAGGAGTAGGGTAAGGGTAACTTTGAGGAAGCGTTGGGGGCCTATAACTTTCAAAAAGGTCACAAGTTTCCCAATTTGATTCGTTAATAATCCTAGTGTATTTCTAATCTCATGGACATCCCAGTGGTCTTGACCTCGTGTTACTTTTGGGAGAAGATACAATTCTTGATCGAAGAAATCTCGTCCACAAGAGGTGCAGTGTGTTAAAATTTTATTTTTGGCATATGTGAGCCGACACCTCTCGTCCTCCCCCTTTTGTCCTTTCCAAAAGTCTGGGCTAGGGCATCATTTTCAAGGTCAAAGTCATCATTAGGGTTCGAACCCGATTGATTATTGATGGCCTCTATTGATTCCAGCGTCTTAGCCAAGTGTGGCAGGAATTTATTATCTTTAACGAATAAGTTGGACCTATTTAGGTTTTTACTGGCATCTGGACCATCATTTGTCCTAGTCTCCCATTCATTCTTCAAATCCTCATATGATTTAGATCCTAGCTTGTGGATATCAATTTTTTGTGGCCTTTTTTTGTTTTGCTCCATTTGGACCAACTTTTTCTCCTTCACCTCATTCTCTAAAAAATTATTCCACTACTCCACTGACATTTCAACATTGGGAGGCACTCTCTTTCAAAGCCAAAATATTGAAGCTTGCAGCCTTTTTTCGGGAAATGTTTCTTTCGAAAATTTCCCCCGTATGTCCTCAATCCTTTAGCAACCCGAGATATAACCATATTTTTGGAAGGGTCAAGAAATGAGAAATACTTTCAGATTTGATCATGTATGTCATCTTTCACAGCTTGATCAACAAGGTTCCAGTTGTCTGGTCCATCGACTCCCACGTTCATTTTACCAGTGACAAACACTGGTCTTTAAAGTTCAACATGTCATTCCTATCACCCATCAGGTTATACCTGAGAAGGAAGAACCCAATGGGTTTCTTTTCATTTGAGCTGGAGGCTTCGGGAGTGCTAAATGGGGGTGTTAGAGCAATAGGAGTGCTGGATAGGGGTGTTGGAGCACTTAGAGTTAGACTTGGTGAGGAGTCAACCATGGGTGGAGTTGTGAATTACTCAGCCATCGGTGTTGAGAATTTGGGTTGTGCACGAGATGGTGAACCTCGTTGTGGTGTCACCGCGAAACTTGGTACCATTGGATTGCTTCCTCTCGACATTATCTACGAAAATGAAAAACCTTAAGTGACTAAATAATTATAATAATATGAAATTATAATTAATTAATCAAGCTTATGACTATATATATATATATATATATATATATATATATATATATATATATAGAGAGAGAGAGAGAGAGAGAGAGAGACCTTTTGAGAGTAAGACTTCAGAATATGTTCAATGTGTTTGATCTCCATCCATTCAGTATTAGTTTTTAAGAACCTATGAATTTTTTCACGTGGCCAACTAGGAGGACGGGTATCTATGATTGATGTGTAGATATACGTGACATGAACTCGAACTCCGATCTTTCTCAATTTATTGGCAAGATTCAATTTTACGTGTATGTGGCGTGAGACATCACAGTCTATGTCAATGCTCTTTGTACGCAGTTGTATCCATAATGGGTGGATTTTTTTCACCTTCTCTAACAACATAACCAAGGTCAGGTATACGTCGGGATTATGTGCGTGAAATATATTTTGTCTAACATCATACCAGTTTGCTGGTAGAGAGAATAGAATACGATCGAACAGGTAATCTTGCTGGAGATCAACTCCACGATTTATAAGGTAGTAAAATTGTTCGATCTTTTTATTTCCATACCTATAAATAGAAGCACCCTCTATATGGCGTGCACTAATAAAAGAGTTATGTGTGCGCTCTAATTGCAACCTCTCCCACTCTTGTTGACAGTGATTATCATCGTGCCTCATTTTTCTGGAGAAAAGTATACGAGGGTGTGAATATGAGTCCTACAATTAAGGACTCTAATTAATTGATAACTATTAATTCAAACATATGATATATAAGGGTATATTAGTTGAGCGCTAAGATGGTCACTCCCTGGTCATGGACAAAGTTCATGACCCACAGTGTTTAGGGATTTGGTCTGTGACCACTTCCAGAGCATCCATGACTCAGTGTGGTAATGAAATGATCACGCTAAAAATTAAGATGGTCATGGCCCAAGTCCGTGACCAACTGGTCACGAACTTGGGCCGTGATCAACTGGACATGACCATTCACAGGATTTGGTGTAGTGCTAGCCAAGTTGAAGCGATTATTATCAAAATTCCCTATGGTTAGAATGATCAGAATCACATGGGAAAAAATGCACGATAAGATGCACTCATCCATCTGGCATCTGCCAAAAGAACAAAATTAAGAAGAATAGTATCAGTAGAAATCCTCATGCATCAAAGTACTAAAGAGGAGAATATCAGTGTGATGGAGCTGGATTTGGGGACATCCTAGATGGATCCCATACGAGCATACTTAGGGACCAACATAGTACCGACATACCCTAAAGAAGTAAGGAGACTCCAGTACAAAGCAGAGAAATACGTGCTAGAAGGAGAAATCCTATTCAGAAGAGGATTGATCGTATTATTGCTCAGATTTGTCCATCCAGACAAATTCAATGACTTAATAATAGAGTTACATGAAGGATCTTGTGGATCTCATTAGGTAGGAAGATCACTAGTAAAGCGGGTGGTCACGCAAGGCTACTATTAGCCCACCACGAAGGCAGACTGTGCAGACTACACAAGGAAATGCGATAAGTTTTATAAATACGCCACAATCCATGAGACTCCAAAATAATCACTTACTTCGATCACATCCCATTGTCCTTTTGCAATGTGGGGGATAGATCCCAAAGACCAAAGGCAGATTAAAATATCTAGTTGTGACAGTGGATTACTTCACTAAATGAGTAGACGTCGAGCCCTAGTAGAAATGCCATATGAGAAAGTCATCCATTTTATCTGAAAGAACATCATTTGGCATTATGGGATGCCAACGCCTCATCACTAACCACGACACTCAGTTCGATAAATAGGTGTTTGAAGACTATTGCATACGCTCTAAAATCTAAAAACTATAGTCAACCTCGATTTATTTTTAGTTGATGGATAGATAGAGGTGATCAACAAGACCTTTATAGATAGAATGAAGAAAAATTTGGAAAATACAAAGGGGAATTAGATCAATGAGCTCCAGAATGTCCTCTGGGCATACAAAACAATGCCGAGAACAACAATGGGTGAGACACCTTATATGTTAGCTTTCGAAACAGAAGTAGTAGTTCCAATAAATATTGGTTTGCCTAGTCATCGTGTCATCAATTTTGATTCACCACGGAGCGACCTGATGAGGAGTTTGGATTTGGATTTAGTAGAGGAAGCTAGAGAACATACAACACTTAGAGCCGAAGCTAACTAATAACAAACTTCTCAATTTTACAATAAAAGAGTAAAGCCGAACAGCTCAAAAGAGGGGGATTACGTGTTGAAAATGTCATTCAGAAATGGAACAAGTTGGAGCCTAACTGACACGATCCGTATAAAGTATATGCTGTTGTCTGACTAGGAACTTACAGAATTAAAACCTTAAAAGGAAAGCAGTTATAGAACCCTTGGAATGTCGAGCACATAAGAAAATACCACCAATATTGGCAAAAATGTAGTCTTTTCATTCTTTGTAATTCCATTATGTGATAAATAAAAATCTTTGATTCCCCTATGAATGATGTCATTTCAAGTTTTTATGTTTTTCATTGAAGTGGGAGATATGCAAAAGGCCTAAGTCAAAGACATCTTAACAGCGCATCTCAGTATGCATTACCTAAACCAAACTTCATGTATGACCTCATCTTTGGGCAACCACGAATGAAAAGTTTAACTTCGTGTATGATCTCACCTTGGGATAAATCACGAACAAAAATCCTGCTAAATTTAGGAAATTCGTTGTAGTCTTATGGATGACAGTATCCGACCATAATAGACTAACGCAAGGATAAATCCTATCATATTTGATCATCTCAAATAACTGACGGTGACACTTGTTCAGGATGATAAGATCCATCTACATGGTCAGTAAATTGGCTTAAGCATCGGTAGAACTTAGGACAGGATAACCCAGGTTCGTCCAAAATCAATAGCTAGTAAGGTAGATTAGGTAGGCAATAGTCGACCACATGATCATAAGACGAAACTATAAGCATGCTTATTTCAAGTACCATATGTCTAGTAAGTTGATGTGGCAAGTAGGCGAAGCACTACAATAAGTCCACATGGCTAAAACTAACTAGGTCAAAAAGATCCGATCACATTTACTTGCCAAAAATATTTTTCGAGATGTGTTGCTCACATATGATGGTCAAAAATCAAAATGTTGGTAAGAAATTGGAATAATGAACAGATGCGTGCAAGAAAATAATAAGTGGTAAAAGATATCACAACGACCATAAGTAAACTTTTTCATTATAAACCGCTTACAAATTTTTTTGTTACAAACCAACAACAAGTGTTTGCGATAAAAAATAAAGGAGAAAGATATAAGAGCTTCACAAAAGATAAAGACAAAGAGAGTTAAGACTCGGGAGCACGGCCAACCTAAGCCTCAGTAGTTTGGTTAACAGCCTCAGTCATCTAAGCATCCTCGACTACGGAAGGTAAGACACTGGTAGCTCTGGTCTGATGAATAACAATCTGAACCTGCTCGTCTACATCATTATCTGCAGTAACATCCCCTACGATGGCATCACGTTCGACAGCTAGGGCTTTTTCTTCATTATTGTTGAACTCCCACGCCTTAACTTTCTCAGCAATGTCAGGAAAATTCTTAATGACCCTCTTCTTGAAAGCATCATATCCCTCCATGAATATTGTTACCAGATCGATATTATATTCACCAGAGCTATTGAACCTCCTGACCCTCCTTCAGCAAGTGCAAGGGTAACAGTGACCTTCTCCAAAGCTTCATTAATTGTCTTGAGGGCATTATTAGCCTAATTCATATCCTCTGATCCCTTGATAATCGCCTAGTTAGAGGGCTTGAAAATGACATTATCCTAGATTTCTCCTTCATAATCTTATTCTCCTTTTCCACTTTGATCAAGGCGCTCACATTGGCTATCCGTTGATCGTTCTCTAATATCCCGTATTTCTGCCTAATTATAATTTAATTAATTTGGGAATTAATTGAGAAAATACACTATATTTAAATTACACGAGCGAAGTAATTTAAGGTGATTACATAATAAATATGATTATTAAATATTAATCGAGAGATGGATACTGATTAATATTATGATATAATATTTACTAAGTGTGAATGGTAAAGAATTGATTAATGTTATATGGCATAGAGAGTGATATGTGCGTATTTTATTTTATCTCAATCGGGAGTAGCGTGTCGACTAATTTGAGGTCGTGATAGGAAATATATTTTAAGTAACTCAGATGATAATTTGGAGATCACAGATGATTTCGAATGGGTAGAAATAGTCAGAATGGTGTATCCGGGAGTATAGTTTGAGTCCCGGGGCAATTTAAACCAAACCAGTACCTATGGAGGGCAATTCGGTCATTTGGGAAATAGAGATTAAGGGAGATACGAAATTTAGATTCCTATATCTAATGATTAAAGATTGGGGGTTAGGGTTAGAAACTCTTATACCCAAAGAAGGCCATTAGAGAGAAGAGAGAGACCATTTTTCAAGGCTTAGGAGGTGTTCTTGAAGAATTGGACCTCGATCTTGCATCCTAATCATATAAGGAGTACGGATTTGTAGAGAGAACCATCAATCCATCACCAACACCACAAAATAAGACCTCTTCTGTTAAGGCAAGTTGTTTATTGCAAATTAATATGAAGTTATAATACCCATGTGACTAAGGTTTGAATAATATTGATTTCTTTGATGTGTTTGGAAGAAAAACCTATGTTTATACATGTTTGGGTAGGATATTGCATGTAGATTGAATGTAAATCTGCAGAGGACCAGTTATCTGAGATTTTTAGTAATTGCTACGAATTTACATCTGGGTTTCATATGAGTATTAATGGAGAATATTGAAATATAGGGTTCTTGAGGATTTGATGAATTAATCCATGATTAATCGGTAGTTTTAATGTTTTAAAGACTGACTTACGTTAGATATTACCCCACACATGTTGAAATGGTTAGGAACATGAGGCCTTGAATTTGGTGGAGTAGCATGATAATTATGTTGAGTAAAAATGGTGAAAATCGGGGGAAAATGCATGAAGAAGACTAAGTGCAAAAACTGTACAAAATTGAATTGATTCGGCCTAGGGCGAATTGATTCGGTTCTCCAGAAAATTGAAAATTTCCCCCTTTTTCCCTAAATGCCTAAATCGTTGTCGTGAGATTTTTTAGGACTTTGGTAAAGTAGTATTGAGGGACTAATATATTACAGTAGTCTTATGATTGGGGTATGGTTTAGTCTTATTGAGAGGATTAAGATGAGAACGAGATTTGGTTAAATTTAATAGTAATTAATCTGAGAGACGAATAAAGAATTACGGGGATTAAATGGGTTAATGTATCGACTAGTAGGGTAAGTTATACCTAACTATCGAAATTTATAAAGGGGTAATTAGGACCCTTAGAGTTGTATGAATAGTCGAATTTATACGATAGTGAGATAAATCGTAAAATAAAATGTACGGTAAGTATTGCAGAGAAATATACTACGTACTAACATATATGATTGGGTTGTGTGAATACCTATCGATGGATAGTAATACATAGGTTGTATGAATACCTAAAGTATACTAAAAAAATATTGGTGATCGAGGTAGGATTCCAAGCCAATATAAAAGACTAGTTTTGGTGATCGAGGTATGATTTCGAACCAATCTAGATATGATTAATATTGGTGATCGAGGTGCCATTTCGAGCCAAATTAATCAATAACTACTGGTGATCGAGGTATGATTCCGAGCCATTATATACAAATCACTCTTGGTGATCGAGGTAGGATTCCGAGCCAATAATCCCTAATGTGTGATGTAGGGATGTGATAGTAAAGTATGCATTTATAGTATATATTGTGTGTAAAATATATACCTTATGATTATTCTACATACAAGTGATAGTAGACCGACAGATGTTATATATATATATATATATATATATAAGAAGCCAATTAAGTAGAGAGACTTAATTAATAGATGAAAAGTAGATTGAGAATATCTAAGAAAGTAAATTAAGTGGTGAGACTTAATTATAAGGATGGTAATATGACATATGTGAAATGTTACATGAGAAATAATTAACGTGTGAGATATGTTAAAAAATTAATGTACTTTATGGGTAGTACGAGAACTTAAATGTGTAGGTACGTTCAGTTGAATACTTTAGTCTAGTTAACTTGGGTAGTATAGCTAGGTGGGCTAAGTATAGAACGTTAGGTGTGCACTATAGAGGATAGGTGAGGAAACTCAAGAGAGTGTATGCGAATCTAACATTTGTAATCAATAACCAAATTTTATTATAATAAGCGCTTGTTAAATATTTTCAAAACATTTTGAATACTAACTCTTGCTATCAAAATATTTTAAAAACCTTTTAGGTGTCTTGCCATAGGGACGCAAGGCTCAAAGAATCCATTCCAGGGACTTGGGGTTGTAGCATTATCTATGCCGACAGGATTTGAGTAGATGATTATTCTTTTCAGATATAGTGTAAGATCTCATTTTACATTTCCATGTATGGACATGTTCACATTGACAATTTTTAGTTATTCAGTTCTTTTATTATTATGGAGTAATTGGTTTTGAATTTGAGCCGATGGTTTATTCGGCAACCTTTATTCATTTTTATATTGTGATGGTTGAACTCTAGTATATTGTGAATGTTTAATTTTGTTTTCCTCTTTGTTCATTTATCTGTTTTAAAGAAAAATAAAATTTGGCACCAGTCTAATTTCACTTAGGTGGTTAATAATTAAAAAGTTTTCGACAGTGATGCTAAGAATGAACCATATGAAAAACCTATTTTAATTTAATAAAGGCCTGATCAACCGATGTTTTATTAGGAGATGTGTCACATATGGTATCAAAGCATCATGTTCTAGTGTCCATAGGATCTGTATGACTTACTACGATTTCAACGTATCGTTATTTTGATATAAAGCCCTATTGTTAGGACTACTATTTTATCCTTACATGCTTGAGATATCGTGCTTTCCCTATTAGATTTTGTATAAATTACGTACTTACACAATTTTAATTCTATTTCAGTATGCAACTGAGGAGAGAGCGAGCCAAGAGGGAAGAAGTAAAAGACGAGGTTAGGGAGGACCCTCAGGAGCAGCAGGTACCGCCACCACCTCCACCCGAGATGATTTCTACTACTCAGGTGGTAGTGATAGTGGCTCAGGGAGTAGAGACAGCTATGAGGGCCATGGAAGCTCACTTCCCCCAGCCTTAAGCATAGCAGCCATTGGTGCTAGCGATCCAGGTCGAGACAGGGCCGTCTTTCTAGGAGCGAGTTAGGGAGACTGTAATACCCCATAATTTTATAGATATTTAAATTACAAAAATGAGTGTAATTCGGTAATTTGAGGAATTTTAGTGAATAGTAAATTCTGGATGAATAAGCATTAGATGCTTACCGACGCGTGCTACATTTACTTTGGAGACTGAGTAAATGACTCAGAATGTTTTTGTGACATGTCGCAGCTGGGTAAAGCGACGGGAATTATTTTATGTTGTGAAAAACGCGTATCGAGATGAGTTGGGATTTAATTAGTGAATTTTAATTAAGTGACTCGGATGGATATTTAGAGTGTACGATTGGTTTCGAAATGACCGAGATAGTCGGAATAGCCTATCCGTGGACAGTGTTTAGGTTTCGGGGATATTTGGACTAATAGGGACATGCAATTGAGTAAATGAGTCATTTTTGGGTTTATAAGGTATAAACCCTTATTCCCTCTTAAATAGGCAAAAGAGAGAGAGAAAAGAGAAAGAAAAGAGAGAAAGAGGAGAAAGGAAGGGAGAAAAGAGACTTTCGGGCCAAACTCTGCGGGATTCGACTCGAGGTCGTCGGATTTTATCCACGGGGCAAGTGTTTACTTGCTTTATTTAATTGAGTGTGTGTATCTCATATTATAGTTGGTAAACTATGAAATTTTGTGTGAGAAGCCTTAAAATAAATTTGGGAAATTTGAGTTTGAGTTTACAGATTGATGTATTGTAAACTCTTAATGATTTCTAGTGTTAAACTCATGTTAATGGTGTGTAGAAATGGGAGAAAATGATAAACTAGGGTTTTAATGGTTTTAGGGTTTAAATCTAAGAGAAATGGTTTAATAGAACAAATTAATTGATGTGTTAGTTAGAAATCAGTGTTAGGATGATTATAGTGTTGTTGGTTGAGATTAGAAACAATAAAAATGGAGATTGGGGTGATATTTGGGATTTTTGGAGATTGAGAAATCTTCCAGATAGTGCCCTCTGAACAGGGAAAATCGATTCGGGTCTAGACCGAATCGATTCACATAAGGGGATATATAAGGCTGTCTCAGGCCGAATTGATTCGGATTGAGACCGAATCGATTCGCCTTTAAGGACCTTCTTGCAGAGTACTTTTCAAATCAATTCGGATTAGAGACTGAGTCAATTCGCCAGCCCGAATTGATTCGCATTTGGGGCTAATCGATTCGCCTCTGCTGAATTTGTTAGTTTTCCTTCTTTGAGTTTAGGGGGAGTTAAATTGTATCTTGGAGATTATTGTTGGGGATTCCAAATGTAATATTAGGACTCCTAGATATTGGAATTAAGGGTGAGTAGACCTTGGGAAAAGAAGAGGGAACATTGGATCATTTAAGTGCATAATCCGGGGTATGGACTTAATGAGTGTTCAGGACGAGAGACATTTGAGAAAACAATTCGGCTAGCGTAGGTAGATATATTTATGAAGTTAGGATAAATATGGGATGATTATAATTGAGAAAATCCTAGGATGTGAGTAGGATGAAATTTAGGATACGGGCTACAGAGAATTAAGCGGCTATCGTATACGTCTATTGACGACTATTATTATAGGTGATGCAATACCTATGAAATTGAGATACATAGTGCGCAAGATATTTAATAATTGCGAATTAGTATATTCGGGTTTATATTATAATCCTTAAAAGTGATTAAGGTATGAATTATGTTTAAGTTAGAGAATACTTATAGGTTTAGTATTTTAAGTGTGCGAATAATTATATACTATTACGAATGGGAACATTCAGGGTTATTGGCTATCGCTACAGTTTGATAATTATAGGCATAATTTATTGAGAAGTGATATAGATCATATATACGACATTGTTACAGTACATAAAATGTGATATGAATAAATATATCTATGTGATTGGTATATTTGTACTTTAGAGGCTGGTTCCTTAGGCTTCCCCGGGCATAAGGTTGGAGAGCCAGGTTATATAGTTTCTCTAGTGCTATCTATGGAGGTTGCACGATGTGGGTGAATCCCCTGGCTTGAGTAGGAGGGAGAGTATATCCCTAGGTCATCTCGTCCTGTATACGAGTGCGATGTGTGTATTCCACTTACAGGAGGGAACATGACCACCTCCGCCTTTATGTATTTTTACCATGACCATTAGTGAGTCTGGCTTGGTACCGTGATTGAGTGAGTAAACCCGGATTCAGATAGGCACTATGAGACTGCATCCTCGAGTTATAGCTCGATGGGATGGTTATTATACTTATGAATGTGATAGGTATAATTATACTTGTTGCGTATAGTATATTGCTTGTATATGAAGCCGAGACATCATATAGCTTTAACTGGTGTAAAGAGTAAAATTAATAAGGTTTTATTCTCATTCCGGGAGATTATATCCGGATTTAAATTGTGATTCGTATATTAAAATGAGAATTATATACGAGATTTTATATACTAAAGTGAAAAAGGGTATTTTAAACTAGTGAAAGTTTTGGAATACATATATATATGAGAAATATATATAAATCTAATCGAGGATTATATTAATTTTAAGCTCGTGTGATAGCTTACTGTATAATCGATATTATATCACACAGGGTAGGTGATAGTTATGAGGACTTAGATGAGGGGTGTTATAGATTAGTTAGGCATGGTAGCTTAACTAGATGGTTTAAAAGATATGCGATAGGCGTGCACTATTAGAAGAGGGGTGAGGGGAATCTCATCAGAGTGCGATACCAATTTAAATATGAGAGATTTTCATATTTTAAAATATAGCATTTATCCACTTGCTAAAATATTTTCTGAACTCGGGATCTGATGTGTTTCTCTATTTTCCACTCTCTTGCAATATATGTATATATATTAGGTGTCCAGACACAGGGATGCCTGGATGATGATTCTTTCGAGTCAGACGTTTACTGTAGCAGCTGTGGATGCATGTAGGTTTATTGTCGATGCTTCTATCCTTGAGATCAAAATTGGAGGTGTTGTAGTAACATTCGGGCCGATAACCCAACTGCATTCATTTATTCTTTTACCGCCTTTTAGTGCGGCATTCGATTTGGTTGTATTATGTTAAACCAAGTGTTCGGTTATTTTACTTCATTTCAGTTGTTGTATGTAAACTGCGTGGTTTATTTATTTGAATGGTGTGGTTAAAAATATTAGTTAAATAAAATTTTGACGCCAGCCTAATAGGTTATTAGTAATTAAATTGGTTTTCGAGAGTGTTGCTGAGAATGAACCATATGAGACTCCTATTTGAATTTGGTATAGGATTGATCCCCCGGTATTTTATTAGGCGGGGTGTCACAGATGGTATCAGAGCATCAGGTTCTACTGTGGTTAGGAATCTGGGCGGACGTACAACGCTTTCAGTGTTGCTTTTGATTTGATATAGAGTCTTAAGATTTGGATTGTTGATTCGTCTTGTGAGATTTCATTCCCCTGCCATCATGTAAGATTATAATAAATATTTTGCATGCTTATTCTAGATTCGTGTGCTAATCGATGAAGGGAGACCGGGGAAGGCCGTGATGAGGGAAGCAGGAGGCAGGGCTTAGTAGGAGCTGTAAGTTGAAGTCGGGGATGAGGATCGCAGTAGTGGTCACTCCATTTGTGGCATTGTCAAGGATTTCTACAATGACTACCAAAGTATAGTTGTGGCTATACCCGATACTCGTCGCGGGCGGGCACGTGACGGAGGATCCTCAGGTCCCACGCATCCCTCTCAAGAGCACTTTGACCAGTGTCGTTTGAGATGAGGTGTAAAAATGTAGAGAGATTTAGAGTCGCCAATTTATTTTACTCAAAACAGATAAAAGAAAAAAAGGGGAAGCCATCTCGAAGGACGGCATCCAAAGACATACTGGTGCATACGAAACCAAAATGATTCGAGAAGGGTTTAGAGGCTAAGTTATGAAATAGGAAGGTGTTAGGCAACCATTCCGCCCTTTTGATCTCTCATGGATGTTTGCTATTTTCCTTTCTTACTTTCCCCGTGATATGTGTGCATGTGTATATATATAGTGGAGATAGGAATCCTCGACTTGTACCATGGGAGAGATAAAGTGAGTCATCTGTAGGAAGGTATAAAAATAATATTAGAAAATACGATTTACGCGATTACTGTTACGTTGATCGTTATAGTGGAACGATAACGCATATGGAGTGATACGCCACTAAGAACAAGTATATAGAATATAAGAAAATTGGATTTAGAGAAGATAGAAAATGAGAGAGAAAGTGAGAATATGACACGAGTCTCGAGTTTTATCCTGAGACGCCTACGTAGCCTATAAAGGCATCAAAGTCCACGTAGTTCGCATACAAAATGAGGGTTGGGGTTTATTCCATAAATCCAAATGGGGGATTTCTTATTTGTGAGTGTGTGTGTGTGTAGAAAAAGTGTTTTAGTTGTGAGAAAAGTGTGAGAAAAATATGAGAATCCCTATTTGGAATTTATGAGCAAACCCTCTTTTTCTTGTTTTTTGGGTTTTATTTATATGAAAATAAGTGATGTGCAATAATACTAAATAAAAAGTATATTAGGATGTGTGAGATGAGATAATAAAAGTGGTAGGTAATTAAATAAGTTATTGCGAATTTAAGAGAATTTGAAGAGAAAGTTGAGAAAATTGAACCTTCTTTAAGATATTGAGCTTGATCTTGAAAGTTGGAGAGCAGCCCCTTCACTTGGATGATGATGGAGAGTGGAAAATTCACCAAGTTTGATGAAAAGTGGAAGTTAGAAAGGGATTTGGATGTTGAAATCGCGCTGTCTTCGAGAGAGGTTTTTGGAATTCGCTGAGAGTGATTTTTTATCAGATCTGGGCTCCCCTTGAAAATGAAGTGAAGGCCTTATTTTATAGGCCCAGGTCACTATCGATCATCATAGAACTGGTCCTGCCTATCGGCACCTGTCGATAGGCAGGGTCTGGAACCTGCCATTTGGCAGTGTGTTTCAGGCCTTTTCAGAAAATTGGCTGCCGAGGGCAAATTGTTGGTCAGAATTGTGCACATGGTAGACCATTGGAAAGGTAATTCAGATACCTTTGAAAGTCCCTTCGATTGCTCCCGGGTTCGAGAGTTGACTTTGGGTCAAATATGGCTCGGAAGTGTTTGCCGGTCCATTGGACGGGGAATCGTTCGGACGTAAACGGATCGTTCGTCCGCATGGTAAGTCTATATGGCGCACGGGGTGGACCGTTGGAAAGGTTAGGAGATATACTTCGACATTACAAGGAGTTTGACCCGGTTTAGGGAGTTGACTTTGGTCAATTGGGCCCTGGAAGCATTCGGTGACCTCTTGGAGTCAAACGAATCGTTCGTTCGCATGGTAAGTCAGAATCATGCATGGGATGGACCGTTGGAAAGGTATTTCAGTGCCATTAGAAGATTCATTTCGTCTCGGTTAGGATAAAGAGTTGACTTAGGTCAAACAGATCTTGGGAGCGCCCGGTGGCCTCTAGATCAAGTTTCGAACGCAAACGGATCGTTCGTCCGCATGGTAAGTCGTAATCGCGCACGGGATGGACCGTTGGAAAGATATTTAAGTTCCCTTTGAAGATTCATTTAGCCTTGGTCTAGCTGAAGAGTTTGAATTTTTGGTCAAACGGAGCCTGGGAGTGCTCGATGGGTTCTAGGTCAGTACTCGGGATATGACCTGGGTTTGTAGTGATAAAGGGAGGTACTAGGGACCTAAGGAGATTTAGGGGGTAACAAAATGGGGTGTATATAAATCCCCTTGACGGGTGAGTTTGGAACAGATGATAACCGTCGAATAGACACCACATGATGCTTTTGAGGGAGTATGACCGATTCAGAGGGTCGAGGCCGATTCTGAGGACCTGAGGGGTGTGTTGGGGATGGTTTGAATGACGATTAAAGGTTTAGGTCTATTCTAAGGACCTGAAGTGATGCTGCAAGATGACCAATTTTGTGGGTCAAAGCCAAATCTGGGGGATTAAGTGATGAGGGTGACCGATTCTCCGGGTTAAAGCCAATTTTGCGGGCTTAGGGTGAAGATCTAATAATCGATGTCAATTCTGACCTAAGAGTGGTGACGATCGAGGTCAATTTTGACCTAACTCAGGTGACGATCCAAGACCGAGGTCAATTCTGAGCTCAGAGTGGTAACGACCGAGGACTGAGGTCAATTTTGACCTAACTTAGGTGACAATTCAAGACTGAGGTCAATTCTGACCTAAGAATGGTGACGGCCGAGGACCGAGGTCAATTCTGACCTAACTCAGGTGACGATCCAAGATCAATGTCAATTCTGACCTAAGAGTGGTGACGACCGAGGATAGAGGTCAATTCTGACCTAACTCAGATGACGATCCAAGACCGAGGTTAATTTTGACCTAAGAGTGGTGATGACCGAGGACTGAGGTCAACTTTGGCCTAACTTAGGCGACGATCCAAGATTGAGGTCAATTCTGACTTATGAGTGGTGACGACCGAGGATCGAGGTCGATTCTGACCTAACTCAGGTGATGATCCAAGACCGATGTCAATTCTGACCTAAGAGTGGATAAAGATTGGATTTTGATTCTTCTGGAGAAAGTGCCTTGTGATTTTGATTTGAGCTGGGGAAGCTTTTGTTTCTTTAGGAGGCCTCGCAGGGGGGAACAACCAATTTTGGTGATGTAAAAATTACGCTGGGGAAGAGATCAGGCAATCCTTAGAGGTCCTCCGGGGCTTTACCGGGAGGAGATTCACTTGGTTTTTGAGGATTTCGCTGGGAAAGAGGGGTTCCTCTTGAAGGAATGCAAATTTTTCCTGGTGAAAATGTTCTAAATCATTCCTGGGATTTTTAGGAATTTTTCGAGGATTTTTCGGAGCCTTCTAGTATTTTTTGAGAATTTCTGTACAAAATGTAAGGGGGTGCCGGCCAGTATGGTATGAGGGGTGCCATTCGGCAGTGGCACAGACTTTTGGACTTCCTCGGGAAGGTAAGGAGTCAGTGCTGATCGATATGGTTGGGGGTCAGTGCCGATCGACATGGTGTTTGGCATTCTATATAAAGGGGGCAAATCCCTTTATTTTTTCACAACTTCTTTGCTTTCTCTCTTTCTGCGATTTCTCTGCAAATCATTATAGCATTCCGATCTTCAAGAAATGGCCGCTTTTGTGAGCACTGCAGTCCACAAGGAGTGGTTGACCGTTGATGACTGGGCGAATGTGGAGTGGAGGACCAGGTCGCCTCTTGCTTTGGGTAGTGAGAACTCCTTTGATGCATTTGAGCCTGTTGCGGATGAGTGGACTTTGCTGCGGGAGCCGTCGCGTCATCACTCTTCGAGAGTGAATCCTGGCGGTTTTGTAAGTAACCCGACCTTTGGCATTATTTTCTTTTTTGTGTTCTTTCTTTCTTTCTTTCTTTCTTGACTTCTGATGAGATTTTTTTCTTTTTTCCAGTCTGATATTTCTTTGAAGAACATGCGCGCTCGAGGGACGACGGGGGTCAGGGATGTCTAGGAGCATCTCCCACATGTGGTGCGTTGGGTGATATCATCAACGGGTTTTGGGAGGTTGGCATATGCGCTGGATGAGACGCCTCTTTCGACAGCGGTCCTGTGCGCGTTGGGGGAGAGGTGGTGGGATGCTACTCACACCTTTCATTTCAGTTTCGGTGAGATGGTTATGACTCCCATAGATGTGCAGCAGTTGTTGGGGCTGGATTATGATGGAGAGCAAATAGAGGTGGATCGCTCTTTGCGGGTGAGACCAGAGGCAGTGCGTGCGGCACTTGGTGATGTAGGGAGGATAGTTTCTGGGGATTCTATTCAGCTGTCCCTACTGAAGGATGTTCTGTTGAGAAAGGTGATTGATGTGGAGGATGGGCTGTAAGTGAGGCAGATGGCCCGATTATTTATTTTGCTGGTGTTGGGAGGTTTCATGGTGGCGTCGAGCGGCGATGTCGTCCATTTATGGTTCTTGCCGTACTTGAGGATGTTTTCGAACATCCCTTTTTATGATTGGGGGAGTCTGACTTTGGTGACCCTTTACTCTTCTCTGGATGCATTCAGTCGGTGCTGCCGGCAGACCTTTACTGGAGCCACGTACCTTCTTGAGGTATTCTTCAGTTTGTGTATTTCTTTTCATGCATTCGCATTTTCCTTATGCATCTCTTTTTGTTTATGAATTCTTATCTTTGATAGACGTGGTTTTATGAGGTGATTGGGTGTAATACCCCGCTGATCTCTCTGAAGGACGACACTGTTGGGGACTCCTGCCGATTGTATCGATGGCGTAAGGCCAATCGACAGTCGAAGGGATCTCTCTCTGGAGGCGATGCGTCAGGTCTTGAATGACCTGACAAGTGGCAAGGTAAGACTCTTTTCATTTTCAGTCTTGGTTTCTGCGCCTTCTGATCTTGTATTAATTTATGCCTGCTTGGAGATTTTTAGCTAACCTTTTATCCCTGGGGGATAGCCATTCAGAATGCGGGGATGACCGAGGTGCACGCGCAAATGGGGAATTTACTGGCGCATGAGTTCGACCATTCCTGGTATCTCAGGGAGAGGGTGGTTCGCTAGATTGCTGAGGAGGAGGTGGTGGTGCCAACTGCGCAGCCTCCTACGTCTATGAGGCGAGAGTGACTGTTGTCGGAGGATACGAGGATCACGGTGATGATCGGTGAGTCCTACTTATTGTACACTGATACGGCTGCGCTGTATGACTATATGGACTTTGTGAAGAGCTGGTTGATGGCGCCCATCATATATGATGCCCTGCCTTTTCTTCCTGTGGGTTCGAGTTGGGTGGTGGGATCTTCTCATAGTAGAAGCGCTCCGAAAGCATCTGCGGCGGCGGTGACCTCGGAGGTTCCTTTTGTGCGGTTGCATACTCCTTAATATAACATCCGATGGGCTGATGGACGGATGGTGCCTATGCTGCATCATCCTCATGCGATGGATTCGAAGGAGTTGGGTTTGACAGAGGAGGTCCTCCGACCTGCGGTATACCTTTTTGTCCTTATCTTTCTTTCTTTTCTGTTTTGGTCATCTCTACTTTGATACTGATTTTGCCTTTTTCTTGCAGCAAGTCCGAGTGTCGACCACTTGGCTAAGAGACATCAGAGACTGGATATCTTCGGCGACTGCCCATATTCGGGATGCGGTTCCTGTTCCTTCTTGCTTGGTGCCATCTGCCTCGTCCGGAGAAGACTCTGGCTCGGGTAGTGGTGGTGCATCGTCTCATCGTAGGGGAAAGAGAGCATGTCGCAGGGGTGGAAGCTCTTAGAGAGAAAGGTAGGTGAGAGAGAGAGAGAATGTGGGTTCGGGCTGAGTCCCATTATTTTTTTTGCTTTTTCTTTTTATTTCCTACAAAATTGATGTAACATAGAAAACAAAATATATGCAATGCAATGGAGTTTTTTATTATCTTTTATTAATGATGAATGAATGCATGCACATGCGCTTTTTACTTTGTTGGTGAGACTGTAAAAAGGAGTATTTTTGGAATTTTTGAAGGAAAGTTTTTTTTAATTAAAAGGGGAAATTATATGAGGAAAAGGGATTTTGAAATTCTGTTGAGAATATCAATTTATTTTTATTGAGTTTTTTGATTTGACAAAAGAGGAAAAAAGGTAAATTTCTACAAATGGGGGGTTGCCGATCGGCAAGCACCCTATCCTGCCTATCGATAGTTCAGTCCAGTCCCATCAATTCAAAGCTTTGAATGGTATCCTCTTCAGCCTTTTGTATTTTGTGGGGTAGGATTCCCTTCGATTTCTTTAGGGATTATGTCTCTTGTGAGGGTTCTCAAGTATAAAAAGGAGTAAAGGTGGAGTGTTTTTATCATATCTTCGTATTCTTACTTACTTGCCCACTATCTCTTAGCCTTGAAAGATGGCTCTCCTTGGTAGCATTGAGTTTGCTAACTACCTCGAAGCCTTGGAAGCAATGTGCTCTTATAATGTTGACTATGATGCTTTTTACAAGCGTCGAGTCTCCTTGTGGCGCAATCGGACTTTTGAGTGGAACATGTTGATGGCGGCGGTACAATTCTGGTACCCCAAAGACCATGTATTCCGCTTTGGGTTGGATGAAGTTTGTTCTACCTACGAGTAAGTCATTTTAGGTACTACGTAGCAGTTCCATCTATGAGAGGTAGGTGTTAATGCTGGGATCATTTGTCACCGCTTGGTATGGGCCGTAAAATGGTGTACTGCCTAAGGACCACCCCACTTATGTGTGTTTGTGATGTCTGACTATGATAGAGATTTCTTTCGAACTTGCCGATAGAGCACGAATGAGACACCACTGGTAAATGCCTTCGCGTGTCTCATAAATAAAAGGACATAAGCATATATATTAATCAAATTAAATTATATCAATTGCTTTGTCTAAGAATGTAGATAAGAAATTACAGCCCCACACTATATAGTGTACATATTATATATGTATGTGACTTTTACTAGTAACATCACTGAGATACTCTAGGAAGTGATATCATGAATATAAATGATTATAGTTCGATAAAATAAATTGCCTGAGATTAATTAATTTGCCTAAGAATGTAGACAATCAATTACAGACCCATACTATATTGTGCATAATAGATGTTTATGTCACTTTCACGATATATATGAGACTGGAATACCTGGGGCATGGATAATATGAATGTAGAGAGCTAAGTTTTATCATGTTGACTATAGCTAATGCATTTAATATTTATTAACACGGTTGTCATATAATATTTAGGGACTTGTTTAGATGCGGGTGATATCACACTTAGCTGAGGGGTGAGATATTAATCGCATGTGAGTGACGATGGAAGACATTTACTCTGATTTGAATGTATTTATTGCACTTTAGATTGAATAAGCTAATTATTGCAACTATAGGGTGCTGATCCGAATTATAAAATGTCCCCACCCGCCCACCCCGGGTTTATGTAGGCAAGGACAACATAACTGATAGGATATCAGACTTATGGTCATCTTTGGACGGCGATTACCTTTATTTTTTTGATTCTATCATAAGTTTCTACTTCCACTTCAATCATTTTCCAAACTATTGTATGGACATAAGTTCGAGTTTATTATTCAGTTATTTGGGACAATTTGTATTATTTTTGGATTTTATAACTAGTGGAGTTTTTCATTATTTTTATTTATTTATTATTAGTTATTATTTAAATGGTCCGTTGTTTTTATCATCTATTAAAAGAAAGAAATATAAACGTTTTATTCTGGTATGATGCTGGAAATGAGATATAATGTATAATAAGCCCCATCTTCGGTGTACTATGTCTGGCCAATCTTTACGTGAGAAAATGGGGGTTGTTACATATATGATTATATAATGCTATGTATTTTCTTTATTCGTAATGTTCATAATCAAAATTTCAGTTAGAATTAGTATTTATTGCTAATTTTTAATGTTATCCGTTATTTATATTGTATCCATATAAAATTGGGTTTAGTTAAATTTTAAATTTTCAGGGAATTGTTGTAGCTAACATAGTGACACATTTCCAGGGTATAAGAGAAGTAAAAATAATTAGTTACTTCACTTTTCCCCTTGATTTGTTTATAATACTAAGGGAATTATAAATTGTCTTTTCTATGTAGTATTTTTTAATGTGGAAAATCTAGTGCACATTTAATTTGCAATGGTCATTTTATTATAAAATTTACAAAAACTTTGTTTCTTTTATAATAAGACTCTTAAAAATTACCATTGCAAGGTGGGAGTTGCAGGAGGCGGGCATATTCTTCGAGTGGTTGGGTACGGTACCCCCGTCCGTCGGTTAGGGAGGACTCCATCCGGTGGATGGGGGGTAGGTCCTGGTTGTTCTCGTTCAGAGGCTACTATGCTCTGCTGAGCGGTAGTGGGAATCCCAGTACCCGGTTCCCTTGGAAATATATTTGGAAGGTTAGAGTGCCGTCGAAGATTAGATTCTTTGTGTGGACTGCGGCTAGATAGGCTATCCTAACGCTCGGGTCTCTTTAGAAGAGAAATTACCGCCTGGCTAGTCGTTATTGGTTATGTAAGGAGGATGAGGAGAAGACCGATCACCTTCTCCTGCACTGCAAGGTGACCAGAGGCTTGTGGGATATTTTTTTTGTTCTTACTAGGACCGCTTGGGTTATGCCTGGATCTGTGAGGGTTCTCTTAGAGGGGTGGAGACCCCTGTGGGGGTGGTAGGGTGACAGGGGTGTGTGGAGAATGGTTCCCCACTGTATTTTTTGGACGATGTGGAAGGAAGGGAATGCGAGATGATTTGATGGCATCAAGTTGGGTTGTCGAGACTTCAATATCTATTCTTTAGCACACTTATCAGTTGGCATAAGGAGAGTATTGTCGTCATGACTCAGGATTTTCTTGAGTTCATCAAGGAGTTCACTCCATTTTGTAGTATGGTTCTTTGTTTGTTGGTTTTTTTTTGATTTTGTTCCTTTTAGTGGGTTGGTTTCTTTGTATACTTCCCGTATATGGGTTCGCTCCCTTAGCGAAGGTTTTATTATATCATTTACTTATAAAAAAAAGACTCTTAAAAATCAAGTCTCTCTTTTAGTATTAGAATTATTTATATATCGATCCACAAGTAAAATATCTAAATTTGTAAATAAATAGTTTTACGCCGTTGTGCTAAAAGTTCATGTGTGTTAAATTCGCCCACATATAAGTCAAAAATTGCATTAACAATTACATGTAAATCTACATATCGCGCATGCTACCTTCTAGAAAGTTATGAAACTTTTCCACCGTCAAGACAAAATCATTCAGCTCCATCTGGTTGTCCCAAAATTATAAATTCTCCCATTCATAGGTCCATTTACAAATTGATCAATTAATTGTATTTGATTTAATTAGTGAAACATTTCATTAATTCCTTCATTTTAGCTCATGTCTAAAATTTGAAATATGATTCTTTCACAAAAAACATGAAATGCATCCATTTGAAATAAGAGTCACATAAAGTGCAAGCTCCTCTCTCTTTCCCTCCATTCTACCATCCCCCTCTTCCTTTCTCTCTTATTTTTTTTTATCTTTTTTTTTCCTCTTAGGATCTTAACATGAATTTCAGATTACAAACATTGCGTAAATTTGAATTTAGACTTATTTCAATTCTACTCATTTACGATTCACTAATTCACAATGAATCAATTTATATAATCAAACAATATATGCCACCAAAGAGAGGGACTTATTGTTTGCAAATCATTTCATCATGGGGCCAAGCGTTCAAATTAACCTGAATTATCTTGGGCCTCTTTTAAGCTTGGGTAAAGTGTTAAAAAAATTTACTCGCAGAAAAAAGGCAAGGAGAAAGGGGGTGCTTTGGTGCCGAATTGTTTAAATCTTGATTTGGGCCATAAGGCTTTGAATCTGGCAGTTGTATTGCCTAGGAGTATTCCTCAAGCTAGCTTGTCTCGCGCGGGTTCTCTAGGAGGTAGTCATCTTTGTACGGTTGTGGAGGAAGTTGAAGGAGAGTTGGAGGGTGGGGTCCTGGGGCAAGACACTATAGTTATTTCTGGGAACGAGGGGGTAGTAGAAAATATCGAGTCTTGTGGCTCACCATTCTCCTAGGTTGTGTGTTGATTTGGAGATTTTGGGGGGGCGAGGGGGAGGTGTCTGGGTGTAGGAATATTGAGGAGGTGATCGGGGTAGAGGCAGAGAAGTGGTTTTCTAGTGTGATTAGTGGATTTAGTCAATTTTTAGGCATCACTTATGTTGGGAATGAGGAGGAGGCACTGAGGATGTTCCATAACATAGAGGAGGTACGACGGGGTAGAGTAGGGGAGAGATAAGGGAGGAATGGAGGGGTTTTGCATGGTTTCCAATGAAGTTATGATTGATTTCCTGGAACGTTAGGGGACTCAATGACCCTGAGAAAAGAGGAGTAATTGGTGGAGCTATTACTAGGTGGAGGCCTGATATTGTGTGCCTTCAGGAGACAAGGCTGAGTGTTATGGATAGGGAGATGGCGCGGTCTATTTGGGGAGGGTATAGGGTGGAGTAGTGTTGTTTAGATGCACAAGGGTCATCAGGAGGGATTATTATTATGTGGGATTCTAGGGTGGTGGAGAAAATTAATGTGTTAGTGGGTAATTGGTCTCTTTCCTGTTTGTTCAGGAGTGTGGATGATGGGTTCATTTGGAGCTTTTCGGGTGTTTATGGGCCAGTCGAGGCCGGGATTCGGTGGGAGTTATGGGAGGAATTGGCTGGAGTTAGAGGTGTGGGGGGAGTTCCGTGGTGTTCAGGGGGAGATTACAACATAGTTCGTTTCCCCTCGGAGAGGAGCGACGAGGGGTGGAGGGGAGGGGGCTGATTGAATTCTTACATGAGGGATTTTTCTAACTTCATCGATGATATGGAATTATTGAACCTCACACTGGTGGGAGGAGTCTTCACTTGGTCAAGTAATAGGGTCGAACCCTCTTTGTCTCGGCTGGATCGTTTTTCACTCTCTAATGAGTGGGAGGAGCATTTTACGGGGGCATGTCTTTCTTGCCTGCCTCGGGTTACGTCGGATCATTACCCTATTCTCCTAGAGTGTGGAGGGTGGAGAGGTGGACGCTATCCATTTAAATTCGAGAACATGTGGTTAAAGGAGGATGATTTTGTTGGTAGGGTTCAGGAGTGGTGGTAGGGGTATGATGTGGAGGGAAATGCGAGCTTCAGACTAGCTATTAAAATGTTTCATCTTAAGGGGGACATCATTCGGTGGAACAAGGAATTTTTTGGGCTTGTAGGTAGGGTGATTGAGCGGTTGATGGAGGATATTAGGACCCTTGACGAGAAGGAAGGGACAAAAGGTCTTTCAGGGTTTGAGAAGTCAGCTAGGGAGGAGCTCAAAGTGGAGGTGGGGAGGAGACTGATTCGGGAGGAGATGAGTTGGAGGCAAAATTTGAGGGATCTATGGCTTAGGGAGGGTGATCGAAATACTAAATTCTTCCATAAAGCGACCAATCACATCGGCGCTTTAACCACATTGGGAAAATTGTTGTAGCGGAGACATAGTATGTTGAAGAGAGGGAGGTTCGTAAAGAGATCAGTCAGTTATACGAGAGATTGTATACAGAAGAAGAGCCCTGGCGTCCCACGATGGATGACCTTCCAGTAGATAGCATCTCTGGGGATGAGGTGGCTCAGTTGGAAGGGGTGTTCACGGAGGAGGAGGTGGTCCATGCGTTGAGGTCGATGAGTGGAGATAAGGCACCAGGGCCTGGTGGGTTCACTATGGCCTTTTTCCAGCATTGTTGGTCTATAATTCGAGAGGATGTGATGGAAGGTTTCAGTGAGTTCTTTGATAGGGGGTATTTTTTGAAAAGCTTGAACGCTACTTTCATTACTTTGGTTCCCAAGAAAGGGGGAGCGATGGATGTGAGAGACTTCAGGCCGATCAACTTGGTAGGCAGCGTGTATAAGCTCATTTCTAAGGTCTTATCGATTAGACTCGGAATGGTGATTTATCTTCTTATTTTCGATGCTCAGAGTGATTTTGTGGGTGGTCGTTAGATATTTGATGCATTTTTTGTGTCTAATGCGTGAATTGAATATAGGTTGAGAGGCGGGGTTCTGGGTATTATTTGCAAGCAAGATATTGAGAAGGCCTACGATCATGTGAACTGGGAGTTTATTTTATATCTGCTTAGGAGGATGGGGTTTGGGGAGGCGGTGGTGTAGGTGGATGAAGAGGTGTATTTCCTCTGTCAAATTCTCAGCCCTTGTGAATAGGGTTCCAGAAGGTTTCTTCTCGAGTTCTCGTGGTCTTTGGCAGGGAGATTCGTTATCCCCTTTTCTTTTTATATTGGCCATGGAGGCGTTCTCTCTGATGACGAGACGTACGGTGGAGGGTGGTCTTGTATCGAGTTTTATGGTCGGGAGCTCTATTCCTCATCCAGTTGAGATCTCTCACCTTCTGTTTGCAGACGATACCATTATTTTTTGTGGGGCGTCGGTGGATGAGGTCAGGTCGTTGAGGTTGCTAGTGGTTTGTTTTGAGGCAGTGTCGGGATTGCATATCAACATCAGGAAGAGTGAGGTGATTTTCGTAGGAGAGGTGGGTCACATGGGATGTTTGGCTAGCATTCTTGGATGTAGGGTCGGCTCGCTCCCATCTACATATCTTGGCCTCCCTTTAGGGGCACAGTTTAAGTCATCTTCAATGTGGGAGACGGTTCTTGAGAGGGTGCAAAGAAGGTTAGCAGGTTGGAAGCATAGTTACCTATCTAAAGGGGGTCGATTGACATTAATCAAGAGTTTGTTATCGAGTCTTACGACTTAGTTTATAACTGTCCTCCCTTTACCTGGTTTCATTGGAAAAAGGCTTGACAATTTGATGAGGGATTTACTATGGAGAGGTCACGAGGAGCAGTTTAAATATTATTTGGTGAGTTGGGGTGAGGTGTGAAGGTTGCTGAAAGAGGGTGGCGCTGGGGTGAGGAGTTTAGCTCACTTCAATAAGGTTTTACTGGGAAAAATACTATGGCGCTTCAACAGGAAGTGAGATAGACTGTGGAGGAAAGTGGTGGTAGCTAGGAGCAGGGTCGATTCGGTGGGGTGGGGTCCTATAGTGAGGCGTGCTACCCATGGGGTGGGGTTGTGGAGGTGCATAACGAAAGGATGGGGGGAGTTTTCTCAACGTACTTCCTTTCAATTAGGGAAAGGGAATCAGATAAGGTTTTGGAAGTATAAGTGTGGGGAGGGTGGCTCCTTAGAGGTTCTCTTCCCGGGGATGTTTAGGATTAGTGGTGATAGGGGGGGTCTGTAGAGGATCATAGGCGGAGGGCAGGGGATCTGGAGGTTTGGGATCCAAAGTTTAGGAGGGGAATTCGGGATCGGGAGTTAGAGGTGGCGGAGGCTCTCTTTGAGTGGTTGCGTTTGGCACCAATCCCGACTGAGAGGGTGGATGGGTTGAGATGGGCGAGCTCTCAGGATGGACACTTTTCAGTTAAGAAATACTATATCGCGTTAAGGTGGGGTAGGAGTGTTTCTTTTTCGTGGAAAGCTATTTGGAAGAGTCAAGCCCCTTCAAAGGTTTGTTTCTTGGTGTGGACAGCTGTCAGAAATGCGATCTTGACCATTGAGGGATTGCAGAAAAGAGGGAGGAGGATGGCTAGTAGATGCTGGTTGTGCAAGAAGGAAGAGGAGATGACCGATCATCTTCTTCTTCATTGCCAGGTGACTAGGGGGTGTGGGATTTGATCTTTTCCTTATGCCAGATTCAATGGGTTATGCCTCGATCGGTGAAAGAGGTTATGGCTACTTGGAGTCGCCCGAGGGGTTGGATCAGCCCGAGGGACGGGTGGAAGATGATTCCACATTGTATTTTTTGGTCTGTTTGGCAGGAGAGGAATCGCAGTTGCTTTGAGGGTATTGAGCTTGATCCCTCTCGTATTAGTTACAATTTCCTGAGCCTTCTTTTCCCTTGGCACAGGAAAAAATATGAGTTGTCGTTGTCTTTATTTTAGAGTGTTTTGAGGCTTTTCAGGTATTAGGCCAGTAGCTTGTGGGTTATGGGCCATCGTTGTTGTTTGTGTATACTTTCTGTATACGGGTTTCTGCCCCCTTAGGCGGGTTTGTTTTAATGAATCATTTACTTATAAAAAAAATAATAATCACATTAAATTTCAATCCAAAATAAAGAATACACTCCAATCAATTAGACCACGAGTAACTTGATTTACATTCAAATATAAATAGTATATCACATCATAATTCAATATAACCTAAAGAATACACTATAATCAATACACAATTGGTAACTTGATTTCTTAAAATCCTAATTGATATACCCATATTTACCCCCTGACTGCCGGGATCAAGGCAACCCCTTCAGACAACCCTCCGAGGGGCCGACCCCTCATTTGGCTCCATATGACCCCCCCTGGACTCGGCCTTCAGCAGGACCCGGACGACCCTCCGAGGGGACGACCCTTCAACAGGCCCCGGACGACCCTCCGAGGGGTCGACCCTTCAGCAGGCCCCGGACGACCCTCCGAGGGGGCGACCCTTCAGCAGGCCCCGGACGACCCTCCGAGGGGCCGACCCTTCAGCAGGCCCCGGACGACCCTCCAAGGGGCCGACCCTTCAGCAGGTCCCGGACGACCCTTCGAGGGGCCGACAGTACGAGGCTTAAATTGGACCATACTCACTACCAGGGGGAACTTTTCCCTCGGCCTCATATCATAGGCCGACGGTGACATCATCTCAGCGCGTGGTTTGGGAGACGCGTGGAACAGTGCGTGTGAGGCTCATATGACACGTGGCAGACCGTTATAACCGAATCACACCCTCACGTGAGGGAATATTATGCCATCATTTGGCATCTACAGGTGTCAACAGGGAATTGGTTAGATCATCATTCACATGCACCATGCTTACTTGGGGGGTACACTACACCCCCCAAGACTTATATATACTTGTCACCTACAACCCTACAGGGATCGATCCATGAACAATAGCCCTAGCTAAAACTCTGCTTGTACACACACAGTAGAGAGAGGGAGAGGGTTATGAGCATTGTATCCAAGGCCATTAGTGCCCATACTTAGTGGATCACACACTCACAGTGGATGTAGGCCACATTGGCTGAACCACTATACATCATTGTCTTATTTCCTCTTATACTCATCCCCTTCTATACACTTACATACTTATATACTTGCATCTCTATGGCTGCCATGGCTGCTACTGCTTGAGCTCACTAACACTTATCTGGTGGTGCTAAATCTCAGCATCATCAGTTTGGCGCCGTCTGTGGGAACGAGAAGACATCTCTTCCTTTGTACAGCTTGACCTCACTGGGCACTCTGGTGGTGAACCAACACTCCCCCTGAGAGGAGGTGTTTCACCATTGAAAGAGACCCACTAAGGTTCCCAAGCTAACCAGTATTTTCTTCAGTTCAGCTCTTCATAGCTCAAGCACATGGCACCTGAGATGCCACCGCCACCACTTCCCCCGCCGGATGATGGGGGAAGACCCAGTTCCAGTCAGCCACCACCTCAGTCTGAGATGGCTGATGTGGCAGCAGCCCTAAAGTCTCTGGCAGCCAGCCAGCGGATGATGCAGGAGCAGTTTACAGCTCTAAGTCAGAATATACTGAGACCACCAGGGGTCTTACGTGAGATGATTACTCCGACAGCAGCTCCAGGACATCATGAGGCCAGGGGACCACCCCAGGCACCATATAAAGACCTGCCACCCCCTCAGCGGCGTAGGGATGTTGCTGACCCCCGACGTTTACGCCTGGGGAGGCAAGGAAACCCTTTCCCTGAGGACAGATATGATGATTTGGAGGAAGAAGAGGCTCCAGTAGAATGCTGGGAGCCATATGAGGTCTCCAACAATACAGTACGACCCCTCCAGGACAGTAGAGGAAAGTGCGGGAGACCAAACCCTGATGATCGCCCAAGAGGCTCTGCTTTTGACCGCCTGAGCAGGGGGTCGGCCTTCGAGAGGCTGGGCCCAGTGAATGACCTGCGAGACAAGTTGTCCAAGTCAAGAAGCGCAGCGAGATCTAGGAAAGAAGCAGAAGGCCGACCCCAAAGACGGGATGACGGCCAAAGGGAAGTAAATAGCCGACACAGGCCTGCCGTAGCCGAGCCCTCCATCCACCTCCGAGAAGCAGCAGGGGATAACATCGGCCAGGCCGACCCTGTGAGGCCCTGGAATGACTCAATCCAGCGGTTAGAGGATAAGATTGGCGACATACTGAAGAGCCGGGACCCTCTTCAGAGGGGATACACCATAGGCTCACCCTTTGTGGCAAAGATAGTCAACTTCCCCACGCCATCAAAGTTCAGGCCTCCTGTGGTCACCCCAAGATACGATGGGAGCACCAACCCTGTCCACCACATGGAGATGTATCAATCCGCAGCAGACATATACTCTATCTCAGATGAGATGAGATGTCGTGCCTTCTCTGGTACCTTGACAGAGGCTGCGCATGTATGGTACACGTCTCTTCCAAAAAATTCTATTGGAAACTTTAAGCAGTTGGCAGACTTGTTCATCCATAATTTCTGCTTTGGGGTGAGGCCACAGAAGAAGACCACACACCTGCTCTATGTTAAGCAGGGAAAGAATGAGACTCTGAGAGACTACATAGCCAGATTCAATAAAGAGAAGCTGGAGGTGTAAGACTATGAGGAGAGCATAGCTATGACAGCCCTGATTGGAGGGCTCCAAAAGGGGAAGCTATTATGGAAGCTTGCCGAAGACCCTCCGAGGACGATGGCCGAGCTGTTGTCAACAGCAGGAAAGGTGATGAACGCCGAAGAGGCGATGGCTGCAAAATATGAGGACGAAAGAGGAGGTGCAAGTGGGAGTAAATACCCCAAAAAGAACAAAGAGGGGAAGAAGAGAACCATGGATGATAAGTTCGCGGGGTACACCCCTCTGACGGTCAGCTGTGAACAGATCCTCAATGAGATAAAGAGTGACCGGACGCTGAAGTGGCCTGAAAAGCTGAGGGCAGCCCCCGGCAAGAGGAATAAGAACCTGTGGTGTGAATTTCACCAAGACCACGGCCACGTAACAGACAAATGCTTTGCTCTGAAAGATGAGATTGAGAAGATGCTGAAGCAAGGGAAGCTCAGAAAGTACGTCGACAAAGCCGACTTCAAGAGGGGACGAGGGGACGACCCCAGAAAGAAGCGAGTCGATGCCTGCAGAGAAAGTCCTCAAAAAAGAGGGGACGACCCCTCTGATGATGAGGACGACCCCGACCTCCCGCCGAGAGACGACCACGGCCCTGTCAAGAGGCTCAATACGATCTCGCTCGGGGTGGGAATGATCTCCGGGGGACTTGCAGGAGGAGGGTCTGAGGTCGCCGACAGGAAGGCCCATGTCGCTGAGGCTAAGGCAGTGATGAAGACGGTGCACTCAACCTCCGTAGAGGTCAAGTCAGAAAAAAGGAAGAAGGTTGATATGGACACTTTGATTGTGGGATTTTCAAGAATGGACTTCAAGGGCCTATTGGCCCCGCATGATGACCCTCTCGTCATCACCACCAGGGTGCACGGGTGCGAAGTGCCGAGGATCCTGGTGGATGGGGGCTCATCCGCAGATGTGATGTTTTGGCCATGCTTCAAGGCCTTGGGCCTCAGTCGTGCCAGACTTGTCCCATACCATCATCCATTGATTGGGTTCAGTGGGGAGAAGGTTCACCCCCTAGGAATATATGAGGCTGATGTCAGGATGGGGGACGAGTGGCCGAGATGGCTCACCAAGAGGGTCAGTTTCTTTGTGCTGGATGAGCATGTGTTTTCGGCATACAACATCATACTGGGACGTGTGGCCCTCAAGGGGTTTGAAGCTGTGCCGTCCACGGTCCACCAGATGGTTAAGTTCCCTACCCCTTATGGGGTGGGGGAAGTGCAGGGAGACCAGACGACAGCGAGAGAGTGCTACTACAACTCCGCTGAAGAAAGGGAGGCACACAAGAGGGCTACAGCCACTTACGACATTGATACCCTAGACCCCAGGGACGAGACGAAGCTCAAAAAAGGAGAGGCCGCTGAGGAGGTAGAACCCATCATCCTCGATGAGGATGACCCGGGAAAAACCGTCCAAGTTGGCAAATCTCTGAAGCCCAGTATCAAGGAAGACCTCATCAAACTGTTGAGAAGAAGGCGAAGCGTCTTCGCATGGAGTCATGTAGATATGCCAGGGATCGACCCTGAAATCATGTGCCACAAACTCAATGTGGTAGAGGGAGTGAAGCCGGTAAAGCAGAAGAGGAGGATTTACTCTAGAGAAAAGTATGAGGTCATCAGGGATGAGGTTAAAAAATTAGAAGACGCTGAATTTATCAGAGAGGTCATCTACCCTGAGTGGCTGTCCAATGCAGTCATCGTCCCAAAGGCCAACGGCAAGTGGAGAATGTGCGTGGACTTCACAGACCTCAACAAGCATTGTCCCAAAGACAGCTTCCCTCTCCCCCGCATCGACCAGATGGTAGACGCTACCGCAGGCCATGAGCTCATGAGTTTCATGGATGCCTACTCAGGGTATAACCAGATTTTCATGAACCCTGAGGACTCGGAGAGGACCGCCTTCATCACTGACAAGGGGACATACTGTTACAGGGTCATGCCCTTTGGCCTAAAAAATGCGGGGGCAACGTACCAGCGCCTCGTAAACAAAATGTTCGAAGACCAAATTGGGAAGTCTATGGAGGTTTACGTAGATGACATGCTGACTAAGAGTCTGAAGGTAGAGGATCATGTGGCAGACCTGGAAAGGACCTTTAATACAATGGACAAATACAAAATGAAGCTCAATCCGGCCAAGTGTGTCTTCGGGGTCGGAGCGGGGAAGTTCTTGGGGTTCATTGTCAATCAAAGAGGCATCGAGGCCAATCCTGAAAAGATAAAGGCCCTTATTGAGATGAAGACCCCCAAGTCCATTAAAGACGTTCAGAGGCTCACAGGGAGAGTGGCTGCCTTGAACAGATTTGTGCCAAGGGCTACAGACAGGTGTCTACCATTCTTCAAGATCCTCAGGAAAGCCTTTGAATGGAGCGAAGAGTGTGATGAGGCTTTCAAGCAGCTGAAATCATACTTAGGGTCTCCCTTGCTGCTGTCACGACCCGTGCAGGGTGAACGACTGTACGTGTACCTTGCTGTCTCAGAATTCGCTATCAGTGCAGCAATCGTAAGAGACGAAGATGGGATACAGAAGCCCGTATATTTCAACAGCAAGGCACTCCAGGGGGCAGAGCAGAGATACCCGAGTATGGAGAAGTTGGCCTATGCCTTGATCCATGCCTCAAGGAAGATGAAACCATACTTCCAGTCCCATACTATGGTCATCCTTACTGACTCTCCTCTTAGGCAGGTCCTACACAAGCCTGAAAAATCAGGAAGGCTAATGACCTGGGCTATAGAGTTGGGGGAATTTGACATTGTGTATCAGCCTAAGACAGCCATTAAGGGGCAAGCCTTGGCAGACTTCGTGGCTGAGTTCACATGGGAAGAAGATGAGGCCGAGGGTGAGACCCTCGGGAAGGCAGATACAGAAGACAGACCCGCAGACTCACTCGCAGATATGGCTGAGACGAGCACCGCTAGAAGAAAAGTGGCTGAAAACGAAGAGGGAAGATACATCTTTAGACAGGGGTCCCTCTCTGAGGGAAATTTCTCTGAAGGAAAAACTCCATGGAGCCTCTTCGTTGACGGGTCCTCCTGTGATAGCGGAAGTGGTGCTGGACTGATACTATCAGCACCCGATGGCACAGACGTCGAGTATGCCCTGAGGTTCAATTTCAAAGCCTCCAACAATGAGGCTGAGTATGAGGCCTTGATAGCTGGCCTCTCCTTGGCCAAATCCCTTAGTGTCGGCCAAATGTCGGTTCACAGTGATTCAAGGCTGGTGGTGAATCAGATACTAGGAGCCTATGAGGCCAAAGACGAGAGGATGGCTAGGTATCTTGATAAGGTGAGGTCATTGCTAAAAAACTTCAAAGAAGTGAAATTCAAGAGGGTACCTAGGCTCGACAATGGCCGTGCTGACGCCCTTGCAAGGTTGGCCTCAGCTACTAGGACAGACATAAGGAGGACAGTCCCGGTAGAAATCTTGCTTCGACCAACTATAGAAGACTACGAGGGAACACTTGGTGTTTGCATGAATGTTTCTCAAGAACCTTCATGGATGGACCCCCTGATCAGATACATTAGAGGGGGAGAGATGCCAGAAGCGAGCCAAGAGAGGAAGAAGCTGAGGTACAGGGCTGCAAAGTTCGCTGTCATCGGAGACACGCTGTATAAAAAGGGGTTTCTGCTCCCTTTACTTAGGTGTGTGCATCCCTCAGAGGTCCCTTCCATTTTGCAAGACGTGCATGAAGGGTCGTGTTCAAGCCATATTGGGGGTAGATCCTTGGCAAAGAGGGTGATCACCCAAGGCTACTGGTGGCCGACCTTAGGAAAAGATGCTGCCGCATATGTTAAAAAGTGTGATAAATGCCAAAGATTTGCTACCATCCCTCATCAACCTCACCAGCCTCTCACCTCCATTACATCCCCATGGTCGTTCGCAATATGGGGGATTGATCTGATAGGACCCTTACCGAGAGCAGTCAATAACTATCGGTTCCTCATCGTAGCAATTGACTACTTTTCAAAGTGGGTAGAGGCCGAGCCGATGGTCACGATCACGGAGCAGAAGACCTTCCAGTTCATCTGGAAGAATGTGATATGCAGATATGGTCTACCCAACACCCTCATCTCGGATAACGGGACCCAGTTCAAGAATGCCTCTTTACAGAAGTACTGTGAGAGGGTAAGTATCAAACAATTTTTCTCCACCCCAGGCCGACCTCAGGCCAATGGGCAAACCGAAGTTACGAACAGGACAATCCTAGATGGGATTAAGAAGAGGCTTGAGGAGGCAAAAGGAAGATGGGTCGAGGAGTTATATGCAGTGTTGTGGGCATACAGGACGACAGTAAGGACCCCTACCGGGGAGACCCCATTCATGTTAGCTTATGGATCAGAAGCAGTCATCCCCACCGAAGTGGAGTTTCCTACTCATAGGGTCCAAATGTATGACCCCCAGGGGAATATGGAAGAGAGAAGACTTGACCTAGACCTGATTGAGGAAAGAAGGGAGGATGCTGAGATAAGGCAAGCTTCCTACCAGCAGAGGACCGCAAAGTTTTACAATCAAAGGGTGAAATAGAGGCCTATCGCAGTGGGAGACTTGGTTCTTAAAAAGACTTGGCAGAAACCCAACAAGCTCCATCCTAATTGGCATGGCCCATATAGGGTCATCGATGAAGTTGTCCCAGGGACCTACAGGCTAGAAAACTTAGAGGGGGAACCTTTTTCAAACCCCTGGAATGCAGATCATTTGAAGAAATACTATCAGTAGTGTTGTAAGGTCTTGAAAGGCCATAATTGTAATTGGGGTTGCTCCAACAGAACACTTGGAAAATTAATGAGAAATATCAGTGTTTCCTTCATCCTATTGTCAGTCCTGACATGCATGGGAAGTTGAACCCTTGGCTATAATGGGGACCAGTGGAGGGGACGACCCCTCCACTCTCCTCAAAAAAGACGAGGGAAGACTAAATTAAAATCCATTAATTAATGGTTAGTTGAACCCTCGGCTATAATGGGGACCAGTGGAGGGGACGACCCCTCCACTCTCCTCAAAAAAGACGAGGGAAGACAAATAAAATCCATTAATTTGGTTAGTTGAACCCTCGGCTATAATGGGGACCAGTGGAGGGGACGACCCCTCCACTCTCCTCAAAAAAGACGAGGGAAGACTAAATTAAAATCCATTAATTTGGTTAGTTGAACCCTCGGCTATAATGGGGACCAGTGGAGGGGACGACCCCTCCACTCTCCTAAAAAAAGACGAGGGAAGACTATATTAAAATCCATTAATTTGGTAAGTTGAACCCTCGGCTATAATGGGGACCAGTGGAGGGGACGACCCCTCCACTCTCCTCAAAAAAGACGAGGGAAGACTAAATTAAAATCCATTAATTAATGGTTAGTTGAACCCTCGGCTATAATGGGGACCAGTGGAGGGGACGACCCCTCCACTCTCCTCAAAAAAGACGAGGGAAGACAAATAAAATCCATTAATTTGGTTAGTTGAACCCTCGGCTATAATGGGGACCAGTGGAGGGGACGACCCCTCCACTCTCCTCAAAAAAGATGAGGGAAGACTAAATTAAAATCCATTAATTTGGTTAGTTGAACCCTCGGCTATAATGGGGACCAGTGGAGGGGACGACCCCTCCACTCTCCTCAAAAAAGACGAGGGAAGACTATATTAAAATCCATTAATTAATGGTTAGTTGAACCCTCGGCTATAATGGGGACCAGTGGAGGGGACGACCCCTCCACTCTCCTCAAAAAAGACGAGGGAAGACTAAATTAAAATCCATTAATTTGGTTAGTTGAACCCTCGGCTATAATGGGGACCAGTGGAGGGGACGACCCCTCCACTCTCCTCAAAAAAGACGAGGGAAGACTATATTAAAATCCATTAATTTGGTTAGTTGAACCCTCGGCTATAATGGGGACCAGTGGAGGGGACGACCCCTCCACTCTCCTCAAAAAAGACGAGGGAAGACTAAATTAAAATCCATTAATTTGGTTAGTTGAACCCTCGGCTATAATGGGGACCAGTGGAGGGGACGACCCCTCCACTCTCCTCAAAAAAGACGAGGGAAGACTATATTAAAATCCATTAATTTGGTTAGTTGAACCCTCGGCTATAATGGGGACCAGTGGAGGGGACGACCCCTCCACTCTCCTCAAAAAAGACGAGGGAAGACAAATAAAATCCATTAATTTGGTTAGTTGAACCCTCGGCTATAATGGGGACCAGTGGAGGGGACGACCCCTCCACTCTCCTCAAAAAAGACGAGGGAAGACTAAATTAAAATCCATTAATTTGGTTAGTTGAACCCTCGGCTATAATGGGGACCAGTGGAGGGGACGACCCCTCCACTCTCCTCAAAAAAGACGAGGGAAGACTATATTAAAATCCATTAATTTGGTTAGTTGAACCCTCGGCTATAATGAGGGCAAGTGGAGGGGACGACCCCTCCACTCTCCTCAAAAAGACGAGGGTGGACTTGATTTAAAACACCATAATTTGGTGGTAAACACCCTCGGCTATGAAGAGGGCAAATGGGGGAGACGACCCCATTTACCCTCAAAATGACGAGGGAGGAGTTGGTAATATTGTTAATTTCTAAGCATCACAAAGTAAAGACAGGAATAGAAGACAGTGATTATATTATAAATAAGGGAAATGTTTGATCAATAAAAATACAAAAAAAAAATGTTACAAGAAGAGGGTGTGGGCTACAGACAGCCACCCTATTGAGCACACTCAGAGGGTACATCGATTACAGGGGTCTCATCTATGACCACTAGAGGCTGATCCTCAGATGTGCCGGTACCCTCAACGTGGACTTGGGATTCAACCTGTGCCAAGGCCTCAGCAATTAAGGGGTCATCTAGCTGGACGGCTTCAAGGGAGGGGCGGATAGTCGTCACTGCATCAGCAAATTTTAGGACGACCCACCGACAGGCCGTCCTAATCCCCCTCTCAAGATACTCAAGGCCGAAGCCTTGAAACTCGTCTGAAACCTTATAGGCCTCAACAGCATCGGCCCCGGCCTTCCTTACTGCACCCTCAAGCTCAGTCTTGAAGTGAGCCCCCAGGTTATTCAAGGCCGCATCCTTGTCTTTAATAAGGTCGTCCTTGGCCTTCAGGTCGGCCTCATGCTGCGTCTGTAGCTCATTCAAGACCCTGGTATGCTCAACCCTCATACCCTCCAGCTCAGCCCTTGCAGTACCCAGCTCAGCCTTTGCAGTATCCAGTTCAGTCTGTAGAAGAGCCTCGTGCTGAATGGCCCTGTCAGCCTCTTGAAATTTCAGCTGATTCTCGGCCATCCATTTTGTAGCCGACGCCCAAGCACAAATAGACTGCACAAGAACAAGCAAACATTAAGAGGCCGAGGGAACAGATTGACAAAAAATTAACTGAGGAAGTACGGTAGAAACAAATACCTGGGCCATGGTATGCAGACCGTAATCATACACCTTGGCAGGAGGCATCTTCGACAAAAAGTCGTAGTCAGAGGCCGAAGGAGCAGAAAACATGGAGACCTTGGCCGCCCTTAAGTTGTCTATGAGGGAAGAAGGGTCAGAATTCAAGGATGCTAAATTTTGAGACCAAAATGCCCCCATGCTGGAGGCAGACCCCTCAGACACTTCTGCCCTCGCCCTCGTCCGTGCATCAGGACGAGAGCCCTCAGGAGCTTCAGGCTGCTTCCTTTTCCGACTATCCAAGGTCGGCTCTACCGGCCTCGGCCCCTCGGACGTTGACTTCCTCTGGGCTTGCTGAGGCTCCTTCCCTTTCTTTTTGCCAAGACCGGACAACAAGCTGGGGGCAGTCATCTCCCACAATTGGTCTGAAATGTTCGCAGGACGACCTGAAAAGAAGGAAATATGTCAGAAAGATACAGAGGCAAAGAGGGAACACTTAGAAGGAATCATAATGCGAAAATGGAAAAACACTCACATAATTCTGTCAGAGGGCCGACCCTCAGGCCAGCTTCTCTGAGGTGATGAGGGGTCATTAGATCTTCAAATTTTGGAAGTCCACCCTCTTTCCCCTGGTCCCTCAGATAGTCAACAATTACCCTCTCTTCCTGACTTAATCCAGGGTCAGACCGTGCCCTCATGGAAGGTTTGGACCATACCTGGGAAACCCTCGGACTATCTTCAAGAGGATCAACCCCAGAGGGGAACTCCCAGTCCCCAGAGATGAAGAAATACCTCTTCTTCCAGTCATGATTTGAGGTCTGGGCTACATGAAGGATCTTCTTTTCAGACTTCCTGGCCCCTAAGTGGTAGTAACCAGGCTGCTTGGACGATGAGGTAATGTTATAACAACCTATGAATAAGTCTACTGAGGGCTCATCTGTGAAGACACTCTTCCAAAGAGATATATAGCCAAGAATTGCCCTCCAAGAGTTGGGGGGGAGCTGAGAGGGGGAAACCCCAAGGGCAGACAGGATCTCAACAATGGTAGGATGCAGAGGGAATCTAACACCTACCCTAAGCATCTGCTCGTAAACAGCAACCTCCCCCTCGTCTCCCTGATAAACTCGCTCATCGGGGTTGGGAACCCTCATAGTCACAGAGGACTTTATGTCGAACTGATGCCTCCACAGCAAAAGGTCACGATCCTTCACAGTGGAAACATAAGCAGAGGCGTGAGAAGTGTCAATGGGATCATCATCAGAGTCCTCAGCATAACCCTCGGCCTCCTGGCTCTCGGCCTCTTCACCTCTTGGGGGCGAACCGCGAAAAGTCATTTGAAATGCATGGGGGGATAGGGCCGTCACAGGGACAGCCTCAGAGGGTCCCACACCCTCGGCCTGATGGTCCTGGGCATACTCAGACGACCCTCTCCTTCCAGAGGGACCAGCACCTGCAGGTGAAGACGCACGCTCGTCCATACCACCCTCAAACGTCTGACTGTCGGATGGACGATAGGACGACCCTTGTGGCTCAGAGGGCAGAATTTTCTTCAAGGGGAGGGGAAAGATGGGTCGTACCCAAATGGGGTCATCCCGTCGTCTCCTCTCCTCCTCTTCCTCTATGCGCCTGATCTCTATGAAGAACTTCTCCATCAAGGATGGAAACTCATCTGCTAAATCGTAAAGCCTCCTAAGCATTAAGGGGGAGACCTAACACTTGAGATGATTTTACTAATCTAACCACAAACAAACTCCAATTGACCAACCTATGACTTTTGGATCTAAAACTGGGAATATGAAAGGTTTGCTCAAGAACACTCAAGAACAGTCGAAGTCGTTCGCCGGAAAAGATGCCAGAAAAATGCGAGAAAAACTAGAAAAATGCTAAAAGGGGTTCGACCCCAACACACAAAGGAAATGGAAGAGCTAGAGGAGAGTTCAGGCAAAGAAGAGTACCTGGAAACAAGAGCAACGGCTGAGTGAAGAGCGATGGAGAAATCAGCAAAGAAACGGCTATGGAGTTAGCTGGAATTGTAGAGAGAGAAAGTAAGGGCGCGAAGATGAAGAAGAAGCTAGAATGGGAAAAGGATTTGAAAATCCTTTTAATATCTTTGCTAATTGAGGGGGCTCACTTCCCAAAGAAAAAAACAGCCCACGAGGAGGATATCATTAGGGCACAAAGCCCCAAGCATAGTACAACCGCCTTACCTAGGGAACTGGAGATGACAGTGGGCAACCGCCCAAGTGTCACCTCATCTTGACAGGCATCCCTCATCTCACTGACCATACATCCGCCTCAAAAGCAACACTATCCCTCAGCCATCTCAACAACATCAATGGCTAAGGGCTGGGGGGTGATTGATATACCCATATTTACCCCCTGACTGCCGGGATCAAGGCAACCCCTTCAGACGACCCTCCGAGGGGCCGACCCCTCATTTGGCTCCATATGACCCCTCCTGGACTCGGCCTTCAGCAGGACCCGGACGACCCTCCGAGGGGACGACCCTTCAACAGGCCCCGGACGACCCTCCGAGGGGTCGACCCTTCAGCAGGCCCCGGACGACCCTCCGAGGGGGCGACCCTTCAGCAGGCCCCGGACGACCCTCCCAGGGGCCGACCCTTCAGCAGGTCCCGGACGACCCTTCGAGGGGCCGACAGTACGAGGATTAAATTGGACCATACTCACTACCAGGGGGAACTTTGCCCTCGGCCTCATATCATAGGCCGAGGGTGACATCATCTCAGCGCGTGGTTTGGGAGACGCGTGGAACAGTGCGCGTGAGGCTCATATGACACGTGGCAGACCGTTATAACCGAATCACACCCTCACGTGAGGGAATATTATGCCATCATTTGGCATCTACAGGTGTCAACAGGGAATTGGTTAGATCATCATTCACATGCACCATGCTTACTTGGGGGGTACACTACACCCCCCAAGACTTATATATACTTGTCACCTACAACCCTACAGGGATCGATCCATGAACAATAGCCCTAGCTAAAAATCTGCTTGTACACACACAGTAGAGAGAGGGAGAGGGTTATGAGCATTGTATCCAAGGCCATTAGTGCCCATACTTAGTGGATCACACACTCACAGTGGATGTAGGCCACATTGGCTGAACCACTATACATCATTGTCTTATTTCCTCTTATACTCATCCCCTTCTATACACTTACATACTTATATACTTGCATCTCTATGGCTGCCATGGCTGCTACTTCTTGAGCTCACTAACACTTATCTGGTGGTGCTAAATCTCAGCATCATCACTAATGATCTTAAAACCACGATGAAAACGTTTTTTTATGAAAATCTCGGCAGTTTAGAATAGCATTTTAAAATCAGTTTCCAATAAAAAAAAACACACCCTTTTACACATCTTGCATGCATACATGCTATTATGAATGCTTAGTGAGTGCAATAGAGAATGATCCACATACTTTCCATTTTTATGAATAAGTATCACTATTATATGCACATTCAGGCAGTAATTTTACTATGTTCAAGAACATGCATCGGAGATTTTGATGACCAGCATATTTTCTTAGCCAGTATACAATGGGATATTTAGTCTATGATAAATATTTAATATAAACCAATTATCTATTTAATGTGAAGTAATGCATCAAGCGATACACAGATCTTAATTGACTGCGTTATGGTATCACAGAATTTGCCAATATCAGTAAAAGCAACTGACGGATCTGTTGAAGCAGCAATTTAAATAATTAAATGCAGAATTAAAATCAGGAACGAAATTACCCAATTTTTGGAGCAAATAAATATGGGCAGAAAAGTATAAGAATTCCGGAACTGGACTGTCAAGAACACGGCTGAGTCGCGGACAATGTCGCTCTCTTTAAGGTGTTTCGCGGCTCTGCCTCCAATTTGTGCCGACAGTGTACAACCCCGTCACCCCCAGGATAAAACAGCCTCCAAAATTAAATTACGGATTGATAAAGCACAAGAATCAATCCGGTCTGTATACACCCATTCTGTATTAATTGCTCGATTCTATAATTAATATGTACACGGATGAGATTAATTATTCTGGAAAAAGTATTCTGGGGGAAGGAAATTTTTCAGAACTGTAGAGAAAAATTCTGTGTTGAAAGTAGATAACTGTGTACCAAAAACGGAGGCTACCACCTCTTTTATGGGGCAAAAAGAAAAGAGACGTTGGTAAACAACGTGGAGAAAAATCTGGAAATAGTGGGCAACTCGATTGAATAAATCAACACGGAATAAAACACGTTTTAATTTTTTGAATTTAATTACCTTTAAAAAATAATTTTTAAAGCCCAAAAAAAACAGTTATGTATTTGTCCAAAAAATTAATTCTTAATGAGCCCAAGCCCAAGACCCAGGACCAGAACCCGAACACGGGCACGGGCCGGGCCGGCCGGACGGCGGCGGCGCGCCCGTGTGACTTGGCCCATTGGGTCTGCCCCACATACCCACAAAAACTTGAATGCCCAAAGGGCTGAACCTTTGTTCCCAAAAAATTGTAAATATACACAACACAATTCAATTATCCCACCGATGTGGGACACAGCCCCAAGGCTGTTCCAAAGTTTTGCACTTCTTTCTTATAACAGCTGTCAAAGACAGCTGTTTCCAACAATCCCCCACTTGCAAAACTTGAAAACATTTTATCGAGCAATAATCTATAGAATTGTGCATAAGCAAAGGTGTCTTTCGACTTGAACCTTTACGTAGTAAAGATGATTCAGAATATACTAGAGTAACCGTAGTTTTGAACTCTATCTCTGACAACATCCCACACACAACCCTACTTGGGTGTAGGTCTAATAGCTAGCACGTTACGACCATGTGCTTCTATCCCAGTATAGTGAACGCTCTAGGAATTTGCCCAAAATATCCATAGGAAGCGGCCACACTTCCACATTCACATAGGTGAGTCTATTAAGAATACTCCTGTAGCTAAGTACCCCACTCAAAATAGAGCTATAGATCTCATTAAACGTTATAATAACTCATCCTCAACTCGCTTCAGGATATCATGCGCCATAGGGATGGACTCGGAGTAAAACCCCATTCTATATTAATTAATAATCGCATGATTCAACCCATATCACTTGTGACTTGTTATTACCCTTTGAACATATTTCTTGGGATCTCCAGTCTATATGTTGGGTTACCATAAAAAATGACTCATTTATCCAAGGGCTTTAGTCCCATCCCTTTCATGGTGTTCCACACCTTCTCCCTAGCTAGTCCTTTCGTCAAAGGATCAGCTAAGTTCTGTTCAGACCGTATATGATCCACCCTCACAGCACCCGTAGAGATAAATTCTCTAACAGTACTGTGCTTACGACGTATTTGTCGTTTCTTACCGTTATAATAACGGTTCTCAACTTTTGCAATAGCCGCAATACTATCACAATGAATCAAAACGGCTGGTATCGATCTTTCCCATAATGGGATATCTGACAGGAGGTTTCTTAACCAACCTGCCTCTTCACTAGCAGCAGCTAGCGCTATCATCTCAGACTCCATAGTGGATTGAGCCAAAATAGTTTGTTTCTTATATTTCCAAGAAACTGCACCACCAACGATGCTAAATATATATCCACTAGTAGCCTTAGAATCATCAGATAGGGTGTTCTAATCTGCATCACTAAATCCTTCAAGGACAACGGGATGCTTATTATAGTGTAATCCGAGGTTCATCGTCCTTTTAAGGTACCGCATGACCCTCTCAATAGCATGCCAATGCTCCATACTAGGTCTACTAGTAAATCTACATAGTACTCCCACAGCATAAGCTATGTCAGTTCTAGTGCAATCTGTAGCATAACGTAAGCTACCAATAATGCTTGCATAAGCATTTTGGTTTACACTATCGCCAGTATTCTTAAATAACTTTACACTAGGGTCAAATGGAGTACTAGCAGGTTTACAGTCAAAGTAATTATATTTCTTTAGAACTTTCTCAATGTAATGAGATTGATCCAAAGAAAGTCCCTTTTCTAACCTAGTAATATTAATTCCTAATATTACACTAGCTTCACCCAAATCCTTCATATCAAAGTTGGCACATAATAATGATTTAACATTTTCTACGGCATGAATATTGGAACCAAATATAAGCAAGTCATCAACATAAAGACATATGATAGTGCAAATGTTCTCAACATATTTATAATAAATGCATTTGTCACTTTCATTAATTTTAAACCCATTAGAGATGACTAGGCTATCAAATTTATCATGCCATTGTTTAGGTGCCTGTTTGAGTCCATAAAGAGATTTATCTAATTTACACACTTTATTTTCTTGACCGTGTACAATAAAACCTTCAGGTTGATCCATATAAATCTCTTTTTCTAATTCTCCATTTAAAAATGCAGTTTTAACATCCATTTGGTGTACAATTAAATCATTTAAGGCAGCTATAGCTAATAGTACACGTATAGACGTTATTCTAGTCACGGGTGAAAATGTGTCAAAAAAGTCTACATTTTCTCTTTGTCTAAAACCTTTAGCAACAAGACGTGCCTTATATTTTTCAACAGTGCCATCAGGTTTTAATTTCTTTTTAAGAATCCATTTACACCCAATAGTTTTACATCCAGGAGGAAGGTCCACTAAATGCCAAGTTTTATTTTTTTCCAAAGAATCCATTTCATCATTAATAGCATCTTGCCATAAATCGGCATCTAAAGAAGATAAGGCTTCTTGAATAGTGTTAGGATCCTCCTCTAAGGTGTAAGCATAAAAGTCGGGACCAAAATCTTTTTCTACACGAGCCTTTTTACTTTTTTGAATTTCTAAAATGGATTCATTATTTTCTTTATTTTTATTTAAAGAAATATTAGTGGATGACTCGCCCCCACTATTCCTCAATTTAAAAGGAAATTTATCTTCATAAAAATCGGCGTCATTTGATTCAATAATTACTTGATTTTTCAAGTCATAAAATCGGTATGCTTTGCTATTAATAGCATAGCCTATAAAAATGTACTCATATGCTCTACTTGCCAATTTAGACCTTTTAGGGTCGGGTATACGTACATAGGCTAAGCACCCCCACGTTCTAAAGTATGACACGTTGGGCTTAATATTTTTCCAAATTTCATAAGGAGATATTTTCATTTTAGTCTTAGGAATTCTATTAAGCACGTGACACACAGTCAAAATAATTTCACCCCACCAATGCGAGGCAGCCCCTGAATTTAATAAAATAGCAACAACTAATTCAGTTAGTGTCCTATTTTTTCTTTCGGCTTTACCGTTCATTTCGGGCGAATACGGGGAAGTTTTTTCGTGAATAATACCGTGGGTTTTATAAAATTCAATAAATGGTCCAGAATCATATTCGGTGCCTCTATCACTACGTAACCTTTTTATTTTCCGATTAAATTGATTTTCAATTTCATTTAGGAAAATTTTAAACATGTCAAACGCTTCACTTTTATTTTTCATTAAATACACAAATGAATAATCGGAACAATCATCAATAAAAGTAATAAAATAACGTTTGCCATTTCTAGTTGTGACACCATCCAATTCACAAATATCCGAATGAATTAAATCAAGTGGTTCAGATTCTCTAAAAACAGATTTATGTGGTGTCTTAGTGATTTTTGCTTGACTACACCATTCACATTTTTCAAAATCATTTAATGATAATTCGGGAATTAATCCTAAAGTGCTCATATTTTTAACAAGTCGTTTATTAACACGACAAAGCCTAGCATGCCAAATATTAAATGAACAAGCAATATAAGCAGAAGGAGAAATTTTATTCATTGCATCAACATTCAATTTAAACATCCCATCAGTGGCATAACCCTTGCCTACAAAAATTCCATTTTTGGTCACAGTAAATAAATCAGCACCAATAGTTTGAGTAAAGCCAGCTTTGTTGAGAAGATAGCCCGAAACCAAATTTTTCCTTATCTCGGGAGTGTGAAGAACATCTTTGAGGATAACAGTCTTTCCCGAAGTGAACTTCAATTCCACATTTCCAGTACCAGCAACCTCAGTGGAGTGAGAATCACCCAACAACACCTTCTTATCTGCAGTCTCACAGTAAGTCTTAAACAGACTACGGTCATAACAGATATGGCGGGAAGCGCCAGTATCCAACCACCACCCTTCGGCACCGCTAACCATGTTGATTTCTGAAATCATAGCACATAGGTCCTCTTCGGTCAAATTCGCTTGTGCTTGTGGCACATTGCGACATTTGCGAGCCATATGGCCAGGCTTGCCACACTTGAAACAGAGAAACTGTCCCGAGTTGCTAGACTGTCCATTTCCAGGGTTCTTATACTTATTCTGAGTCTGAGTCTGATTTTTAAAATTCTGGTTATGGCTCTTTTTCTGATTTTTCATATTTTTTCCGTTTGCTTTTAAAACAACTGGAGTATGGTTCTTTTTCTGATTTTTGTTGTTAGACACAACAAGAATTTCATCTTTATACTCCTATTTTCGGGATTCCTCCTCAATTCTCAATTTAGTAATTAATGACTCTAGTGAAAATTCTTTAGACTTATGCCTCAAAATATTTTTAAACTCTTTGAACAGTGGAGGCAATTTATCAATAATTACAGCCACCTGAATTTGTTCATCTAAAGCCATGCCCTCGAAAATAATTTCATGGGCAATCATTTGCAAATCATGGGTTTGAGCAACAATAGATTTGTCATCCGTCATTTGAAATTTCAAATAACGGCTGACGACATATTTTTTAGCACCCGCCTCCTCCGTGTCATATTATTTAAAGAGTGCAACCCAAACATCTTTCGCAGTTTTATAATTGGCATAATAGTCATAAAGTTCGTCACTTAGAGCATTCAGAATGTAGTTCTTGCACAAAAAATCATTTTCCTCCCAAGTTCTAATTGTTTTGCTTTCCTCAACAGTAGGTGGATTATTTACTACGGGTTTGTCAAATTGAACACATGATGCGACTTTTTCGTAGTTAAATAAAATAGCAATTTTTTGCTCCAACGTTTAAAATGAGTGCCTTCATATTTGAAAGGCTTATTTAGGTTACTAGAGTTAATTTCGTCCATGGCAGAATATAGAACACCTTAAAATTGTTGAAGCGGCAATTTAAATAATTAAATGCAGAATTAAAATCAGGAACGAAATTACCCAATTTTTGGAGCAAATAAATATGGGCAGAAAAATATAAGAATTCCGGAACTGGACAGTCAAGAACACGGCTGAGTTGCGGACAATGTCGCTCTCTTTAAGGTGTTTCGCGGCTCTGCCTCCAATTTGTGCCGACAGTGTATAGCCCCGTCACCCCCAGGATAAAACAGCCTCCAAAATTAAATTACGGATTGATAAAGAACAAGAATCAATCCGGTCTGTATACACCCATTCTGTATTAATTGCTCGATTCTATAATTAATCTGTACACGAATGAGATTAATTATTCTGGAAAAAGTATTATGGAGGAAGGAAAATTTTCAGAACTGTAGAGAAAAATTCTGTGTTAAAAGTAGATAACTGTGTACCAAAAACGGAGGCTAAACAACGTGGAGAAAAATCTGGAAATAGTGGGCAACTCGGTTGAATAAATCAACACGGAATAAAACACGTTTTAATTTTTTGGATTTAATTACCGTTAAAAAATAATTTTTAAAGCCCAAAAAAAACAGTTATGTATTTGTCCAAAAAATTAATTCTTAATGAGCCCAAGCCCAAGACCCAGACACGGGACGGACGGCGGCGGCGCGCGCGTGTGACTTGGCCCATTGGGTCTGCCCCACATACCCACAAAAACTTGAATGCCCAAAGGGCTGAACCTTTGTTCCCAAAAAATTATAAATATACACAACACAATTCAACTATCCCACCGATGTGGGGCACAGCCCCAAGGCTGTTCCAAAGTTTTGCACTTCTTTCTTATAACAGCTGTCAAAGACAGCTGTTTCCAACAATCAATTAATTGTTTGATACACCTTCTATTCTCACTGCATGTATAATTCGTTTGTAAAACTGAAGAATTAAAAACTACAGAACCTTTGTATTTTTTTTTCATTGGCCATGTGTTAATATATGTGTGTTCATACCTATCATGCAGTAACCATGGGAAGACAATGTTGGAAAATATTGTGTTTTTACACAAATTATTTTATGACCAAATTATTATATTGGTCAAAGTAGGACCAAGTACGTGCTCATTACGAGTCATGCGATATATTTATTTGTTTAAAACGGATAAATGATGAATAAGAAATTTGGTATCAAAGTGCCCCATTTATGTATGAAGTTTATTGGGAAATTTTATTTAATTTTCTGGGACGGATTTTCCTAACTGTCGCTAAAGGTTGTGACTGTTCGCTATATAGTGACTGTTTTTCAGAACCGTCCCTAAAAGTCGTGACTGTTCACCATAAGTTGTGACAGTTCATGAAAAACGTCCCTAAAGTGACTGTTTCCTAAGAGACATGTCTTTTCATGAAAAACACTTTGTTTTCTATAAATACAAGACTTGTCTTCATTTTTTAGAGAGAGAAAAATGAGGAAAAATATTTTCTATACTTTCCATTCCCGATCGAGTCGGATAGAGTATCAAACATAATTGGTTCGTGGGACACGCACACTGAAGTGCTTCTTGCGCGTGTCGAGACCGTTTTATCCTGGGAGGCAAACGCTCATTGTTCATTGCCGTAAGCACCGTAGCGGGAGCGCATTTTGTCTTAAGGAGAGAGTGTCAAACACTTGACTCGGTCATCTTCTTCGTTTGTAAGTTTTCTAGTGGTATTAATTTATTGCATAAATATGATTTATTTCATATTTTAAATTTGATAAAACACAAAAGTACATATCTTATATAACAATCTTAAGACAATATGTCATTGATACTTTGTGTTGTGGTGTTTTATCATCTAAACTAATTCTAGAAATATTTGAAGTTTTTTTTTCCATGAAGTATCCGTTTTCTGTTAAAACCCAATTTGTAGCATTTTGAAATAGTTCATTGTACAATTTTTGATTGGTTGGTTGTTTCTAAACATTTGGTTCTTTCTAAGGACTTTACTATTCAGAATGTAAATTGCTTTAATAATTCCTCTTACAATTTTGGAAAGACTATGAATACATGGCCAACCGGATACTTTTCTTTACTGGAAGAAACTTTTACCTATTGTTAATTTGTATGATGAACTTTGAAGTTTTCTATTTAATCATCGGAGCATGCATGGTCTACCCATTTTTTAACGGAATGAATGCATTTCTTTATGGACCTCTAATCATGGATCTTGATGTCATGTTAAAATTTTGTAGTTAAAATCATTTGGAAACTAAAATCGTTCAAGTCAATTTTCTTATTGCGTCGTGAATTGATATGACTATCTCTTACTGTTGAATGTGTTCGTGATAGTAGTTTTTTGGTATAACAAAGTGTGGTGCTGTGTTGATGACTCTTATATTCCAAATTCATACCTGACACAGTAGGTTTCATGTACATATAAATGTAAATGCTTAACGTGGCTATTAAAATGGTTCATATGTGATATCATTAAACTTTCAACCATTTCTTTTTTATATGTTTTGTGGCATGGTCCAAGAAGCATTTTGGGTCAAATTGATACAAATATTGCATGTGTTTAATATGTTGTGACATTTAAATATGTCAAAATTTGATCACACCTTTGGTGATGTATATGTTCACATGTCTCTTGTGAGACGCTATAAGTGACGTAAAGTGACAATAACATTTATAATGACGTAATGGTCACGTGTGTGGTCACATGCATATGTGCTAGTATAATTTTAGTAATAATTTTTTTTTAATATTTTATTGATTGCATGTGTCAGTTTCAATATTAGAAATTTGATTAAATATATTGATTATTTTGTATTGGCATTCTTTTGAATATCTAAAATTAAAAAGGTGCGTCCCGAATAAAGTGATTTTGAATACATTTATTCATGCAACTGAAATTATATTTGTCCAAATGTACAAATGGACAATAAAAGTGTGTTTAAAGTATATTTAAATACACTATATATTGACATATAAGATCATATGCATAGCTTATGGAGTGTGATATAATATCTGAGCCATAATTTTTTTTTATCTCATTCGAATTAATAGTGATAATTTTACTTGAAAATAGTCAAAATTAAATACTAATTTTGGTGAGCTCTTACATCGAAAATAAATAAGTAAACAATGATGTGTTGCTACATGTGTAATGACATGTATGTATGTTATCACATGATAATCAAATGTCTGATTATGTGTTGAGATTTAGTCAAATATTTGATGATGTATTTATTCATATGTTTTAAGTGCACTTTATGCGAAGTAATGTGAAAATAATATATGTGATGATATTGAGGACGTAGCCATGTATGTGTGATAGTATTATTTTAGTGTCATTACATAATTTTTTGCATTATTCCATTAATGCAAATTTAGTGAAATATGGTGACACAATTAGTTATTCATTGATGTATTGTGCACTAAATTAAATTAGATTACATGAACGAAAATGTGATATATTTAGAAACATGATTTGAGTTGCATTCCTTGTAGAATGTCAATATTTAATTATTGTGATAATTTATGTAATCTTGATATTACATTTAAATTTGTTTTAATCTCCCGTGTCACGAAAAAGAGAAAAAGAAAATATAATGCATTGTCCATTATTGTTGGTATGTATGTTAAACATTGCAATGCACGCATTATATCGACTCCTAGAGATATGAATATGCACTATTGTTTAAAAACGATGTGAACCAACATGTTGAAAATTTGAGAATATTAAATTCACGCATAATAAATTAAAAAGTCCTATAGGTTAGGAATTTATTATGTTTGCATAATTATTACAGCTGATGATATGTTGTGGCATCCGATGACCTAATGTCCTGTATTGAAAATTGAGGTGTGTAATGACATACTATTCTCACGTGTAGAAGTCTATTGGATATTTGTGGCATGATTGTATATCATTAACCATATATTTGAATAGGATATTTATAATGCGACTTTTAATTTTAGGGGTGACCCTTTCACTCCCAATTTTGTGAGACACTTTCATCAAAATATCATTGGAACATGCTATGTTAAACATGATGTTTCATGAAGAATTACATTTTTATGTAATATTTAATTGATGTTAACATTGATGAAAAGTAAATACAATTTGTATTGATATCGTGGTGCTCATTTTTTCCATGGCAAAAGACTTGAAAGAGTGGATATGATTACTTTCAATAGGTTACTCCTCTTCACTATATTGAATGTTATCAAATGCGATGAAGATTGCAAAAGATATGAGAATCTTTAGTTGATATAAAGTGCTACATTCCTTTCCGTAATATATAAATTCATTTTGGAAGAATCTTATACTTCCAATTAATGCGTTTGTTGAACTATTCTTCAATGGAGAAAAATTAGTGTGGCGTGATTACAGATTTATTTATTGAATTTATGATTCAAAATTCAGAACCGAGCGGTTTAAAGACTGCTTTAAATATGGTATATAATTAAATCATAAATCCATATAAATGATTAAGGGATTCAGAACCGAGCGGTTTCACAACTGCTTTAAAGAAGGTAGAATCAAATTATGATCTCATTGGAGATTTAGGCGTAATCTCAAGACACCACAACTAGTAAACTCAAAATTATGTGTGACACAACTTTAGTTTAATACTAAGAATTGTGACAAGTGAATTTGTAGGCCTATGGAACAATAAGGAATATACCATTAAATGTCGAAATCACTAAAGTAGAGAAACTTATCTCAACTATATTTTATTTACAATGAAATGAATGTATACCTTCTAGATGGACATATGTGTTGGTCCAAATATACATTAATATCATTTCATTTTAAAGAAAAATAAAGCGTTTCGAGGTTGAGAATAAATGTATCAATTTTGTATAATTTCAAATTTATGTTTGAAATTGTGGGGGAAGTATTGTGTTTTCTATGAGTTATATTCTCAACACATTAACCCACCATAAAAATTTTATGGGAAAGGTTGAGAACCTTTGTATGAATTATGATAAATGTGGGGGTATTTATCTAAGGCGATAATTTCTATCCAAAAATAGAAACAGAGATGATTCCTATTGAAAATAGGATAAACACTACTGAAAATGTAGTATTTGATTGCATTTCTTATTGAAAATAAGATAAACACTACTGAAAGTGTAGTATTTGATTGCATAAGTACATTTAATGTACTAATAGTATTTCCAACGTGCATTTGTCTAAAGAAGTGTATACTTCATGGATTGAACGATAATTAATACTTAAGTACTTTGATTATATTCCAAGGTTGGAAATGATTAAGCGTGTACACAATGGATCAAAGAGTCTAAAGTACAAATGAGTCGTTCAGTATCGATATTAAGATATAAGTGAAAAATGACATAAACATTAGGAAATTATGAATATATTTTAAACAATATATGACTTTCGAGACTTGTATTCTGAGTGATATATTAGCATGATTAGAGGTGTTAATATTTGGAAATCCTCTAATGATGGAATATGAATATTATTTCCTAAAAAGCAAGGTACCTTGACAATTTTAAAAAGGATGATTTGAGATAACAATTATAATGCATGTTCTTGCAATTGAAAATCATTGCTTGAAAAGGCATAAAGAAATTTGGCAAGTCACGACTTATTAGTCATGACATAAGACCATAAAGAAATCTTTCTTTGTTAGTGATAACATTAGGCCTAATAAAATCATTGCGGATCCGCTAACAAGAGAGAAAGATGCGTACATCAAGGGGAATGGGATTAAAGCCGGTTAAAACCTAAAAAGAATTGCCATAATGGAAACCCAACCTAAATGACTGGAGATCCCAAGAATTAGGTTCAACGGGACAACCTAATTATGTACGATTCAGTTAGAACTGAGAAGAAAATAAATTCTTACTCCCATTCCTAAGATGAGTCAGTGCACTATCTGCCGCGTGTAATAGGATAAATTTTATTTTAATGATTTCTATATCTTAAACATAAGGATAAAGTGGGATATTAGCAGGATACTCTTTATAGAAATCACCTATGTGAGTGAGAAGGGGCCACTTCTATGAGAATAACCAACGGCTACATTGTTAAATTCTCTAACACACTCATGAAACCAGGAGGTGTCCAAAAAAAAACGGACACAAAAGTGAGAACCAAGAATGTTCGAAGAAGGACTGTGTGAATTCTATTGTCTCGGTTTACACAAAAAGGTTGATCAATTCAAGACATCGCGTTCATTGATTAGCCAGTAAACCCGATAGTCTCTCACTAGGAAAGATTCAAGGCCAAAAGCTATCTTTACCGATGCATCTCTTTTTCACTGATACTCTGTCTAATTTGTCTTCATGTTCATTTGATTCTTCACCCAAATTTCATTCATGTGGGGGATTGTTGGAAAATATTGTGTTTTTACACAAATTATTTTATGACCAAATTATTATATTGGTCAAAGTAGGACCAAGTACGTGCTCATTACGAGTCATGCGATATATTTATTTGTTTAAAACGGATAAATGATGAATAAGAAATTTGGTATCAAAGTGCCCCATTTATGTATGAAGTTTATTGGGAAATTTTATTTAATTTTCTGGGACGGATTTTCCTAACTGTCGCTAAAGGTTGTGACTGTTCGCTATATAGTGACTGTTTTTCAGAACCGTCCCTAAAGGTCGTGACTATTCACCATAAGTTGTGACAGTTCATGAAAAACGTCCCTAAAGTGACTGTTTCCTAAGAGACATGTCTTTTCATGAAAAAACACTTTGTGTTCTATAAATACAAGACTTGTCTTCATTTTTTAGAGAGAGAAAAATGAGGAAAAATATTTTCTATACTTTCCATTCCCGATCGAGTCGGATAGAGTATCAAACATAATTGGTTCGTGGGACACGCGCACTGAAGTGCTTCTTGCGCGTGTCGAGACCGTTTTATCCTGGGAGGCAAACGCTCATTGTTCATTGCCGTAAGCACCGTAGCGGGAGCGCATTTTGTCTTAAGGAGAGAGTGTCAAACACTTGATTCGGTCATCTTCTTCGTTTGTAAGTTTTCTAGTGGTATTAATTTATTGCATAAATATGATTTATTTCATATTTTAAATTTGATAAAACACAAAAGTACATATCTTATATAACAGACAAATCAACCAACATGAACTAAATAAAATTACAGGCCAGCAGAAGGTCCAAATAAGAACATAGACAAAAGGACCCCATTAATATTGTCGAATATACTATATCTTGATTTTAAATATTAGGGAACAAATACAAATAAAATTAACCTCCTAAATAAGGGTACGGTTTGGATAAACATGAAAGTTGTCCAAAAAGTAATCCATGCATAAATAATTCTGGCAGAAGAACTCAGATTTGTAACTAGGTTTACGCAAGATAATGCACTGAAAACACGGGTACACTAAGATTGTTATCTAAAATATGTGTTTTTATTAAATAAAAAATATGAAACGAAATCATATTTGGGTAACGAAAAATCTGACTTAAAAAAATTACAAACTAAGAAGATCAAGTCGAAGATGAGACACTTTCTCCTATAGACAAAACTCAATCACACTATTGGTGCTTACGGAAAATAACTGGGTTTTCCTCCAGGATAAAATGATCTTTGGGACATGTAATAAACACTGCAATGTGTGTGCCCTACGAACTCAGTTTTATACTTCCTCTTACTTGATGAATAGTTAATTGAGTAAAAGTTATTATTTTCTTCTTCTTAAATGCATGAACAAGTCTTGTATTTATTTGTAACAAGATATTTTTTTCTTTCATAAAATATGTGTCAAACGGTTATTTTTTTGAACGTTTATTATGAACAATCACAAGTAACACTAAATGTCATGACCTTTGGCGACGATTCAAAAATTGTTTCTATATATTGTGAACAATCACAATTTTTAGCAACAATTTAGAAATATCATCCCCAAAATTAAATAAAACTCACAATAATTTCATAAACAAAGACACTTTGAAGATATGCCCCCTCTAGAGGCAATTTCAAACGTTGAGGGCCATGAAGCATTACCTCCTAATCGGATTCGATTTTTGAAAAAGAGCGGAATTTTTCCCAGTGATCAGGCAAAAGCAAACAAAAATTTTCAGCATTTAATCCAACATGATTCCATCGTATTAATAGGGGATAAATTAGTTTTGTGCAATGATCTTATTGAGTCTTCATCTTCTGAAGAAGACAATAAAACTGAAGAAGATATGCCTCCTTTCCATAGTGATCGAGGCATTGATTTATATGTGGAAATTCTCAATATTGACTCGAACGATGTAAACTCTACTTCAAATCATAACAAATGGCATGTTGTCCGTAGGAAAACACGTTCAAACTTCATAAGTCCTAAATTTATTTCCAAGTTTTCATTTACTTTTATGCACGCTCCCTGCTATTTTGTTTTAAAAGTTTTTATTTTCGTTTGTGTATGCCACCGATGAATGACGTTTCTTCATCTCTATCCTAATAAAGTTTTTATTTTATTTTTTAAAAAAAATTCAAATTTCTCATTCATTTCTTATCCCGTTTAATCAAATGAATATACCATATAACTAATCACGTGAGAAGTGTCGGTCCCACATTAATTAGGGCACAAAGTTTAATAAAATAATAGTGTAATCAAAATATTAAATCGTTTTGAACAGCCTTTTTCCAACATGTTGTTTGGTGCCTGGAATGTCCCGGAAAGCTAGGTGGATTTATCGTGTGGTTAAGGTTGATGTTTTTTCAAAATTACATTTGCATTAGTACGAAATGTTAGCTTTTCTTAGAAAAAGTAGGAAATTTTTTATGAGGTTAGTACTCCCACCTTAATTTAAACAGACTTTGATCGTAATAATATAAATAGAAATTTACACGCAAGCCCTTACCTCATGAAATCCTCTGTTCCACGTGAATAGTTGCAGCCTATAGCAAGCAAGATCATACAGCGCGTAACACTCAGGACTCATGAGGACATTATTTACATATTGTACCCCAAATTATGGATTATTGAAGGTTTGCCGTGACCAACTTCACAAACTCCAAAAGACATCATGGCCACTACATGCTCCACTTCAATTCAGTTACTATAATTTGTCCATTTGAAAATTACATTTTTAGTATTTTCACTAATCTTAAAATAAGCAAAGGCATATCAAATTATATTTTTAGAGGCACTTGTCACATAATCACGTTTGCATGATTATAATGATGATATATCCGTAAATATCTCACCTAATAAAGTTTGGTTGTGACATGAGGATGGTTGGAAAAATTTGATCACCTTAGATAGTGATGGCAATGGTGAGTGGCACCACTAAGTGTTACAAGATTTTTTGATTTGAGTATAACAAGTGGATTGGAATGCATGTTTGGTGGTATTGTGTGAGGTCTTAAAACTAAGAATGCTACAATTGGACGTTGTCTCAGTACCCAGAATATACTTATTATAAATGAAATATTCTCGCGATTCAAAATGCGCACACAAAAAAAAAAAGAGACTAAACTTGCATATTTAAAATGCGAGTCCTACGTTTCACACAATGTAACAAATTGTTCCTCTACGAGGCCCAATATGAACAACCGTTTACTAGAATAGAACGAATTTCATTCTCAAAGTAGTTGCTCTCCAATACTTCAAGAACTATTGTTGGTAACAGCTGTCAAACAGCTCACAGCTGTTGAGTTGCAAATTTTGAAAATGCCTTTAGGCATTGTCCCACATCGGTGGGGTGTATGAAATAAGTTGGGTATATTTACAATTTATTTGGAATAAATGAGCAAGTCCTTTGGACATTAGATGTTTAGTGTGTATGGATGGGGGATTTATTGGGCCAAGTCACACACGCGCGCGCGCCGCCGTCCGGCAGGCCCGGCCCGTGTCCTGGGCTTGAAATTTTTTTGGACAAATACAAAATTGTTTTTTGGGCTTTAAAAAATTATTTTTTAACATTTTTTTTAATTCCGAAAATTAAAACGTGATTATATCTGAGTTGAATTTTTCAACCTAGTTGCCCACTACTTTCCAGATTTTTCTCTCCACATTTTTGTACAACGTCTCTTTTGTTTCCCCATAAAAGAGGTATTCCACTTCCGTTTTTGAGAGACCTGTTCTGCAACTTTTCTAAACAAAAAAAAACTCCTTCTAAATTTTTTTCCTCCTACACTGGAATAATAAATCCGCCCCAGATTTATTATTAGACTCGAGCAATTATTAAGAATGGATGTACATGGACCGAATTGATTCTTGTGCCTTATAAATTCGTACTTTATTAATTGGAGGTTGTTTTATCCTGGGGGTGGCGAGACATTTCTGACGGTCAGCACGCATTGGGCAGAGCAGCGAAACACCTTAAAGAGAGCAATATTGTCCGCGACTCAGCCGTGTTCTAGACTGTACCTGCTTCCGGGGTTTCTGGTTCTTTCTATCTCGGATTTATTTACTCCAAAATTGGGTAATTTCGTTCCTTAATTCTACATTTAATTTACTGCTGCTACAACAATTTTAAGGTGTTTACTATTCTGCCATGGACGAAATTAACTCAAGCAACCTTAACAAGCCTTTTAAATATGAAGGCACCCATTTTAAACGTTAGAGCAAAAAATTGCTATTTTATTTAACTACGAAAAAAGTCGCATCGTGTGTTCAATTTGACAAACCCGTAGTAAATAATCCACCTACTGTTGAGGAAAGCAAAACAATTAGATTTGGGAGGAAAATGATTTTCTGTGCAAGAATTATATTTTGAATGCTCTAAGTGACGAACTTTATGACTATTATGCCAATTATAAAACTGCAAAAGATGTTTGGGATGCACTGTTTAAAAATATAACACAGAGGAGGCGGGTGCTAAAAAATATGCCGTCAACCGTTATTTGAAATTTCAAATGACGGATGACAAATATGTTGTTGCTCAAATCCATGATTTGCAAATGATTGCCCGTGAAATAATTTTTGAGGTCATGGCATTAAATGAGCAATTTCAGGTGGATGTAATTATTGATAAATTGCCTCCACTGTTCAAAGAGTTTAAAAATGTTTTGAGGCATAAGTCTAAAGAATTTTCACTAGAGTCACTCATTACTAAATTGAGAATTGAGGAGGAATCCCGAAATAAGGACTACAAAGATGAAATTCTTGTTGTGTCTAACAACAAAAATCAGAAAAAGAACCACACTCCAGTTGTTTTAAAGGCAAACGGAAAAAAAGAGGGGAGTGCGCTTGCGTTCAAATAAGGAAGTTATTTAATTAAACACAGTTTTCACCACTTAAGTCCTAAACATGCATCTATATGTGATTAAATATGATGATGAAACATGCAAGAACACATATATGAGGAAAAATCCCCAACGGGGAAAACCCTTTTATTTTCACAATAATTTTTGTAAGAAAACGGCTTACAACGGATTACAATGAAAATACAGTGACACAGAAATACCCTTAGGTGTCGGTTCTGTTATCGGCAGCTGGAACAATCCCTTTCCAGTAGGGCAGCAGTGACGAAGAGAACGGATTCCTCACAAATTACTCCAGATGAGTAAATGATCTTCTTAAAGGTTTAAAGATTCACACACATATATGGGAATGGTTTTGTGAATCAAAAAGGTTTAAAAAATCTTAAAAGGTGAAGTCTTATCCTGTATAGTTTTCGCAGATTTTTAGATTGCAGAAAGACTTGAAAAACGTGTAGAAGGAGATCCGATATTTATACAAAAATCGAGGCGGCGGCTCGTTCGAACGAGATAGCCATGTCGCTCGAACGAAGGACAGATGTCGTTCGAACGAGATCGCGCGACATGCCTATCTCGCGCGAACGACTTTCAAAGTCCCTAGAACGAGCTCGTCGATCGAGGCCATTCACTTCTACAATTAGAAAAAAATTCTATTTTTGATAAAACATTAATCCACACTTCAAAAATAATTTTCAAAAATATTTTCCAAATATTTATGCAAATATATAAAACTCCAATAATTTTTTTTACTGAAAGAGCGTTGTGGAGTAGTGGGAATGAGCTGAGCAGCACGTTGCATGTAGCATGATGCACGTGAAGAAGGTGGTTGCATTGAATTCGGATACAGGCCGTCGAGAATGATCGTGTTGACGTGCCGAATGTAACGGTATCAGACATATGAACTGTGATCTAGGAGAAAACAGGAAATTCTTAGAATCTACCCCGAACATTTATAAAATTATGTCCTTACAAATCTCCCCTTATGTCTATGCCGGTACATACATAAAAAACCGAATTATGCAATCAAATGACATACAAGATAATATCCCCATTAAACCCTCAAACTGAGAATATTAAATGACATGTCTTCCAAATCTTCAGCTCTCCAAATCTTCCAAAGCTTTTCTCATCAGGGTGTTTAATCAAATAATGAGCAATGTTGTACCTACGCACATGAGATAAAGCAAATACCCGTGACAAGCAACAGATTGAAAATATAATGATATGCAAAAAATTGATGATCAATTAAGCTTAAGCACATCATTTATGATCTCCCCCTCTTCTCCCCATTTTTGTGATGTCTCCAAATAGATAGATATGAGAAGTATAAATGAATGCACATGGAGAATGACACACGGGAATAAACTGCTATTTTTGCATTTTTTCAAAATTTTTCACACATAGTATACAACAAAGAATCACACCATGAAAGAACGCAAAAACAACCAAGTCAATGGAAGCGAAGATGAAGGGGTATGAACAAATTCGATAGGAAAATCAATGCATACAAACATGACATATGTGCATGATGAATATCGAATACTCCTAACGAATGAACTCAAAGTCTTCCTTTGGTGTAAAAAGGTGGTAATATGAGACATTGACTCAATCGAATTAACAAATCAAAGCTCAAAGTGATTTCCACACCAATAACGTCCAAAACGTTTGCATGCTTTTTCAGGACTTTCAAGGAAGTGCAAACCCGTTTATATTCTCCAACCAAACTCCCTCGGATTTTTATTTTGAATAGAGGCTTTCTAAATTCTCAAACTTTGGAGAATTGATGGTGAAACCTAAATGACCCATATTTGGCATGAATTGCTTTTTAATGCCTTTGAATTTTTTGGGGCTCTTTTAACCTCTTTGGACCCCGGATAATAAAATTCCTCCATTTTTTAGGTCCATTTGAACGGTGGCTTTTGCGCAAAGAAGAGACAATAACCTTTCACATCCCCTCCCCGTTCTTAAACAAACACTCAGTTTCACAGTGCAATAATCAAATAAAGTCGTGCATGTGTGCAATAAAGGATAGAGGAGTCAAACATGTAGGAAGATATCACTAATTACATCTCAAAGACTCCATACAATGTAAAGCACATGGATGAAATGATGTAGCGTCTCAAATCTCTATCAAACAGTCACATGAAAAGATGGAATGAAATTGTGACTTGGTTATCTTAAATGTTCATCCATAAAAGGTGCAAAATAAAATAAAAAAATCTTTTTGTGTTTTTCTCAAAAATTTTATCAAAAAAATCTTTTTGGATTTTTTTTTAAAAAAAAGAATAAATAAATTAATGGTACATGCTAGCAATAGTCAAAAGAGACATCATGAAAACGACCCTATGTTAGTAAACATGTCAAGACCTTAACCGGGAAGAGAGGTGGAGTTTTTCAAAGATGGTGACATGTTTTGAGCCAACTCCGTAAGATCATGTGTGGTCTTGATAAAAAACTTCACTTGCTCGCGAATGTGTGCAAACTCTCTATCATTATGTGCAAGCAAGGTATCATGAGTGGGTGCATGTTCATGAATGTGTGAAGTGGAATAATGTGACACAAAACCCAACTTTAAACAAAACTCCCTAAGATGTCCTCGTTTCTTGCAGTGGGAGCAAACATAAACCGGTCTAGGAACTAATTTATCTAAAATCTTGGGATGAACTATCCTTGACGGACACCCATGAGAATCACTTACCAAAGTGGAGATAGGCTCGAGCGCATTAGAAGTAGCGAATTCACCGTCATGACCTTTTCCAACATTCACACCATTATTCAAACCGGGATAGGGAACCATCTTATCAACCTTCTCAGATGCGTTCTCTAATGAGACTTGAACCTCCCGTGCTTGTATAAGATCATCCTCAAGATGGGATACACGTGTCATCGGACTAGACACCATGTTGGTCAAGTCATATTTTTCCCTTTTTAGCTCAACATTCTCTTCCTTCAACTCACAAATCCGAAGACCTAGAATTCTATTTGACCTTTTTGTTTCCATGGTCTCGATAAATAACTTTCTAAAAGCCTTTTGGATTACACTTTCATCACCCTTCTCATCCTCACTATCACTTAGGGTAGCGGGCATGGAAACTTTCTTGCCCTCTCTCCTAAGTCTGGTGGGACACTCAAATTTCTTGTGCCTTGTCCCATCACACTCAAAGCATCTTATTTTCTCAAGGGTTTCCTTTCTCTCTATTTCTTTCCCACAAAGACTTTATCTCTCTCCAAACAAACTCTCTTTCTCAACATAGGCAAATTCTCTCTCTCTCAGGGCGGTGCAGGTGGAGGACTCTCTCTCTCTCTCGCTTTTCTTAAATCTTCCTCTAAGGCGGTGATCTTAAGAACTAATGCTTTGTTACGTGACGCGACTAAGAATTTGTCTCAGAAATGCGTTCACTCTAGGCTCAAGTGCAAGCCTATCGCTCAAGTAATAAACCCGGTAAGTCGGGATCGTATCCACAGGGATCGAGATTGCCAAATAGTAATAAGAAAAATTATTAAATCTTGAAATGATTTCTTAAAAGAAACGAAAAGATAATTAATAATTGGGAAAATTTAACAAACTGAAAAGTGCAAAATAAATTAGATCTGACAAATGGGAGAAAATAGGGTTGGGTACAATCCCTCAATCCTTAACAAATTACCGTATAGAATACTAGAATTGTAAATTAAAATTATTGACTAGATCCGGTCTTTATACATTCTAAGCATTACATATATGAGAGATCTAGCCCGCATCATATGAAATCAAAGATAGATATAAAGCGGTGAATGAATCCAGTCTTTATAGATTCTAAGCATTACGTATATGAGGTTCAAGCCCGCACCATACGAAATCAAAGATAAATATAAAGCGGTGCTTTCACGATTCAATCAATATTTTAATTTAACCTCTATTTTCTACATAAATAATTTGCCTTGGATTGAGTTCATGTACCCCAACCCTTGGGAATTTAGCTACTCATGATTTGGTTCAAGAATAAATTCACACACAAAATTATGGATCTACAAGACATGGGAAATAATTTGCAAATAATAAAAATAGAGAATGGAAAGATATTACTTGAATTCAGCAACAAAAATGGAATTGGAATCCAGAATTTCTTACAAACTAGGGTTCATGAAAACTCTTGAAGGAATAGAAAATTTGCTCTCAAAATCTAACCCTAAAATTCAATCTAGCACTTCTAACCTACTCCTAACCTAGCCTCTCTCTAGCAACTCCATTCTCTCTAGAATTCCACTCCTTTTGAAAATGAGGTAGAGCTTGGTCTTTTATAGCACCAAGTTGCATGAATTTGGCATCAAATTTCGCTTGTGGCACAAGTTTTCCAAGAGTTGCACTGCATTAAATGCATAATTAATTACAGAAATCCGCACATCCAGACTCTTCATTATCACGCAACTTCAAAACATCGTAACTTCTTCACCGTAGCTCGGATTGAGGTGCCATTTTTTCCAGTATTCTTATAATTTAGAGCTCTTCAACTTTATAGTTGGCCCCACCTTCGGACTAAGGCTAAAAAATTACGAAAATGCCCTTCAACTCTCCATTTCTTGGTTTCTTTCACTGTTTTGAGTTCTCCTTCGCACTAACTTGCATGAAATACCTGTAAAACACATGAGAAATACACAAAACAAGAAATACTTGCCAAAAGGAGTTAGTAGAATACATTTGAGACAAATACAAGCTAGATACACTGCACGAGATCATAAAAATACCGAAATTAAAGGGATAAATGTGAAGAATATATGCCTAATCACACCCCCTAACTTAGAACTTTGCGCGTCCCGAGCAATGTAAATGAAATTAGTTTAAAGTTCAACTCTTGAAATTCTTTTATTGGGATAGAATACCTTTTTCGCGGGCAAGCGATTGCATTTAGCGTATGCAACAAGCCTTTAAACCCCTAGGTTACCCTAGTAGGACGAGTTTTGTCTCGTGAGGGTTTGCAGCGAATATACCCACAAAATTCTTTATTGACTCAACTAAATATCAAAATACTTAAAAATTGTACAATTTAAACTTTTCAAAAAAATAATCACCATCAACTCATATTCAATTGTTTCAAACCATTGTGTGTGTGTGCAAAGCCAAAAATTAAACCTCAAACTTCCACCGATTGAGCATTACGTTACTTTCCGAAAATTCGTTTTGATTCAAATTCTTACGGATGCACTCACAAACGAATCACTCGGATTGTGGTTATTTTCTCTCGGTATGCATGATATAAAGAGTAAATATAATGGACACAAATTCATGCATACAAAATTGAAAAGAAGGAAATTTATGGTGAAAAGATCTCATCATCGGAGTACAGTTATTAGGAAACGGGAACATCACCTCTAATTCACACAATTTTAATCTCTTATTTTATCTTTTCATGTCTTAGCTCTCCATGCGGTAACCAATTTCGCCATTTGGACTCGGTTAGGACTTTTTGGGTTAAAAGGTGTAAAGGGTAAAAATGGGAATGGACGGAATGTTCGGAATTGGAAAATATCCTGATGACGTCCATTTGTGCTTTTTCGGGCATTTGCTCATTTTTCTCTTTCTTTTTCTATTTTCATTTTTTTTTCTTTTCTTGCTATTTTTGTTGAGCATATCTATTTTTTTCTCCTTGCCCCTTTTTATTACACAATTTGGACTTACTTGATAAATTTTCTCAATTTTCACAATTCTGGGCTATTTGGGTTTTTCGGGTTATAAAACGAAAGGGAAATATTTTATTAGGCTCAAATTGGGTTGCAAAGGGATAGTTTTGTTTTCACAACTTTTTATGGCTAATATTTTTGGGTAACAAACGAGGGCCTACTTCATTGTCCAAATTGCTAATCACATTACCATATGCATCTCGAGATTAGTTAAGTTTAGAGATATATTTAGCACGAATTTTGAGACAACATTTCACACATTTTCCATAACCGATCAAAACAAAGGATTGAGATCATCAACGACTTATTAAAACGCTGAAAAGAACTTTGAGTTAATCATAAACTCGGATTGGTTTAAAAACTCATAAAAAATTGAAAGGCTCGAAATCTCACCGGGTTGGACTAATCTCCACACTTATTCGTAAAGTCGTCAATTTTCTTTCAATTTCCATCTTTGGTCAATTTTGGCTTAGTGCAATTGATTGTTAACAATTTGAGACTTTAAAGAGAATAAATGTGATATTTTTGATAAATTTAAATTCCAATTTTTATTTATTTTGAAGAAAAATATTTTTTGTTTTTTCAAAATTTTTCAATTTTTTTTAATACACATATATATGGATATAAGCGAAGTTTTATGAATACGCACCTGTCATCCCCCCTAACTCAATGATTTGCATTGTCCTCAATCAAATGGATAAGAGAAATAAGGAAGACAACATGAAGAGTCCGATAAATAAAACAAGCAAATTATTAAATAGCAACAAGACACTATATAACACGTATACATGACTCAAAAATACAACAAAAATCACCCCATACGCGTCGGGGTGCGACGACCTCTCATCTCTCTCTACAAATCACCCGACCCCTTGCACGGGGTACGATGCTCTCCTTGTCTCTCCCGTCTTACCGTCATAAGTGAATAGACGGAACAAATTGGGCCCGTGCCGATAGATAAAGGAAAGACCGGGAGATGCATTATGATTAACCGGAAAAGGATCCTCTTGTTGTGTAGCACGTGGGTTGGTCTCTAAGTCGGACGAGATTTGAGTCGTATCTTCAAGTACCTCCGAAGACTCAAATGGTATGGGTGGAGGTTTGTTAAGGAGAAATGCATCAATGCTATTGTCCCACTCACTTTCGTCTAAATGACGAAATGAGGCCCAGAAAGATTGGACTTCAGCATTTAGGCTTTCATCCACCTGTCCGAACTCCCTCTCAAACTCTGCTAAGCTCAACTCCTCTAGCGCACGCTCTTGCTTGATGTCCTCAACCTGCCTTTCGTGCTCACTCGCCGAATGATAGGGTGGTGTGGGTGGGTTGATAGAGCCTCTCCCGACACACTCTCAATCGCCTCTTTCACTCTTGTTCATGGGCTCACTCGTGCTCTTGAATGCATTAACTAAACATACCTCCCCTACCTTGCTCTCAATATTGTAACCACTCCACTCACTGGGCGCAACACAACCTTCCCCTAATGGCTCTCCCTTGTAAGTTCTTTCTTGCTCGTGTGCTTCCCCCAAAAAATCCAACCCCCGCGGTTCCTCTTCATCATCCTCTCTCTTGGAATTATTAAAGATATTTGTATCGAGGGTCATGTTCCCGAAAGTTAATTGCATACGCCCACTTCGGGTATTGATAAGAGCATTAGCAGTAGCTAAAAATGGACGACCAAGGATAACGGGAACATGATTACTTGGGAGAACGGAGGGTTCTTCGTCCCAAATGACAAAATCCACCGGGAAGTAGAAAGTGTCTATTTGAACAATCACATCCTCAACAATTCCCCGAGGAAACTTCATAGAACGATCCGCGAGCTGGAGAGTCATTTTTGTGGGCTTAAGGGCCCCCAGTTCCAGTTTTGTATAGATGGAATAGGGCATAATGTTAACACTCGCCCCGAGATCTATTAGAGCTCTCTCAATTCGGTTCTTCCCCATGATACAAGAAATAGTGGGTGCACCCGGATCTTTATATTTTAATGGAAATTCACTCGACAAGACTGCGCTGACATTTTGGGCCAAAGAGACGTTCTGGTTTACCTTTAGCTTGCGTTTCACCGTGAGTAAGTCTTTAATAAACTTAGCATACGCGGGAATTTTCTGTATAGTCTCGAGAAAAGGTAAATTGACTTTTACTTGCTTAAGGACTTCCAAAACTTCATCACGGGAGGTCGTTTTGGAGTGAGAGACCAATCGTTGAGGGTATGGGGCAGCGGTAGGGGTGATGGCCTTGGGTCCACTAGTGTTTTCCTCCTCCTCACTCTCAATTAAAGGGGCATCTTCGGCCTCTTTTGTGCTGGGCGAAACCCCTTTATCTTTACATGCATTGCGTGAGGGAGGTGACAAATCAACTACTCTCCCACTACGGAGAGTGGTAATAGCGCTACATTGCTCTCGATGGTCGAGGGATGTAGTGCCAATACTGGTTTGTCCTTGGGGAGGGGGTCTTTGGCCTTGAGCTGGGAATTTACCTTTCTCCTGAGTATTCACTGCAGATTGCAACCTAGAGATGCTAGTATGCATTTCAGCGAACATTCGATCATACTTTGCAGTGATCTCCTTTTGGGATTGAATGAGGTGATTTATGTTGTCTTCAAGAGATCGCCTCGGAGGGGTAACATATGGACCAGTAGGTGGTGTCTACAAAGGAGGTTGCATTGGAGGAGCCATATGCTGAAATTGAGGAGGGGTTTGTGGCAAAGTCACATGTGGATGAGGCACCATCCCCCCTTGTGGTTGTCCATAGTTGAAACCAAGATGATTCCTCCAAGATTGATTATATGCATTCCCTTGAGGTGCATTAAAATTTTCACGAAACCCTCCTATCGCCTCTACTTGCTCAGTGTACATTGCCTTGTAAGAAGGGATGGTAGGACATCCTTTGGTAGAATGACCAGCAGCACAAATGGCACACACTTTCTCCTTTCCTGTTTGCACGGGTCCAGACACATCTCTCAATCGCATATCTAGCATATCTCTGAAATTCTTCTCCAATTGGTCAAATTTTCGATCCAACAAAGTGTCCTTGTCCAAGTGATAAATACCGGACGCAGCAGGCAAGTTGGACACTTGTTGATTTCTATTTTGACTATTGGGATCAGAAGTATCCCATGCTTGGGTAGTTTCTGCCACATATTTCAAATGAGCCTCAGCATCGCTCGTACTTAACTCCCAAAAAGGTCTCTCACACATGGTTTGAACAAGTTGTTTAGATGCTACAGTAAGGCCTTGATGGAAAAATGAAATCAGATGATGAGGTTCAAAACCATGATGGGGGCACGCATTAACTAACTCCTGATATCTCTCCCAACACTTATCAAAAGCCTCATTCTCATTTTGACGAAAAGCTTGGATTTGGGCTTTAACAGAATTGGTTTTGTGTTGTGAAATTTTTTTTGAGATAAACTTGTTTTGCATATCTCTCCAGGATAAAACAGAATTTGGGGGCAAGGACCATAACCAAGTTTTAGCTTTATCCTTTAAGGAAAAAGGAAAGAACTTCAACCGGATTACCTCTTGTGGACAAGCTTGGTCTCCAAATGTCTCACACATATCTTCGAATTCTCGAATATGGAGATATGATTTTTCCGAATCCATCCCATGAAATGTAGGAAGAATTTGGATCATTCCATTCCGAAAGTGGAACTGACCGACATTATACGGGAGTAAAATGCAACCAGGGGTAACAGTTCTCTCCGGAAATAAAAGATCTTTCATGGGAAGATAGGGTATCTCATCCTCTCCAGCACCAACACCGACACTACCATGATCCGACATATCGCTACCGAAAGGTTCAAAATTCTCACTCAGGGTTTGACTCAAAGAACGACTTGTGATGGAATTATCAGGCGAAGGAGGTGGAACCCAAAAACGAGGAGACTCAGAATTTTCAGAACTGGCTTCGGCAATAGGATTTTCGTGAACTTGGGTGGGAGATAAATTCTGCATATAAGCACATAAGAGATGAAATTAATTATTTATTTATTTTATTTATTTATTTTTTTTGAAATCACTTGTAGATAAAAATAACTTTCTTGAAAATTTAACAATTTCAATCCCCGGCAACGGCGCCAAAAACTTGACGCGACTATCGCTCAAGTAATAAACCCGGTAAGTCGGGATCGTATCCACAGGGATCGAGATTGCCAAATAGTAATAAGAAAAATTATTAAATCTTGAAATGATTTCTTAAAAGAAACGAAAAGATGATTAATAATTGGGAAAATTTAAAAAACTGAAAAGTGCAAAAGAAATTAGATCTGACAAATGGGAGAAAATAGGGTAGGGTACAATCCCCCAATCCTTAACAAATTACCGTATAGAATACTAGAATTGTAAATTAAAATTATTGACTAGATCCGATCTTTATACATTCTAAGCATTACATATATGAGGGATCTAGCCCGCATCATATGAAATCAAAGATAGATATAAAGCGGTGAATGAATCCAGTCTTTATAGATTCTAAGCATTACGTATATGAGGTTCAAGCCCGCACCATACGAAATCAAAGATAAATATAAAGCGGTGCTTTCACGATTCAATCAATATTTTAATTTAACCTCTATTTTCTACATAAATAATTTGCCTTGGATTGAGTTCATGTACCCCAACCCTTGGGAATTTAGCTACTCATGATTTGGTTCAAGAATAAATTCACACACAAAATTATGGATCTACAAGACATGGGAAATAATTTGCAAATAATAAAAATAGAGAATGGAAAGATATTACTTGAATTCAGCAACAAAAATGGAATTGGAATCTAGAATTTCTTACAAACTAGGGTTCATGAAAACTCTTGAAGGAATAGAAAATTTGCTCTCAAAATCTAACCCTAAAATTCAATCTAGCACTTCTAACCTACTCCTAACCTAGCCTCTCTCTAGCAACTCCCTTCTCTCTAGAATTCCACTCCTTTTGAAAATGAGGTAGAGCTTGGTCTTTTATAGCACCAAGTTGCATGAATTTGGCATCAAATTTCGCTTGTGGCACAAGTTTTCCAAGAGTTGCACTGCATTAAATGCATAATTAATTACAGAAATCCGCACATCCAGACTCTTCATTATCACGCAACTTCAAAACATCGTAACTTATTCACCGTAGCTCGGATTGAGGTGCCGTTTTTTCCAGTATTCTTGTAATTTAGAGCTCTTCAACTTTCTAGTTGGCCCCACCTTCGGAATAAGGCTGAAAAATTACGAAAATACCCTTCAACTCTCCATTTCTTGGTTTCTTTCACTGTTTTGAGTTCTCCTTCGCACTAACTTGCATGAAATACCTGTAAAACACATGATAAATACACAAAACAAGAAATACTTGCCAAAAGGGGTTAGTAGAATACATTTGAGACAAATCCAAGCTAGATACACTGCACGGGATCATAAAAATACCGAAATTAAGGGGATAAATGTGAAGAATATATGCCTAATCATTACGCTTTTTAGTTTTAAACGACTCAGAATATAACTCAGCGTATGCGCGTTGAATATCACTCTCTCTCTCACTTGTGTCATCCTCCCCCTCACTCACATCGATCTCACTGTCGAGGTGTCCCTGTGAAGTGTCATCCTCATCGTCGTGAGGAGAACTAGAAGTGCTCACATGACTAGCCATGAATGCGGTGAAGTTACACTTATGCGGTGACTCGACTCCAGAATCCACCGACTTGATCTCACTATCATCACTAAGGGTAGCGTTAAGAACAGCTTTCCCTTTCTCTCTGTTCAGACGTGTGGCACACTCAAAGGCTCTATGACCCCTACCGTCGCACTCAAAGCATCTCTCACTTTCTTTCTAAGGAGGATCTTTAAAATCTTTTTCATTTTTCTTTTCAAACTTATTTTTCTCAAATTTCTTTTTATTATTAAAATTGCCATTTTTCTTAAATTTGAGAATCCTTTTAAATTTTTATCAAAAAGAGCCAAATCATCTAAGTCAAAATCACAATCGGAATCTGACGTGTCAGTCTCTCTCTTTCTAGATGACTCTAATCTCTTTCTAGCCGACCCCTCACTCTTTCTCTCTTGGGAATTAAGTGTAATTCCCTTATCTTTAGACCTAGAAGTTTGAGGGAACATATCAATTTCATATGTTTGCAAATCTCCTACAAGTTCTTCCAATTTTAGCGTATTTAAATTACCCATAGAATTTAGCACAGTGACTTTAGGGATAAAACTCTTAGGTAAAGAACGCATAATCTTTTTAACAACTCTAGCATTAGGAATATGCTCATCAAGATTAAAGCTAGTATTAACAATGTCAGAAAGCCTAGCATAAAAATCATCAAAACATTCAGTCTCATGCATGGTGATGGTTTCAAATTGAGTTGTCAAATTTTGCAATTTAGACTCTTTCACAGCATTAGTTCCTTCATGGGTGAGTTGTAAAACATCCCATGCCTCTTTAGATGTGGCGCACGTCATTATGTGTTTGAACTCATCACGAGTGACAGGCCCAGAAATAGCACTTAGACCCTTAGAATTGAATGATGACCATTTAAATTCGTCTTCAGTCCAAGTAGTGACAGGTTTTAAATTGATCACATTATCAACAGTTACGGAGGGAGGTGTCCACCCTCTTTCAACCAAAATCCAGACACGTTCATCAATGGCTTTTAAAGCAGATCTCATGCGGGCTTTTCAATATGCATAGTTTGTCCCGTAAAAAATTGGCATTTTATTATATAACTTCTCCATAATGAACACACTCATTTTCAAAAATTAATTTTTCAGAAAATTGATATCTTAGAAAAATTTTGCGGAAAATTACAAGGTAAAATTGTGTAACTGGCTTTGATACCAATTTGAGGGGAGTGCACTTGCGTTCAAATATGGAAGTTATTTAATTAAACACAGTTTTCATCACTTAAGTCCTAAACATGCATCTATATGTGATTAAATATGATGATGAAACATGCAAGAACACATATATGAGGAAAAATCCCCAAAGGGGCAAAACCTTTTATTTTCACAATAATTTTTGTAAGAAAACGGCTTACAACGGATTACAATGAAAATACAGTGACACAGAAATACCCTCAGGTGTCGGCTCTGTTGTCGGCGGTTGGAACAATCCCTTTCCAGTAGGGCAGCAGTGACGAAGAGAACGTCTTCCTCACAAATTACTCCAGATGAGTAAATGATCTTCTTGAAGGTTTAAAGATTCACACACATATATGGGAATGGTTTTGTGAATCAAAAAGGTTTAAAAACCCTTAAAAGGTGAAGTCTTATTCTGTATAGTTTTCGCAGATTTTTAGATTCCATAAAGACTTGAAAAACGTGTAGAAGGAGATCAGATATTTATACAAAAATCGAGGCGGTGGCTCGTTCGAACGAGATAGCCATGTCGCTCGAACGAAGGACATATGTCGTTCGAACGAGATCGCGCGACATGCCTATCTCGCGCGAACGACTTTCAAAGTCGCTCGAACGAGCTCGTCGATCGAGGCTATTCGCTTCTACCCTTAGAAAAAATTCTATTTTTGATAAAAAATTAATCCAGACTTCAAAAATAATTTTCAAAACCATTTCCCAAATATTTATGCAAATATATAAAACTCCAATAAAACATTTTACTGAAAGAGCGTAGTGGAGTAGTGGGAATGAGCTGAGCAGCACGTTGCATGTAGCATGATGCACGTGAAGAAGGTGGTTGCATTGAATTCGGATACAGGCCATCCAGGATGCTCGTGTTGACGTGTCGAATGTAACGGTATCAGACATATGAACTGTGATCTAGGAGAAAATAGGAAATTCCTAGAATCTACCCCGGACATTTATAAAATTATGTCCTTACAAAAAATATGAAAAATCAGAAAAAGTGCGACAACCAGAATTTTAAAAATTAGACTCAGACTCAGAATAAGAATAAGAACCCTAGCAATGGACACTCTAGCAACTCGAAACAGTTTCTTTGAAGTGTGGCAAGCCTGACCATATGGCTCGCAAATATCGCAATGTGCCACACGCACAAGTGAATTTGACTGAAGAGGACCTATGTGCTATGATTTCAGAAATCAACATGGTTAGTGGTGCCGAAGGGTGGTGGTTGGGTACTGGAACTTCTCGCCATATCTGTTATGATCGTACTCTGTTTAAGACTTATTCTGAGACTACAGATAAGAAGGTGTTATTTGGTGATTATCACTCCACTGAGGTTGCTGGTACTGAAAATGTGGAATTCAAGGTCACTTCGGGAAATACTGTTATCCTCAAAGTTGTTCTTCACACTCCTGAGATAAGAAAAAATTTGGTTTCGGGTTATCTTCTCAACAAAGCTGGATTTACTCAAACTATTGGTGCTGATTTATTTACTTTGACCAAAAATAAAATTTTTGTAGACAAGGGTTATGCCACTGATGGGATGTTTAAGTTGAATGTTGATGCAATGAATAAAATTTCTCCTTCTACTTATATTGCTTGTTCATTTAATGTTTGGCATGCTAGGCTTTGTCATGTTAATAAACGACTTGTTAAAAATATGAGCACTTTAGGATTAATTCCAGAATTATCATTAAATGATTTTAAAAAATGTGAATGGTGTAGTCAAGCAAAAATCACTAAGACACCACATAAATCTATTTTTAGATAATCTGAACCACTTGATTTAATTCATTCTGATATTTGTGAATTGGATGGTGTCACAACTAGAAATGGCAAACGTTATTTTATAACTTTTATTGATGATTGTTTTGATTATTCATATGTATATTTAATGAAAAATAAAAGTGAAGCGTTTGACATGTTTAAAATTTGTCTAAATGAAATTGAAAATCAATTTAATCGGAAAATAAAAAGGTTACATAGTGATAGAGGCACCGAATATGATTCTGGACCATTTATTGAATTTTATAAAACCCACGGTATTATTCACGAAAAAATTGCCCCTTATTCACCCGAAATGAATGGTAAAGCCGAAAGAAAAAATAGGACATTAACTGAATTAGTTGTGGCTATTTTTATTAAATTCAGGGGTTGCCTCACATTGGTGAGGTGAAATTATTTTGACTGTGTGTCACGTACTTAATAGAATTCCTAAGACTAAAATGAAAATATCTCCTTATGAAATTTGAAAAAATATTAAGCCCAACGTGTCATACTTTAGAACGTGGGGGGTGCATAGCATATGTTCGTATACCCGACACTAAGAGGTCTAAATTGGCTAGTAGAGCATATGAGTGCGTTTTTATAGGCTATGCTATTAATAGCAAATCATACCTATTTTATCACTTGAAAAATAAAAAAATTATTGAATCAAATGACGCTGATTTTTATGAAGATAAATTTTCTTTTAAATTGAGAAATAGTGGGGGCGAGTCATCCACTAATATTTCTTTAAATAAAAATAAAGAAAATAATGAATTCATTTTAGAAATTCGAAAAAGTAAAAAGGCTCGTGTAGAAAAAGATTTTGGTCCCGACTTTTATGCTTACACTTTAGAGGAGGATCCTAACACTATTCAAGAAGCTTTATCTTCTTTAGATGCCGATTTATGGCAAGAGGCTGCTAATGATGAAATGGATTCTTTGAAAACAAATAAAACTTGGCATTTAGTGGACCTTCCTCCTGGGTGTAAAAAAATTGGGTGTAAATGGATTCTTAAAAAGAAATTAAAACCTGATGGCACTGTTGAAAAATATAAGGCACGTCTTGTTGCTAAAGGTTTTAGACAAAGAGAAAACGTAGACTTCTTTGATACATTTTCACCCGTGACTAGAATAACGTCTATACGTGTACTATTTGCTATAGCTGCCTTAAATGATTTAATTTTACACCAAATGGATGCTAAAACTACTTTTTTAAATGAAGAATTAGAAGAAGAGATTTATATGGATCAACCTGAAGGGTTTATTGTACACGGTCAAGAAAATAAAGTATGTAAACTAGATAAATCTCTTTATGGACTCAAATGGGAACCTAAACAATGGCATGATAAATTTGATAGCTTAGTCATCTCTAATGGGTTTAAAATTAATGAAAGTGACAAATGCATTTTGTGATACCCCGCCTAATTAAATACCGGGTGATCAGTCCTTTTTTAAATAATAGCTAAGGTGAACGGTTGGTTCATTCTTAGCATCACTGTCATAAAAATAATTTTTCAAATTAAACACCCTAAATAATTAAGCTAAGTGACAAAAACTATTTAAAACATTATTTCCATATTTAATTTAAGTCTAATAAATAAAACCTTCCATAATTCATAGTTTAAGAGTCACACAAATAACTAGACTGGAAAAGATCATCCAAGCAATTTAAGCATTCAAATAACTAATTCCAACTTTAAAACTTTAAAGGAAAAACATCCTGATAGTAACAAATCCCAAAATAAAAATACTGAAAATAAATGAATCACAGTCTCTAACAAAAACAACTGAATAAGGAAAAAGGACGACACATGCCCAACTGGATTAAAACAGAACTAAGAGTGGAATCAATAATGAGGTCGTCTAATCAAAAGGCCTGAAACTCCCACCTAAGTTGTAGCACGTTCCCTCCAAAGAATCCTAAGCACGATGCACCTGAGGTTGGGCACCTGTAATATATATATATATATATATATATATATATATACAAGAGAGAAGAGATAATAGGAGACGGGTCAGAGCCCGATTGAAAAACAGTTTAAAAATTCAGTTTAGCAAGTATTTAAAATGCTTACCGGCTGATGCAACAATCATATTAGTATGCGACACTCTCTTGAGAAATTTTTACCTCTCTTCTAATGTACACACCTACAACACTATTAATCCCCACAAGTTTAGCTTATTTTAAATTCCTCATAAGGGTTCATGCCCACAATTACTACGACTAAGATAATTAATTTCTTTGAATATAAGGTTTTTACATAACTCTCATTTCATTATAAAGTCTTTCAGTATTTCCTCAAACTTTTCAAACACTTACAATAAAGTCGGAATGTTTATTCATTACTTACTACTTTTAGTCACAATAGAAAGTTCCCAATTTGAAGTATATATATATATATATATATATATATATATATATACTATCGGCACCCCACATAAAATTTATGGTGCTGGCATACTCTGCTATCAAGTCCCCGTATCACTCGTACTAAGGGAAATACTAGTTCAGAATCACTCTCGAACTGTATTAACACAAAACACATACAGATTGAGGCGAAGCATAGTTCCAAGTCACTAAGAGGTCAGCACATACCCTCACGTCTCTTAGGACCGTCTGACTATCAATCAGATAGCCTGTACCGAGGATTTCTATATTCTAGGGTACAAGTCAATATCCCCCATAAAGGTCCCATCGAGATAAGACTGTCCCGGTGCGGTAACCTCAGTGATAGAAAGTAGCGCGGGCATGATATTTACACGTATATAGTATATGCACAAACACAGTCATATATATGTATACAACCATTCCCATTTCTAAATTAGGTGCACTCACGACCCATACTTGTAATATTCGTTCTTAGTACACATTACTAGATTATCCCGTATAATGGCTTGTATCTTTTATTCTTATTTATGGGATCATCCCAAACTTACTTTCCATCACTCGTAGTATCATATCTCCCTAAGTATAATTTCATTAGGTACTCTCTTATTTTACGACGTAACTTGCTTACGAGTCTCACTCCTTTAGACACACATTCCCATTATTCCTTAAGTGTAAATCACTCCCCGTTAACACTAAGTTCGTCTTTACATTAAATGCTGCATTTTTACAAAGTCTTATTGGTCATCTTTATGTCCCAAAATGTTCTAAAAATAATGTTCAAAGGTTACCACTCATCATAATCGAAATAAACTATTTAAAAGAGGAATATGAATTTTCCAGGAGGGGTCGATCGATCGATGGAAATGGTCGATCGATGGATCGATGCTCTTTGGTCGATCGATCGATCAAGCAGTTGTGGCGAAACTGCAGAAATACTAGTTACGAAAATCCTATTCCAAACTCATCCAAATCATCATTTTTGACTCCCAAACTCCCAACAAATGATACTACAAGTGTTATATACCCAATTAGATAATATTCTACGTAAGACATGTGAGTTTCCATCAAGTATAACGAATTAAAAGGCCAAATTCTATATAAGTCTCAAGAACCCTAATATTTTCTTTAACTTAGTTCTTCCCATTATTTTTCCAGATTTTATACTCCTAACTCAATGCAAATTCGTGGTTCAACCTCTACATATAAAATAGATTTCCAGAATGTGATTTTCACCTCTACAACATGTAAATTCTAGTCTCCAATATGATTTTCTTTCACGAAAACTAGTTCTAATCAACCCTAAACTAATATCATTGAAGCATTAACTAAAATAAAGAAAGATAGATACTTGCCTGAAAATCTTTGTTTATGATTTGTGGAATAAATTGGTGTGGTTGTGATCCTCGTCGCGCGATCTACAATTTGGCGGTGACGGCGGTGCAAACGGTGGAGTTCTTGGCCTATAACTCCTTGGAAATCTTTTTCTCTTCCTCTCCAATGGCCGTTATTGGTTTTTGGTTATGCTAAATCTAGAAGACAATCCCTAACATCTGATAAAACCTTAGAAAATTTGTGGGTTTCCATGCCCAAAAATACAAGATGTCTAAAACTCCCTCCCGGGATGCTAATTAGGCCTAAAAATGCCTCGAGACCCAAACTAAATCCCCGGGTACGTTATTTTGACTATCTCGACCCTTTCGGACACATTGACGCACTCAAAATGACCATACGGGTGACTTATAATTTATTCACTTTTAATAACTCGAATTTAATCCCGACACGACACAGGCGCGTCCTGATAAAATTTCTAAAATTATCAAATTAGATTCTCGTGATAATTTTACTAAATTTAATTACACATCTTACTTTAACCATAAAGTAATTTACAACAAAATTCCAATAATTACTAACTCTCATCACGCTAGTAAATATTTAAATGATTTCCTGATTAATATTAAATTAATATCTCTAATTAAATTTAATAAATCCTTAAAATTTAAAAGTCATAAAAATACGGGGTATTACATACTTCCCCCCTAATGACAGAATTTCGTCCCGAAATTCGAAGAAAACAGTATACCTAATAAGAATAACTCTGGGTGTTTCTCACGCATATCTGCCTCACGCTCCCAAGTGGATTCCTCCACATTAGGATGCTCCCACTGGACCCGTACACGTGGGACTACTTTTGACCTCAATCTCCTTTCGCTATGATCTAGAATAACCACTGGCCTCGTAAGAGCTATCGGGTTGTAAGTCAATCTCCTCAATCGCGATGTGGGTGTGGGCCATTTCATCCTGAATGTATCGTCTCAACGACGAGATATGAAATACATCGTGAATTTGGTGTAAATTCTCTGGCAGTCCCAATCTGTATGCTACCGGCCTAATCCTCTCGATAATGGGAAATGATCCCACGTACCTTGGGGCCAGTTTCCCTTTCCTTACAAACCTCATCACTCCTTTCATAGGATATACACGTAGTAATACTTAGTCCCCATCATTAAATTCTTGGCAAAATTGTTTTGCATCGGCGTAGCTTTTCTGACTGTCCTGGGCTACCCGAATGCGACTCTTGATAAGCTCAATTCTAGCGAAGTTTTCCTGAATCACCTCTGGTCCTAGCAACTTGTTGTCCCCCACCTCTAGCCAACAAGTTAGAGAACGACAAGGCTTGCCATACAATGCCTCAAATGGATCCATGCAAATCGTGAACTGATAGGAGTTATTATAAGCAAACTCCACCAGTGGAAGATGTGGCTCCCATCCTCCTCCGAAATCAAGGACACACATGCATAGCATATCTTTCAATATCTGATTGGTACGCTCTGTTTATCCATCTGTCTGTGGATGATAAGATGAACTCAACCTCAACTCTGTACCCATGACCTCTTAGAATCTCTCCCAGAAACGCGACACAAAAATCTTATCTCTATCTGACACAATATCCAGGGGCACCCCATGTAGTCTAATAATCTCAGCACTGAACAACTGAGCATATTAGCCCGTGGTATAGTCTGTTCGTACTGGAAGAAAATGATCCACCTTAGTAAATGATCCACGATCATCCAAATAGAGTCGTGACCCCACAGTGATGTAGGCAACCCAGTGATGAAGTCCATGGAAATACTCTCCCACTTCCATGTAGGTATTTCCAACGGCTGAAGTAACCCCGACGGTCGATGGTGGTCTACCTTTACCATTTGGCAAGTAGAACACTTGGACACGAACTCAACAATGTCCTTCTTCATCCAACTCCACCAGTATTGTCTCCTCATATCCTGGTACATCTTATCTCCCCCTGGATGCACTGTAAATCTAGACCCGCGTGACTGTGTTAGCACTGCATGACGCAAGTCTATTCCTTCTGGGACCACTAATCTCCCATTAAATCTCAAACCTCCATCGGAACCAACAGAATAAGACTCAGCACCCTCAGCTAAAAGCCGTACAATCTGCTGTTGGCAAAATGGGTCTGCTGTCTGTGCCTGTATTACCCTCATAACAATCTCGGGTGTTACTGTCATGACATATATGAAGGAATAGGCTACCGCGTCCTGGTGACCCAACTCTTTCCACTTTTCTCTCTAAACGTCTGCTATATCATCTACCGGTCTACGGCTCAATGCATCAGCAACCACATTAGCCTTCCCCAGATGGTACTGTATGTCGAATTGATAGTCTTTCACAAACTCTAATTACCTACGCTGACGCATATTCATCTCTCGCTGAGTTGACAGGTACTACAGTGACTTGTGGTCTGTGAACAAGAGGAACTTCTCCCCCAATAAATAATGTCTCCATATCCTCAATGCAAAGATGACCGCTGCTAACTCTAGGTCGTGAGTGGGGTAATTTCTCTCATGCGGCTTAAGCTTGCGGGAGGCAAAAGCTATAGCCTTCTCCTCCTGCTGAAGTACTCTCCCGAGTCCCCGTAAGGAGGCGTCGGTGTAAACAAGATACTCCACTCCCATCTTAGGTAAAGCAAGAACTGGTGCCGAAGTCAACTTATCTTTTATCTCATCGAAAGCCAATTGACAAGCATCGTCCTAAACATATGGTACCCCCTTGCGAGTCAGGTTCGTCAATGGACCCGCTATCTTGGAGAACCCTAGGAGGAATATCCTGTAGTACCCGACTAACCCCAAGAAACTACTCACTTCCATCGGTGTCATAGGTTGTCCCCACTCCCTCACTGCTGACACTTTACTCGGGTCAATCGCTATCCTCAATTCAAATATGACATGTCCCAAAAACTGCACCTCCCACCAGAATCTGCACTTCTCGTACTTAGCATACATCTGATGCTCTCGTAGAGTTTGAAGAACCTGCCTCAAGTGCTCAGCATGTTCTTCCTCAGTGTGTGAATATATCAGGATGTCATCTATGAAGACGGTGACAAACTAATCCAAGAACTCTCTGAAGACCCGGTTCATCAAATCCATGAATACGGTTGGAGCATTTGTGAGTCCAAATGGCATCACTATGAACTCATAGGACCCATATCTCATCAAGAAAGCAGTCTTCGAAACATCCTGCTTCCTAATCCATAGCTTATGGTATCCTGACCTCAAATCTATCTTTGAAAAGAAAGTTGCTCCACTCAGCTGGTCGAACAGATCATCGATTCGAGGCAACGGATATTTATTCTGTATCGTGACCTTTTTCAGCTCCCGGTAGTCCACACATAGCCTCAGTGAACCATATCTCTTCTTCACAAACAAAACTTGCACGCCCCAAGGTGAGGTACTCCTACGAATGAAGCCCTGGCCTAACAGCTGCTCTATCTGATCTCGTAACTCCCTTATTTTCGTTGGAGCCATACGGTACGGAGCGCGTGCTATCGGTCGAGTATTCGATAACAAGTCTATGACGAAATCTATCTCTCGACTGGGGGGTAGACTTGGAATTCCTGAAATACATCAGAATACTCACAAACAACTGGGATCGAGTCTAAGGGAATCACAACCTCCTTAGAGGTATCCTCCTCTATGTAATACAAATGAGCGAAAGAGCCTCCCTCTGGATGAGGCATCGCCACTAGAAACATCTCCTTCTCCGGAATGGCAAAGATAATACTCCCACCGAAACAATCTATCATGGCTCTGTATGCTGTGAGACAATCCATGCCAATAATAACATCGTGCTCATGCATATCTAAGACTAACATGTCTGCTAGTAAGATTAAGCTACCAATCTCTACTCCCACACCCCGGCATATAAAGAAGATTAACGACCCATTTCCCAGTGGTGAGTCTATGCATGTCACAGTGCTCTCTGTTGTGGCTAATAATCCTAAGGCCTTCGTAAAATGAGTAGCTATAAAATAGTGTGTCGCCCAAGTATCAAATAAAACCCGACCCATAGTCCCATGGATAGGAAACGTACCCTCAATCGCGGGTGGTGCCTGAGGAGCTGCTGCCTGGTGAACGTTATAGACACGTCCATACTGCAACTGCCCCTGCTATACTGGAGTTGCTGAGATGGCTGGTAGGGCTGGTGCCTGAGCCGGTGCTGGGAGTACGATTGGAAAAAGTGGCCTCTGTGTCTCATTACGGGCACCCTGCTGTTGTGGGTCCCTATCTCCCTCTAGACAATCCTGGCGCCTATGGCCATTTTTACCACACCCGAAGCATCGGTCCCTGAAATTGCCTCCCCTTTATCCCTACTGATTACGGCCCTGCTGGCCATTACCACCCCGCCATTGGCCTTGCTGAAAATGCTGTTGGCCCTACTGCTGACCCTGTGGCTGACGGTGTTGGCCCTGCTGATTAGACTGGACCTGTTGGCCCTGCTTAAATCCCCTAAGTCCCTGCCTGGAGTCACCTGATCGAAACCGCTTGGCAGGGTGGAACTCTGCTCATTATGGTGAGTCTACCCCTGAAATGTCGGTGCTCCACCATTACTACTAACCTCTGTCCTGCTCTACTGGTTGGACTCTCCTGCTCGTTTGCTTTCTTGCAGATGGAAGCAGTGATCCTGGCAGTGTAACAAAGCAGCATTGAGTACATTCGTGTAGGTTCTCAGCGACAGATTGCCTATGAGGTGCTGATGGATCCTCCAGGCCAACCCGTCCACAATCAACAGTATCTTCTTCCCCTCAGTGGGTGCCTTATCTTTCACTATAGTGAGAAGTCTAGTGAACTCCTCCTCGTACTCAGCAACAGTCACATTCTCCTGTTTCAAATTCATTAACTTTCACCCCATCTGAGTCTGCACGGTGGATGGAAAGTATTTGCGGTCAAACCGCGCCCAAAATGACTAAATAGTGATAATGCCCATCTCCTCTAAGGTGGTGGTGGATTCCCACCACTGCAAAGCGGCCCCCACTAACTTGATGGAAGCCAACAGTTTTTTCTGCATGTCTGTGCACTCGTACATGCGCAGATGCCTCTGGATATCTTTCTTCCATTAGCTGACTACAATGATATCCGAACTACCTGAGAACTCTAGGAGATGCGCCTTCTAAAAAGCATCCTTAACCCGCTCTCATGCAGATGGAAGCTGTGCTGGTACTGGCGCCACTGCCTGAACCTGGGGTGGATCCTGCTGCACTACTGCTAATGCGACGTTCATCGCCTAGGCAACGATAGTGGCTACCTCTGTTGTGTTCATCACTCCCTGAGATGGAGCTGCTGGCTGCTCGGCCTGGGCATGTCTGTCTTTGGGTGCGCGTCTCGGAGGCATCTGAAAAGAGAAGGAAGTTTATTAGTCTACAGTTATTAGAAAATCTCAAGTAGCTGAAGACATAAGTGTAAATGCAAGAATACAACAATCCTAAAAATAAGGCTCTATATCAAGGACGCTAGGCTGAAAGCGAAATAAGCCGTATAGATCCTAAAGGACACTAGAACCTGATGCTTTGATACCACCTGTGACTCCCCGTCTAATTAAATACCGAGTGATCAGTCCTTTATTAAATTATAACCAAGGTGAACGGTTGATTCATTCTTAGCATCACTGTCGTAAAAATAACTTTTCAAATTAAACACCCTAAATAATTAAGCTAAGTGACAAAAACCATTTAAAACATTATTGCCATATTTAATTTAAGCCCAATAAATAAAACCTTTCATAATTCATAGTTTAAGAGTCACACAAATAACTAGACTGGAAAAGATCATCCAAGCAATTTAAGCATTCAAATAACTAATTCCAACTTTAAAACTTCAAAGGAAAAACATACTAAAAGTAATAAATCCCAAAATAAAAATACTGAAAACAAATGAATCATAGTCTCTGACAAAACCAACTGAATAAGGAAAAAGTGAGACACATGCCAAACTGGATTAAAACAGAACCAGGAGTGGAATTAAGAATGAGTTCGATTAATCAAAAGGCCTGCAACTCCCACCTGAGCTCCAGCACGTTCCCTCCGAAGAATCCTAAGCATGACGCCCCTGTGGTTGGGCACCTGTAATATATACATATATATATACAAGAGAGAAGAGATATCAGGAGACGGGTCAGAGCCCGATTGTAAAACAGTTTAAAAATTCAGTTTAGCAAGTATTTAAAATGCTTACCGGCTAATACAACAATCATATTAGTATGTGACACTCTCTTGAGAAATTCTCACATCTCTTCTAATGTACACACCTACCGCACTATGAATCCCCACAAGTTTAGCTTATTTTAAATTCCTCATATGGTTTCATGTCGACAATTACTAGGGCTAACATAATTAATTTCTTTGAAAATAAGGTTTTTACATAACTTTCATTTCATTATAAAGTCTTTCAGTATTTCCTCAAACTTTTCAAACACTTACAATAAAGTCGGAATGTTTATTCATTACTTACTACTTTTAGTCACAATAGAAAGTTCCCAATTTTAAGTCTCTCTCTCTCTCTCTCTCTATATATATATATATATATATATACTATCGGTACACCACATAAAATTTATGGTGCTGACATACTCTGCTATCAAGTCCCTGTATCACTCGTACCAAAGGAAATACTAGTTCGGAATCACTCTCGAACTGTATTAACACAAAACACATATAAATTGAGGCGAAGCATAGTTCCAAGTCACTAAGAGGTCAGTACATACCCTCACGTCTCTTAGGACCGTCTGACTATCAATCAGATAGCCTGTACCGAGGATTCCTATGTTCTAGGTTACAAGTCAATATCCCCCATAAAGTTCCCATCGAGATAAGACTGTCCCGTCGCGGTAATCTCAGTGATAGCAAGTAGTATATGCACAAACACAGTCATATATATGTATACTACCATTCCCATTTCTAAATTAGGTGCACTCACGACCCATACTTTTAATATTCGTTCTTAGTACACATTACAAGATTATCCCGTATAACGGCTCGTCTTTTTTATTCTTATTTATGGGATCATCCCAAACTTACTTTGCATCACTCGTAGTATCTTATCTCCCTAAGTATAATTTTAGTAGGTACTCTCTTATTTTACGACGTAACTTCCTTACTCCTTTAGACACACGTTCCCATTATTCCTTAAGTGTAAACCACTCCCCGTTAACACTAATTTCGTCTTTACATTAAATGCTCCATTTTTACAAAGTCCTACTGGTCATCTTTATGTCCCAAAATGTTCTAAAAATAATGTTCAAAGGTTACCACTCATCGTAATCGAAATAAACTATTTAAAAGAGGAATGTGACTTTTCCAGGAGGGGTCGATCGATCGATGGAAGTGGTCGATCAATCGATCAAGCAGTTATGGCGAAACTGCAGAAATACCAGTTACGAAAATCCTATTCCAAACTCATCCAAATCATCATTTTTTACTCCCAGACTCCCAACAAATGATACTACAAGTGCTATATACCCAATTAGATAATATTATACGTAAGACATGTGAGTTTCCATCAAGTATAATGAATTAAAAGGCCAAAATCTATATAAGTCTCAAGAACCCTAATATTTTCTTTAACTTAGTTCTTCCCATTATTTTTCCAGATTTTCTACTCCTAACTCAATGCAAATTCGTGGTTCAACCTCTACATATAAAATAGATTTCCAGAATGTGATTTTCACCTCTACAACATGTAAATTCTAGTCTCCAATATGATTTTCTTTCACGAAAACTAGTTCTAATCAACCCTAGACTAATATAATTGAAGCATTAACTAAAATAAAACAAGATAGATACTTGCCTGGAAATCTTTGTTTCTGATTTGTGGAATAAATTGGTGTGGTTGTGATCCTCATCGCGCGATCTACAATTTGGCGGTGCAAACGGTGGAGTTCTTGGCCTAGAACTTCATGGAAAACTTTTCATCTTCCTCTCCAATGGCCGTTCTTGGTTTTTAGTTATGCTAACCCTAGAAGACAACCCTTAACATCTGATAAAACCTTAGAAAATTTGTGGGTTTCCATGCCTAAAAATACAAAATGTCTAAAACCCCCTCTCGAGATGCTTATTAGGCCTAAAAACGCCCCGAGACCCAAACTAAATCCCCGGGTACATTATTTTGACTATCTCGACCCTTCCAGACACATTGACGCACTCAAAATGACCATATGGGTGACTTATAATTTATTCACTTTTAATAACTCGAATTTAATCCCGACACGACATAGGCGCGTCCTCATAAAATTTCCAAAATAATTAAATTAGATTCTCGTGATAATTTTACTAAATTTAATTACACATCTTACTTTACCCATAAAGTAATTTACAATAAAATTCCAATAATTAGTAACTCTCATCACGCTAGTAAATATTTAAATATTTTCGAATTAATATTAATTTAATATCTCTAATTAAATTTAATAAATTCCTAAAATTTAAAAGTCATGAAAATACGGGGTATTACACATTTATTATAAATATGTAGAGAACATTTGCACTATCATATGTCTTTATGTTGATGACTTGCTTATATTTGGTTCTAATATTCATGCCGTAGAAAATGTTAAATCATTATTATGTGCCAATTTTAATATGAAGAATTTGGGTGAAGCTAGTATAATATTAGGAATTAATATTACTAGGTCAGAAAAGGGACTTTATTTGGATCAATCTCATTACATCGAGAAAGTTCTAAAGAAATATAATTACTTTGATTGTAAACCTGCTAGTACTCCATTTGACCCTAGTGTAAAGTTATTTAAGAACACTGACGACAGTGTAAATCAAATTGCTTATGCAAGCATTATAGGTAGCTTACGTTATGCTACAGATTGTACTAGACCTTACATAGCTTATGCTGTGGGAGTACTATGTAGATTTACTAGTAGACCTAGTATGGAGCATTGACATGCTATTGAGAGGGTCATACGATACCTTAAAAGGACTATGAACCTCAGATTACACTATAATAAGCATCCCGTTGTCCTTGAAGGATTTAGTGATGCTGATTGGAACACCCTATCTGATGATTTTAAGGCTACTAGTGGATATATATTTGGCATCGCAGGTGCTGCAGTTTCTTGAAAATCTAAGAAACAAACTATTTTGGCTCAATACACTATGGAGTCTGAGATAATAGAGCTAGCTACTGCTATTGAAGAGGCAGGTTTGTTAAGAAACCTCCTGTCAGATATCCCATTATGGAAAAGATCGATACCAGCCGTTTTGATTCATTGTGATAGTACCGCGACTATTGAAAAAGTGGAAAATCGTTATTATAACGGTAAGAAACGAAAAATACGTCATAAGCATAGTACTGTTAGAGAATTTATCTCTACGGGTGTTGTGAGGGTGGATCATACACGGTCTGAACAGAACTTAGCTTATCCTTTGACGAAAGGACTAGCTAGGGAGAAGGTGTGGAACACCACGAAAGGGATGTGACTAAAGCCCTTAAATAAATGAGTCATCTATGATGGTAACCCAACATATGGACTGGAGATCCCAAGAAATATGTTCAAAGGGTAATAATAAGTCACAAGTGATATGGGTTGAATTATGCTATTAATAATTAATATAGAACGGGGTTTTACTCCCAGTCCATCCCTATGGAGCATGATATCTTCAAGCGAGTAAATGATGAGTTGTTATGACTCTTAATGAGATATATATCTCTCTTTTGAGTGGGGTACCTAACTACAGGAGTACTCTTGATAGACTCACCTATGCGAATGTGGAAGTGTGGCCGCTTCCTATGGATATTTTGGGAAAATTCCTAAAGCGTTCACTACACTGGGATAGAAGCACATGGCCGTAACATGTTGGCTATTAGAACTACACTCAAGTAGCGTTGTGTGTGGGATGTTGTCAGAGATAGAGTTCAAAACTATAGTTACTCTAGTATATTCTGAATCATCTTTACTATGTAAAGGTTCAAGTCAAAAGACACCTTCTCTTATGCACAATTCTATGAATTATTTCTCGATAAAATATTTTCAAATCTTGCAAGAGGGGGGTTGTTGGTAACAACTGTCAAACAGCTCACAGCTGTTGAGTTGCAAACTTTGAAAATGCCTTTAGGCATTGTCCCACATCGATGGGGTGTATGAAATGAGTTGGGTATATTTATAATTTATTTGGAACAAATGGGCAAGCCCTTTGGGCATTAGATGTTTTGTGTGTATGGGTGGAGGACTTATTGGGCCAAGTCACACACGCGCGCGCGTCGCCACCGCCGTCCGTTCGGCCCGGCCCGGCCCATGCCCGTGTCCGGGTCCAGGTCCGGGGTCCTGGGTCCTAGGCTTGGGCTCATGAAGAAATAAATTTTTGGACAAATACAGAATTATTTTTTGGGCTTTAAAAAATTATTTTTTAACATTTTTTTTATTCCGAAAATTAAAACGTTATTATATATGAGTTGAATTTTTCAACCCAGTTGCCCACTACTTTCCAGATTTTTCTCTCCGCGTTTTTGTCCAATGTCTCTTTTGTTTCCCCATAAAAGAGGTATTCCACCTTTGTTTTTGAGAGACCTGTTCTGCAACTTTTTTAAACAAAAAAAACCGCTTCTAAATTTTTTTCCTCCTACACTGGAAGAATAAATCCGCCCCAGATTTATTATTACACTCGAGCAATTATTACGAATGGATGTATATGGACCGGATTGATTCTTGTACTTTATAAATCCGTACTTTATTAATTGGAGGTTATTTTATCCTGGGGGTGACGAGGGATTTCCGACTGTCAGCACACATTGGGCAGAGCCGCGAAACATCTTAAAGAGAGCGACATTGTCCGCGACTCAACCGTGTTCTAGACTGTACTTGCTTACTGTCTCGGATTTATTTACTCCAAAATTGGATAATTTCGTTCCTTAATTCTGGATTTAATTTACTGTTGCTACAACAACTACAAATTCAATTATGTGGTGTATATTTTTGAGAAATGAACAAAGTAGGAGAGAGAGAGAGAGAATTGTGACTTTAAAATTAAATGAGTGAAAATGAGGAAATGATTATTAATAAAGTCTCAAACTCTTCATAACCTCGTAGATTCATTTTCATAAAGACATGTCTCTCCCATATACATCTGATCCATAAGAACATGCCTATTTCATTAGACACCATAAAGGACATTTCTTAAGTGTACCTTCACCACCTTTAAAAACACAAGGACTTGCATTTTCTTTAATGTTTGTCCACCACGATTAGTTATAAAGAAATATAAAAGATTTTCACTCCTAAATAATAAAAATAATTCTGAAAATCCTCCACATGAGTGAAAATATTATTGACCAATATGCAAATGCATAGAATAGTACGAGAACACGTGAAAGGCCGTGATCTTTCCCTACCAAGACACTATGCTTTCAACTATACCGTGCATGTAAACCAAGGCAATAATATTCAAATAGTACCCCTTTAACCACAGTTAGTTCTCACGTTTGTATTCGTTTTGAACATAAACACCCCTCCCTAATTGTGTGAGTAATTTACAAAATTTTACCCCACCCAATTCTCACAGAAGCCTCCACACACACTCCCAAGATATCGATGACTTCATAAAAAGTATTTTGCAAATACTTCACTCGGACATATTCAAGATATAAAAATCATTAAAAATATTGCTAACCCTGGAAATGAGAAATATGACGCACATCACATGATAAGAATGGGTTGGAGTAGATGTCTCCCAAATGCTAGTATCCTCGGTATTATATTTCTTTTTCAAAGACTCCCACTATTCCTTTGACGGTTTTAGGTATGTATTTAAAATATACATATATTCACATGAACTTATATGCCTATAGTATCTCTAAACCTTTCACTAGATGCATGCACTTTAGGAAAACTGCCTATAACATCTCGATGAACATTTTTTTTCTTTTTTGAGAAATGTGTCTACAGAAATTAAATAGATTAAGAAATATGGATGGACCGGTTCAATTTATTCACAGTTTTTCACAGGGAATTGAAAGAACACAAGATTATAAAAATATATTTTAAACAATAGTTTATCTATGTATAGGGGTAGTTACGTATCGTACCAGTTGGACCCAAAAAAGGGTATGAAGGATTTTCCATCAGTGGAATTAGTGACCCTAATAGAAGAGGTTTCTCCAGGTAGATATGAAGGATCCCTAGAAGTTCTGGAATTCTGGTGATTAGATTGCGTCGGCACTCCAGCTTGCAGAGTTTGGGTCAACTGTCGTATAGTATCCTGCATGGCCTCTTGACCCTTGGACAGGCTAGCCAAAATTCTTGTCAACTCATTATTGTTAGGAGGGCCAGAGGGATTAGGCGGTATTCCTTAATTTCTAGTGCTTGATTCTGGAATTTTGGCCATGGGTGATGAATGATGAATGAGTGAAAACGTTTAGCAATACGTTCCCACAGACGACGCCAATCTGTTGATGCAAAAAGCTAGCATCTGCCTAATTAATTGATCGCAGATAAATTAAGTAAAACAAACAAGACACAAGAAAACTTTTTAAAGTGGTTCGACTCAAGGAAATAGCCAACGCCCACTGTTATGTATTGACTCCCTTGAGTTGTTTTTCGATCCTTTGCAATGAGGGTGATACAATGTATTTATATCCCAAGGGGGGTCCTCATTGTTATCATGTGAAAGGATGGAATGCCTTTATTTGTTAGGCATTTACATCAATACATAATGAGAAATAATTATATGAACACTGTCGATTCATAGTCAATATTAGGGGTTGAAGCGGTACGGGTTTTTACCGTACCGTACTGTTTTGGTTCGAAAAAAATGGTTTTGGTTTCATATATTAAAATACTAGAAATCGATCTTATCGAAACCGAAATTACCGCAAAAAAGTTGGTTGGTTTTGGTTTTAATATTTAAAAAACTGATTTACCGAAATTATCGTACCGAATTTACCGAAACCAGAAAAAACCGTACCGAAATTACCGTATCGCACCGAATTTATCAAAATTATCGTACCGAATTTATCGAAACGAGAAAAAAGTTGGTTTTGGTTTTGGTTTTAATATTTAAAAAAGCTGGTTGGTTTTGTTTTGGGTTTTTTTGGGGCTTTTAGTGCTGTTTACCGAAATCAGAAAAAATCGAAACCAGAAAACAGAAAAAACCAGAATTTATCGAAGCCAGAAAAAACCAGAATTTATCGAAGCCAGAAAAAACCAAAATTACTGAAAAAATCGAAATACCGGTAGGTTTGGTTTTGGTATTGATTTTGGTGTACCGGGTGGTAAATTGGTACGGTTTAGTTTTACCATCCAGAGTTTGGTTTTGGTATTGGTATCTACTATTTACTCACCAAACCGTACCGCTTACACTCCTAGGCAATATAGGCTGTAAGACTGCTAGTGCTTGGTTGGCTGTACATAATGACTTTTCGGCTATTGGTCGGGCTTTCGAGTTGGTCGGGTAACTACATTGGTCGGGTGATTATGTTGGTTGGGCTTCCTTGTTGGTTGGGATTTTCTATCATGATGACTTGGACTTGTGCCATATAGGACGACACATGCTGGCTTGTAATTGGTCCATGTAGGATGGTAAATTTTGGTATCAACAACGACTATTTTGAATCGAGAAAAAATAGAAAAAAAAAAAATTGCATTTCCAAAGTAAATATTATGACCACGGGATAGGTTGTATGTAGCATCAACATTCATTTATTTAAACATTGAAATAAAAAAAAAATTAACAGCAATTGGAGTGGAAGGTAGGGATGAAAATTTAACCCGCCCTACCCCGTCCCTATTGGGGCGGGTTAAAACCCCGTTTAAAATAAACGGGGCGGGTATGATTTTTTTAATAAACCATTTATTAAACAGGGTGATCTCAGGTTTACTATATATAAGCATAACCCGCCTCGCCCCGCCCCATTTATTTCTTATAATTAGTAAAATACTCATATTTAATATATTATTGACACTAATTTTTTTATATATAAGTTATATATGCGGTATGCGGGTTTAATATGTGGGCTTCAATCCGCCTCGAGTGGGTTTTTGACCCGCTTAATCTAAACGGGGCGAGACGAGGCGAGTGTGGGTTTGGGGGGGTTACACTTAAACGGGTTCGGGCGGAATAAAAAAACCCATTGTGGGTCGCGAGGCGGGGCAGGTTCGGGTTATGACAAACCCATCCCAAACCCGACCCGTTGCCATCCCTAGGAAGGAGGCCGTCCGCAGGGGGTGCGATTGTTCGTGGAGGGGACATACCAAAGAAAGAAGTGTCCGACGATGAAAGTGATACCGAGAAACTGAGGTGGAGAGAAAAGTGTCAAGGGAGAGAAAAGGCATGGGTGGGGAATGATGTCGGCCCGTCGAGCCTTTCTGTAGGTGGTGCTTTTGAGAGGAGAGAGACCAAATGCCAAGGTTAGGTTTTGTTTTTTGGGGTTAATGTAATGAAAATAAGAAGGTTGAAAGAAAGAAATTGAGTATCACTACACCAAATCTGCCGAATTTTCACGGTCATTGGCCTTGACAAGTTCAACTTGTCAAGGTCAATGACCGTGACAATTCTGGGCGAGACAACTTTTTTGTCATGGTCATGGACCGTGACAAGTTTTGTCACGGTTTATAACCGTGACAAGCTCGTGACATTTAATAAAAAATTAGCACGGTTATTGACCGTGACAAATTCGCGAAAACTTTATTTGTCAAGGACTTGTCACGGTCAATGACCGTGACAATTCTGGGCAACATTGAAAAAACATTTGTCGAGCAGTATGGCCACTGCCACTGCCCAGCAGTATATATACACCTGTTATAGCAATGTTGTACCTGTTCAAGCATTATATATCCAAATAAAATAGAGATAGTGCAAATATACATTCAAAATAGAGACAATATGTATCACGATATAATCCAAATATAATTCAAATGTACCAACTTAAAAACAATACAATTCAATTCAAATAATGTCACTACATGTCTTGGGTAAGGTTAAATCTGAGGAGGTGAGTATGCCACACTATATACGAATTGACACACTCACTGATATACATCGTGCCGCATTGTTCGCGCAACCACAACAGGAAGTTCTCATTCCCGGATATCACATGCGTGACGAGCACCTTGGACTTGATGTCTTGAAACTCACGTCCATGAACTAGTCCACCCTGGACGATATTTGGGTCCCTCAACCCCCGCCCTATCCGCTGGCCATCAAATATGTCCAGTATAAACATGCTCGGCTAACCAAGTGTCGACATCGGTCGGTCGAAGGGAGTCAAATAGGGAAGTGGATCATCAAAGTTCTCACGTGTCGGCGATGAAGCAGCGAGGTCCACATCCTCGTCATCTTGTACCTCGTCCTCCCGCACCTCCTCCCCCCCTCCACCTTCTCCTTCCCTTTCTTCTTGCGTTTTCCGCCGCCCAACGAATGCTTCATGAATGAGAACATATCTTGGACCGTCGCCTCCAAACTGGACAGCTTCGCGTCATGCGAGTCCACCGTTCGAGCCAACCCAGTGTCGCTCGTCTCCAATCCGATAATCCTAGACTTGGCCACCCGCGAGCTCACCCCCCTTGTCCTCCCCTTGCGATCAGAGCCAAGCACTTGACTGAGTGCGTCTGTGGACAAAGATGCCTTATCGGCATCAGACTGCGACTCATGCACTTCCTTAAGCTTTGCCTGAAACTCCAAGCACATATATGTTGCTTGAGTTTCAAATTAAAGTGTTTATACTACCCAACTTCCACACCCACAATTTGAAAAGTATTTATTTTTTTGCCTTATATTTAAGAAACTCACATAGATCCAGATTTTTTTTAAGTATATACACAAAACAAAACAAAAAAACTCGAAACTTTGTGGGTGCGATTGCCCCTCTTTAGGACAGGATAGCTCCGCCCTTGGTTAAGAGGTTTAGCGAGCTTTAGCAAGGTTTAGAGAGAAGAAGGAAAAGTAAAAGTGAAAATTGTAAATTTTAAATACTTGGATTGGGTACCTTTTGATAGTATTATGGAGTGTAAAATGTGTTCATGAGATATTTTAAATTATTTTATCATGTTGATATTATAAAATTATTTTTGAAATGTCCTTAGCGCCCATTTCAATATATTCACCAATTTGACAAGTTAGATACGCTGGATAATATCAAACACCATTATTGAGTAGTTAATTCAAATCGGATGGTTTTGTCAAGAGAGTGTAATTTTTTTTTGTTTTTCTCAAGTATATCAAGAGCGCTATATGTGTATTATATTATCTGGTAATCTTTTTATTGCAACAAACTGACATGTTACCATTAATCTCGTTACACGGCAGGGGTCAAAAAGATTAGTCAGCAGTCAAACCAATTTATGGTCATATTATTATTATTTTTTATATCTTACTCCTTTTTTTCCCCAGTTCTACCTGCCAACGCAGCAAACAATAATGCAGTGGACAAATGCTAGTAAACAAAACCTCTTTTACTGGATGTACGCTACTACCAACCCCACTATTAAAATTATAAGGGAGAAATAAGAATTGCCACGTGGATCCTGTATCAGCCCTTAAGCACATCCCACCTGTCAGGAGAATCGCTTTAAAAGTGGCACCATTTGCATCACGACGCCAAAAATGCACACAGTGTTATTTTTCCTTTTCTTTTTTAATGCTAAAAGCAATCTTCAGTTTCAAACTTTTGAAGGGTCTCTTTCTCTATATAAATTATTCTCAAGCTACATTGGTATCTTTCATTTTCCATGCACCTCAAGCATGATATTTTCGCACACATAATCTAGAGCAACACCATTAGTTTGTTCTTTTCTCTGAATGAGGGAGCATGCTGAAGTACTTTTATCTCTAATTTTCCCTCTTAATGCCTCTAAAGGGTATATGACATTGTGTGTAAAGAGGGTATCATATGTTATGGTTATCTACTTATCTGGCCTGTGATATAATGTCACACTAACACAAATGTCAATTGTTTATTTATTGGAAGTCACTACGTCTACATCTACCAGTATGATTACATCTAACGATTTCTCGAGTGTTCACTAACATACATAATAAGTGAAGTAGTAGAAGGGTAAACAGTATTACATGTATTCATTTTCGGCTAGTAATATTGAGAAAAATGCTATAACTAAAAGACAACCACATTTACTTGCATATCTATCACACGGAAGACACTTGACTGTTAATGAAACCGGGAAAATTGATCATCGAGCCAAATTCAGTGAATTGTGATTTAGTTTATCCTCTTTGGTTCCTTTCCAAATCAAACCTAATCCAATCGAACCAGGAATTGGAACAAAATCAAAACTAATTTAGGCTCGAACTAGTTTTCTAGTTTTATATATACAAGCAAAAACCTTGCTTTTCTCATTGATTTGATTATATGTGTTTTGTTAGATTTAGATTAAATTTACTGTTATACCCAAATTACGTTAGCCAATAGACATAAGGCACATGGCACGAACGCCCGTACAAACACAATGAAGATATACTCAAGTGTAGACAAAAGGCCTCAGCCTACAAAGAAGGCCGTGGCCTCAGACCTAATTAGGCAACGGGTCATACTCTATTTGCCCCCTTCCACACTCAAGATTACGACATGGTGCACATACAAGTCGCGAATCTAAGACACGACTGCCTTAGAGGGCTATAGCCAGGCCTTTGATAGGCCGCAACACCTCAGCCTCAGCACATCCCGAGGTGTATAGGTCACGGACTCTTGCAAGTCATCAATGACTTGCCAGTTGTCCACCTTCTAAACAAATTTCATCTCAACAATATTTATCCACAAGGAACGTGTACTGTGCATGTGATACCCTCACCAACCACTATAAATAGAGGTTCTCACCTCCTGATTTGACAAGCAAGATCTGGGTAGCGAAGGTCCGCCCAATTCTTTCTGACATCTCTTTACACCAGATTTCACACTCAGATCACCTGCTTCGACACTGGATCCATTACCAGTCGTGGACACCCTCAGTTTATGCTGCAGAGTCAGTAACCTATTCTATATAGAACTTGTATATTATGCATTTAGCCTACTTATATCCTCTTTTCTACCTCTATGGCCCTCCAAACTTGTAACATTACATGAATCTAATGAGAATCAGACCCTATAATGGACGTAGGTTCATTCCAACGGCCGGACCACGATAAATCTCGTGTTATCTCTCGTTTAGCCTATTTTATATACTTCGACACTAGTGTTGTGTATAGCTTTGACGGTATGATTTACTTTGGTAAACAATTTTAAACAACGATAGTTGGATGATGTCTATAGAAAACGAGGTGTTCTACCAAGTTTATCATAAATTGGGTCCATCATGCTTTATTTCATCCATAAGGATCTCCAGATCTACATCTTATAGGTGAGATTGTGGTAGTTAGACCTATATTTGCATATAAACCCATTTAATGTATCTATATCTTTTCAAATATGTTTTTCTAAGAAAATCTTAAGATTTTTGGGCAGATCCATCCACCCCATGATATTTTCATGTCTAAATCTTACTAAGTAGCTTAACAGGTCACGACCTCTCATAAAGGCTAAAAACTAGGGATGCACATATTTTCTGCCTTCCCTGTACTTTTAGGCCTTTTCCCCCATGTTATGACCTATATATTAGGTATTTACTGTTAAACTTATGTTATTTTTCACAAAGGAACTTGTTATGCTTCGGTTCAACACTCCAAATACTTTTTACTCTAACTCTTAGGGTGAAAAATCACATTCGGGAAAATTTGGGTTAGAATTCATGTTATGCCCCTACTATCTCTGGCCTGTACACATTGACATGCTACAAGATGCAACCTTCACTTGACTGCTTAGGATAATTCTTCTATTTTTGGCATATTTAGTATTTCCTATTAAAGAATTATTTTATTTTATACCAAAGATAACATAAAATGCTTAAAAAACCCCATAACATATTTTATGGCTTATGGGTCAGGTTAAATTGCACAAGGCTAGGTCATAGGATTTAAAACTAATGATTTCATGGGCAAAATCTAGCAAAGCTACTGCCTTAAGGATCGATAAACTGCCAAAGATGGGTTAAGATGCTTTTACTAACTTTTAGTTACTGTCCTGTACAAGGGCATATACTTGGTAAATTGTCTGCTAGATGGAGCCATCGAAAACCGTGTTCCTCATATCAATCGCGTGGGAACAAATCCTTGTAATGGAGAAAATCCATGGCCTCATCCCTTGTTGGCTTAACAAGTCGTGATCTCAATGGAATCGACTACATCCCATTATTACAGTCTACTCAATGTTTTATTTCTTACTCTATGACCCTAGGATTTCTCACTATGTTTAGTTTGTCTCAGAAAAGATTTTCTAACAAACTAATGGTCTAAATAGAAAGATCATAGAAGGCATCTCAGGATCACCCCCCAAACAACTGAAGACGTAGCCCACTCGATGAGGTGCATCAACCACCTGTATGAAGGTCAGGACTTATTCCAAGGACAAATTAACCTCCTCGAATAGATAATTCTTATGATTAAGTCCATAGTCTTCACTAAAATGCTGAAAGCCAAAAAACCCAAGGCAAACACTCTAACTGCGACCTTTGAGAGGAACACTAGCACAAAATCAGTGGAAGGAAATAAGGAAGCATGAAGACTATCCAAAAAGGCCATATGAGGAGTTCACCCCTCTAAATTGCGACCTGAAAACTATTTTGACCAGTATCAAAGGAGAGAACCTTGTCAAATGGCTAGGGAAGTGCTACACCAAAAATAGCAATCTCTCACGGTTTAAAATTGTGCCAGATCAAATTTGGCACGATTTTTAACTGTGCCAGAATCAGGTGTTCCAAAATGGTCAGTTTTTTCTGGTACGGTTTAAAAGTGTGCCAGATTTGGCCATTCAGAAACACTTCTAACACACTTTAAAACCGTGTCATAATTTGATATTTCTAGCTCACTTTTGGCACATTTTATAACCGTGTCAGATGGAGTACATTTTAATACACTTTTGGCACAGTTCAAAACTATGCCAAATTTTGATACACTTTCGGCACGATTTTGAACTGTGCCAAATTTAGGATCGAAGAGAAAAAATAATTATAAATTATATTACCCAAAAAAATCGGTAACATTTCTACTATTTTTCGCACCTGTTTTAGAATGACAAAAATTCAATAATAATATAAAACCAACATGGAAAAATAGTACAACAACAATACAAATAGTCTGCAACAACGATAATACACATCAAGACAACAAGCTAACTAAAAATTAATGGCTCGAATTCCATTAATAGAAAATTCTTGTCAATACATTTGATATCCATCTCAATACATGAGGAAATTTGAATTTTATCTCAACTCGTGTTAATACATATGAAATTAATTTCAATTCATCTCAAATTCCACGGTCTTCTCTTGAAGCAGCAGTAACGTGCTTAACTCCTCATTTATCAAGAAGCATCGATTCGCCTCTACATGCACACCTATCGAACTTCCAATGAGTTCCAGTCTATAAAACAAACAAATAAAAGAGTAATTAATTTTTATCATGTGAGACAATTGAAGGAAGGCCAATAATTTAATAGAGACTAACATATATTCTTTCAATCACAAAAAATATGAACTCTAGTGCACATTGCAAAATGCTATGGACATTGGTATCACTAATAAGCACGGCTATAAAACTAGGGCGGTATCAATATATAGGAGCATCAACGATTTCTATATGGGGGTGTGTGCGCGTGAGCTCACGAGCGAAAGAGAGAGAGAGAGAGAGGTCAACATATATAAACACTTGCAATGTGGGATTTCCACTCGATTCCCGTATGACCATCGTAGAAACCCTCGGGTGGTGAATAGGAGCGGATGTGGTTGAATATGTGAATGAGGACAGCAGTGCCGAGAGTAGAATATTCAAGATGAACATATATTATAGTTAAATGAGCCGTCAACTTCTGAAAATGGCTGATGTTAGCCGGGAGTATCATACAAGTTTTTGTGTGGGGGTAGTTTAATTTAATGCCAACACTATCATGAAAGCTGAAGAAAATGAGATGGGGCAGCTGATGGCTCGTAAGGTAACTGTTACATCTATACTATATAAATATCAAGGGAAATATAATTCATCTCAAATTATACATGTGTTGATGCATTCTCTGCATTCCCGTTCAGAAAGGTTGTGGGATTTCTAGTAGGTGTGCACTTCCCCTCCCCTCAGGTTGGATTTCAGTACTCTGTCCAAAATGAGAAACATATTTTGAATTTTTTTGGGAAGTATGTGCCTCATCGGAGTAATTTCCACTCCTTTCTCTTGCATAAGCCAATTCAACATGAAACTGTTGTATTGTACGTATATGAAGCCTCTCCAGCTCAGTAAACTGGAAAAAAATAACATATATAAATCTCTAGTGCAACTTCAAACACAAAAAAACATTTACTTAAGGATAGGGGTGAGGAGGAAGAAAAAAGATTTAAAAAGAAACACAATTTCAAAAGCATACAGTCAAACTTTAACTAAACAACCTATATTTGACAACCAAGCCAAAGCTGGTTATACTGTTCCGTACGTTCTCACAACTCAGCTTGGAGGGTGTGACTTGTACTTAATTGCAATGCATCCATATCATGAGCACGCGCTATCCAATTTTGTGCTTCCCTTAGTTGTTCATCTTTGTAAAGGATGGCTTCCTGAGCAACCCTATGCTGAAATATGGAAGTTACAGTAAGTCATTACACCATAAAAACCATACAAGATATATTACTTCACATAATAATGAACCTGGCAAAAAAGAAAGATATTCTAAAATAGAGATAACAGAATACCAAGTTTTTATATATTACGCTACTTGGAAAAGTATTATTAGTCGAATCAAAGCATTTTAAATTCAAACACAGTGTTCTAAATATTAGTCTCAAACAATGTATGTTGATAATATTACAAGTTAGCTTCAACTGGACAGAGAGAACAATCATCAATATTTATAAAAAAAAATGTGCCTAAAAAAACATCATATGGTGTGTAGAATATGATCCCAATTCATCTGCAAAGACGGTCTTGGAGAGAATGGTGCGGCGGCAAATGTGTTCTAGTAAAATTTAAAGAAAAAAAAGGAACATAGGACATTAAGATTTACGCCTAAGATATTGGTCTTATTAAATTAATATGAACATAACTCAACTAACTGAACACGACCAATATTTTTCTATGTAGGAAGCCAACGATATACATGTTGATACATAAATCCTGTAGTCCCCAAATTTAGATTAAACTAATCAATATGAATCAAACAATAGTCCATGTTAATAACTATGAAAACTTAGTTCTATTTAATCAAACTAAACTATGGAAAAGCAGTTTATATAGAACATAACAATATCAATTATCGGGAGGTTGACTTTACCACTGCGATTGGCCTTGATCCAGCAGTCGCCAACCCCGCCGACCTCACCTATCTACAAGCATGAAATGTAGTAATTTGACAATGAATTAATTTTTTCATATGGATGCAAAGTTACCTTATATTCTAAAATATAATTTGGGGTTGAGTTTTCATTAACTTTGATCCTAATGTCCTTCACCAGCAAACACTAGCACACTTATTAGGTGACCTGTGAGGTATCCCTTTTTTGTTAACTACCTACAAGTGTTCCAATTACATAATTGGACTTTTGGGGAGATTTTTACGAGATATATTTAATTAAGTCATCATTGTCCTTCTGTCACTATTTTGTGTCCTAAATCAGTTTTTTCTCTTTGGTCTTTCTCCTTTTCTGATTCTCTACTTTCTTTAGAGAAATTTATCGTTCATCTAATCTTGTTCTCTAGTTGGCATTAGGCAGTTTTTCATCTTGTATTTGATTATTTGTATTATCTTTTGTCGCATTTATTTGGATTGCATCATGATTTCTATCTCTTTCGGGGTTTAGGAATTAGCTTTAATGTTTTCTTTGTTCTGAATTTCATTTTCATTTTCAAAATCTATTATAATACAATCTTTTTTTTCTGTTGTGCGATGGTATTTATGTTCTATCTTTCTTCCTCCTTTTGTAATTTCGTTGACACTTCAGTAGTATCAGTTTGTTTAGTAGAATCAGTGGTTTCATCCCAAATGTTGGTCTTCTCTTGCTCAAAATATTTATCACAATTATATAATTTGATTTGATAATTCAGATATCAAATCAAATTATAAATACTTGAAAGAGAATAAATACACTAGAATCAACAAAAATTGTAAGAAGAGTAGCTAATCTAAAACAATAATGATCGAACCTATAGAGTAAAGTTTTAAAGTTCCCTTCGAACCGATAAAGTTTTTTACTATCCTTTCTAATAGTGAAAATTTGAATTATTATCTCTACATAATTTAGAAGGATGACTTCATAAAATTCAAAATGATAATCCATAGCAGGACCATTAATAAAAAAGAGAATGCTTGGCATGAGAATTTTACGAAGGGTAACTGAAAAGGGCTAAACAATAGAGCATGAGAATGTGTTATGAAACCTTCTCTTGCAATGCTTGAGCAAAGGCTTTAGAGGAATCATCAGTTCCAGTAAGAGTGTTGGGCACGTCAGGAACATTTTGCTGAAACAAATTCAATGAGAGTGCTTGGCACGTCATAATTCATAGATTATACAGTTAAAGGTTTACGAACGAACATCGGATTTCTGGAACTTGATGGTTATGTAAAAGTACAGAGTTATATCCTTCTACATGTTTTGACATTATGTCTGATCCAAAGTGCATACCGAAAAATTATCTACTACAGTATGACCAACACATTGGCAAAGAGTACGCCCATGTAGGGGATCACAACTTAAATTATCAATAATGCACCAAATCACTTAACAATGAAATTGGATTGGATCTTTATAATATTATGATAACAAAACATGTCTTGGAATTTTAAAAAAAACATCCTTGAGGTGAAAAGTCAGATGTTTAATATATAACAAATACATTAGCGAGCTGATAGTGATGAAATTTTTTCAATTAAGTGGAATTAAAGAATACTACAACATGTTTTTCAAGGATCAACCACTGTCAACAAACATAGCATATAAACCATATATAACTTCCATTGTCTCACTAATTTTGGCTTATTAACTTTATAATTAGATCATGGACAGACAAATGGATAAGAAATGTCTTCACTTTAATTCTATAAATTTAATCAAGAATGCATGCAATACTCCACAACTTCAAAATTTTTAAAGAAGAAAACTGATCGAACACTTGCAAATAACTAGCCCATATTCTCCAAAAAGTTGGATAGATGGAGAAGCATAAGCCAAGATTTCCAAATAAGGCTACAAAGCTTTTCAGAAAGCTCTCAAGTTAAAAGTTAACTTGGATAGTTTAGCTAGTGAAGTGGGGTATAGGGTGGGTTTATGGCCATTCAACTATCTTTTTTTTAAAGAGGTGAAGATACCCCAAATTTATTCCATTTGGTAGAAAAGACCTACTAAGGTGGCTTATACAAGATAAAGACAACTTGAAGAAAGAAATAATGACAGACTATTTCATGTTTCTGATAGATTTGAATCCAAGAAGATCCATTCTATAATGCCCTTTAACTGATATTGGGAGATCACTGGATTCTTTGAACGAATAAAATCACCGACTTGTTACTCCATAATTTACCAAGCTGTCTGCAACCTGATTATTTTCCCTCAAAGTGTGATGAAAGTGGATTCAACAATGACTTTGTGAATATGTAAGGAAACACAAATATTTAAACCTCTCAGAATGAATAGACATTCAGCTCTGTTGTTAGTAGTATGGCCTTCAAAGGATGAGAAAGCTTCAATTAAAACCCCCATGTGATTTCTGATTATACCTCCCGAACTAGGAGGAAGTGGATTTCCCTTAGCAACCCCATCACAATTAAGCTTAGCAAGACCTTATAATGGTCTAATCCATTAGATTGATATAATTGATCCAGGAACATAAGACTTAATATGAAGCTTGAAAATTTTAATGATGAATTCAAAGCTCTTCGAAGGGGAATTAAAAGATTTATTGTAGCAATAGATTGGATCAGGTCAAAAACATTTGCAATAATGGTCTTGACTTCCATTTTAATACCGAGAAAAACACTGTTGTTTCTTGATTTCCACCATTCCCACATTATAGAAGAAGGTGTGATAGAGAAGATGAATTGGAGGAAGTTTTGCTATGGTTTTAGAAACCAACATGACATTAGAGTTAAATTAACAGAGGTAAGTTGGACATGGATACCAAAGAGCTGAGTAAAATGTTTCCAAACAACTTAAGTGATGGGACCAGTTAATAATAAATGGTTCAGAGATTCAGTAGATTTTAAACAACGGTGGCATCGAGAAACAAGTCTAATGTCAATCTTTTGAACAACTTCATCAATTGGGACAATTTTATGCAGACATTTCCAGAGGAAAATAGAGATTTTTTTAGGGATATCTGGCTTCCAAATTGCTTTAAATAAGAAAGAGCTAGGTTTATTGGACCTGATAAGGTTCTAAGAAGATTTAGAGGAGAATTTCCCATTATGAGTAGGAGTCCAATACCTTGAACCTCTGATGACAATAGCAGCACTTTCAGAAGTGTTATCCACATTTTTAATCCTTCGATGAGTATTGGAACCAATTAGAGCAGGCCCTCCTTTGTATTTAACATAGTATAAACTAGACCAAATACTAGCAAAAGTCTTAATGTTCTAGTTGAGTTTTAAACTTGCTGCTTTACACATGCCATCCATAAGTTTGAATCCCAGTCCTCCTTCAACTATCTAGTGATCCAATTTGGGAGGAAATCTTGTGTGCACGACCTATTGAGAGACCATGGTGTAAAATGATAACTATGAGGAGATAGATTAACCTTGGTTCAATTAGTTCTTAGGAGTATTTTGGTTTATTTATTCTCTTTTTAAGATTCCCGTATGTGTGACAAAAATTATAAGAAAAATTAATGAGGGGATTCTTATGAGAGGGTAGTGGGAGGAAGTGTCAAATCTAAAAAAACTAGGGGCTTGGTGTGGACTAAATTAAAAGAAATTTAGATCCCTTCAGGAACATGGTTATAGAGTTCACCCAGGACAAAATGATCTTTGTTAGGAACATGGTTTTAAGCTAGCAAAAAAAGGTTCGAACTATAATTAAGATGATCAAATCAACCGACTGAAGTTGAGCGATCCCACTACGCGAATAACATGAGTTAATCATACATCTCATACAAACATTGTTGAACCTTCCAAAATATACGAAAAATGTCTCATAAGTAAGTATAGGCACATGTTACAAAGAACTTCAAAACATTTGGCCTATTTATATTAGTGTGTGGATGTGTGTTAAAGATAGGGGGTGAGACCTTTCGACATGAAGCATATGCTTCATGCACCAAGGATGCCAAACCAACGCATTCAAAGCAATAGTCTACACCACCATCAGTCATTTCGTTTATTACATGATCAATGTCCAAGAATAACAAAATATGTAAGAAAATGAGTGGGGGTGTCTACTTACTGTTTCAATTCCTTTGGTGACAGAACTGCCCTGACTACAAGAGGACAATAATATGTAAGAAAATGAGTAGCTTTTTTTTTACTATGGAAGAATTCATATAGTAGTTTTTAAAATAAGATATAAAGGTAGATCAAAAAGTAATATACATGGACACCGTGTATTAAGATGAAGAAGCATATATACATTCTAATCTGTGGTTAATTCAACATGTGATTACTTCAACAACTCATGGATAACAAATGATAGGGCTTGGTTGAATGAGGCTAGTTCTTATAAGTTCAAAATTCTTAAAAAAAATGAGAGAGCATACAATAATTGTTACGTGTAACTAAAATTTATGTCATCAATTATTGAAGAGGGGGCAGTATTGTCTATGAATAATCTGTCTGCTAAAGAATTTGAACATGAAATTGGACTCTCAGAGTCTTTGAACAAGGGACTCACTCCTGACATCGTCAACTAATGGCTCTATATTTGATTTTGAGTTAGTTTATTGAGTATTCGGCAAGAATTTTACTATGGAATTGGAGGATGACATTAACTAAAATGGTGAAAATATGACATGCTTCCATAGCCTTACGCATACTCATGAGTAACTTTGTTGGTACTATTATTATAGGAAAATGACTCGAACATTTTAAGAAAAAGATATCACATGCCTCAGGAACAAACATGAGAGTGTTGCATACTGTGATAATGCATATAAATAAAAAAGAAACAATATGATGATAATAAAAAATACCTATGATTGGACTCAGTTTCAAGGAATTTGGAAGTCTGGTGAAAATATTGTAAAAAATAATAGTTTAGGTAGCAAAGTTATATTGGTGTCATGCAAAGTTAATCTAACCACACATGGAAATAAAAATGCATGAAAAGAAAACGGTCTCACAAATGCCAACATATATACCACAAAAAACATATGCTTTGTATATGAAATAAGACTAACAATTAGTATCATGTTATATCAGTAGCCATAGCTAATGTATGTTCAACGAAAGTGAAAGATGAAGCTAATATCATAACCAAAGGATTCCATGTACACGTTGCCATAACTAATATATGTTCATGATTGAAAACCTTCAAATGTGATACTTGTATCTTCACGAACTCTTACATATCAGTAGATTTGGGTATACTAATAACACTGGTGGGGTGACCCCCGAACCAAGTGTGTGGTAAAAATGCATAAAGGCTACATTATAGACTCTCTATTATTCATCACATAAACCAAAAGTTTTACAAAAATGTAATATTAGCCGCTTAAAAATTGAAATCAAGAATCCAAATTTGTATAAGAATATATAAAAGCGAATCAAAGGTCTTTTTCTTTTGGTTCATGGTAGAATATTAAATAAAAGTACCCAATAATAATTCAATCTACACACCTTCCGGAAATAAAGTCTCTTCATGCATGCGAGCTAATACCTAAATTCACATTGCTTCTAACCAACTATATTTGGCACGTGTGCACACGTACACATGTGTGCACGAAAGATAATCCATTTAACAATGTATTTTATAAACAAATGTACTTAGGCATGTATGCACACGCATACGCACTAATCCTTAAATTCGTATAGTTTCTAAACAATGTACTTTGGCAAGTGAGCGCATGCACATGCACACACACGTGCACACATGTGCAAGTTAATCCCTAAATCCACATAGTTTCTAAACAAAGGAACTCTGGAACACACGTACGCAAGCTAGTCCCTTAATCCATGTAGTTCATAAACAAATCTACTTTGTCACGTGCACACACGCAAGATGATCCCTAAATACACACAATTTCTAAACAAATGTACTTTAAAATGATCGCCCACACAACCATTAACTATAGCGAGAGAAAATGAGTTCCAAAACTACCAAACCCACAACCATAATAATCCAAATATTTTCTTTTTCATTTATAATAATAAATTAACCTATTGATAAAGGGATTTCACTTTTAGTAAGTGTCAAGTAGGAAGTAGTAAATTAAAACTATAAGTATATCTATATATTAGACAAGCAAGAGTGCAAGAAATTATGTATTATGTCTCATTTTGGGATAACATCAAGAGCCTCCAGGCACCATCCTCCTTACTAAGACTTCCTTGTGTTACACTAACTTGTCAAAAAGAATGTTGAACCAATACCCAATAGCCATGTCTAAAATCATACAAACAACCTTAAGTAAATAAAATATCTCACAAATATGGTAATATTCATCAGATCCCCAAACAAAATTCAATTAGCAATAATGGAGAAAATAAAAATATATATATATAGAAAATTTGCCATTAGTCCCCCATAGATATTTTTTTATGCCAATACAAATAAGAATCCTTACACGGATAAGAGACAAGTGAGAATTAATGGCAATCAATAGGAGTTGGTTCTTTTCTCAATTCCTTCCCCTGAAAGCGAATATCATGTATGGCAAGGGCATTAAAATGAAAAAAAATCTTATCTAAATGAAAAAATAAATAAAAATAATGGAGTCTATCACTACTAAAAAAAACTTATCAGGTTAAGAGGTAAAAAAGATTAAAAAAAACTTCTCCAAAATAGAATTTACTTCAGAATAAATCTATCACTACACCAAAATCATAAAAAACATAAAAAATGTATCACTACATCAGATTAAGAGGTAAACAACATAGAAAACCTATCACTACTCATAAGATTAATAGGCAAACAATATGAGGAACTTATCCAAAATAAAATTTATTTCATAATAAATCTATCTTAATCTATCACTGCTTCTAAAAAAACTTACCAAAATCGTGAATCTCATGATTCTAAGAAACCGTAGGAAACCCTAGGTCGAGATTTTGACAGCGATGGGTATAACGACAGAGTTCGCAAAGAAAGCTACACATAGATGGATTTGATAACCATGGAAGGCAAATTTCTTATGATGATTTGGAGTTAGTCTCTTTCATTTGGGTATAAGGGAATGGGTTTGAACGGGAATGGTTATTGAGAGGGAAGGGGTTGAGGAGAGAGGAGATAGTATTTTTTAGACTATTTATATTTGAGTAAGTGTGTTCAATTTTGGCACACTTTTAAACAGTGCCAAATTTTGGCACAGTTTTAAAGTGTGCCAAATTGTCATTAAACTATGACAGAATTTGGCACACTTTTAAGCTGTGCTAGATTTTTAATATCACGATGTGCCAAATTGTTATTTTTGGTGTAGTGAAGATGCAATCTCCTACGAATAAGAGAGATAAAAAATACTGGCGTGATTTCCACAAAAAATATTGACCACATTACCAACAAGTGCCTAAGCTTTAAGCATGAAGTCGAGAGGCTTGTAAAACAAGGAATGATACAATGATTCAAAAAGTTTGCAACCTTTAACTGAACAAATGCATCCGCAATGTTATTTTTTTATACTTTTATAATTATTACAAACCCATACTCTGGCTAGAAAAATCAATGTTGTATTCCCTAAGCTTACATATCAATGAAAAGTTAGTAGTTTACTTTAGTGACTTTGAAAAATCCCGTTCAACGGGTTGAAAGATAAACTTAGCAACAATCATACCTTAAGACAACGACTAACTCAATGGTCCTTCAGATCACAAGAAGATCACGTCCGAGGAGGCAGAAATGTCCAATAGCCCTATCAACGACCATAGAGGCAGAGGTGCCCATAAACCTAGGAACAAGAAGACCGTGGACAGGGAGTAAGAAATGACCAATAACCCTATTAATGGTAGCGGAGGCAGATGTACCCAAAAATCTAGGAACAAGAATACTGCAACCAAGGAGGCAAAATGCCCAATAACCCTATTGGTGATCGTGTAGACAAAGGTGACTATAAGTCTAGGAATTAAAAGATCGTAACCAGGGATGCAAAAATGCCCAATTACCCTATCAACGTCCGTGGATGCAGAGGTTCCCATAAACTTATGAGCTGAAAGATAGTCAGAGTCAACTCTAATGGAAAAACCTAATTAATGAGAAATCATACTTAATCCACATTGAGATACCAACTAGAAAGAACCTCGTGCTAGTGGTTTTGGTCGGATCCTCTACGACGGCGGTTCCTTGATTGGACTAAGTCTTTTATAAAAGACTTGGGGCCGACTCTGAAATAGAACAATTAAGTATATAGGGATTATAAAACATAGCCTCAGAAGCCTTAGGGGCTTGTAAAACATATCCTCAGTACCTTGGGGAGGTACCTAAAAAATACCTTAGCATTCTTTAAAAATTTAAAAACCTTGAAAAACATGGTAGCAATGGAAGACCAAGGAAGATGAAGACACCATCCTAACATTCGTACTTATCAAACATCATCATTTTAAAATCCCAGGGGCGAGGGGGGGGGGGGGTACTGTACCCCTCAGATCCTCGAAATATTCTTGGTTGGTCCCACCACCACGAGACATTGGACATATATTTAATATTTATTCTTAAAAAGAGATTCTTATATATCCATTTTCTATTATTATTTATGAAAAAGAATCGAAAGCCCCTATTTGAAGTCCCTAAGTCATAGGGGCCACAGTAGCCCTCAGGGCTGCAGAGTATTCTCTAAAGCATTTGGGGCCGCTATACCCCTAACGTCCGTGAAATGTTATCGGAAGCCTTTGTAAAAGATCGAATTACTAAGGTTTTACCCATAATTAAAATTAAGATCACATTTACAAAGACCAGTTGATACGTCACGAATATTACATTTTTCACCCTCTAATTTATGCATTTTTAGGCCCCCTCGGGTACCGTAATTGCTATAATTATGCTCGTTAAACAGACAACCTTAATTTTATATGTTAATACTTCATTTGAGGTATTACTGATCATTTACAGATGTTACGGTACTCAGTGTGAAGTTTCATCGCGTTTCGATAAAGTTTCATCGTGATTCGAACTTTCAGGGGCATTTTTGTAATTTTAGACTTTAGGATTTTTGCCCGAAGTCTTCACGAAAGTTGTATCCCTCGGTCCAAGCTTCGTATGGCCATGAACGGTGTGCCAATCGGAGTCTGAACGAAGGAAACACGAACCTTTAATCGGAGGAAACGAATTATAAGAAAAATAACAATTTAATTAATTACCCTTGTGTCCCTTTTCTCTTTTAATAACAAATCCATTAATTCCATCCTTGTCCTCACTTCGTTTTTGGCAGGAAACACCATGGGCGATTTTGGTTCTTGGCCCGGGTTTGGCTCGGGTTTTGGTTTCGCCCAAAATTCGGAGCTTTCGTTTGAAATTGAGCATGAATTTTGAATATATATCATTTTGGGACACGAATTTGAGTATTTGGGTATACCCATTTTGGTCATTTTCAAGCTTTTCCAAACAAAGGTGGGTTTTGGCATTTTCATGGCTTTTTGGCCACTTAAACGCATGTTGAATTGTTTAATTTTGACTACATTAATCGAAGTGGGGATTTTTGGCCACGCAATTGGCTTAGTGGAGATCTCGGCTTGATGTTTACGTTTTGTCTTTGCCATGGTTTCTCCCATGGGTTTTGCTGTGTGCGAAGAGATGAGAAATTGTGGGCTTGCAATTGCAACTCCGGTCGACCTCACCCCTGTCGCCGGTCGATCGGGAAATTCATTTTTTCCATGGGTCGCAACCAGTGTGCCCCCTTCTTTTGTGCGGTCGACCGGTCACCACCCCCGTTCGATCGGTGCTCTGTTTTTGCCCGAAATATCTGTAGCCTCTTTTTCTATTTTTTATTTTCTTTTTTCTTTTTCTTTTATCCTTTAAAATGTAACTTGTCCCCCTTTTCTATTTCTTTTTCCTTTTCTTTCATTTCTTTTTGCAACTTAGTATAAATACCATACTTGGTGTTTATTTGTAAGATATATAATATCCTCATTTTTAGTTAGTTTCTAAGATAGGGTTTGAGAGCTCATTTGGGGATTTTTGTGGAGTGTTTCCCCTCTCCTACCACTTTGTGCAATTCCTTCATTAATGTAAGTGTACTATTCATTATCTTCCCTTTTATTCAAGCTTTGTTCCCTTTTCATGCCTTATTTATTATTTCCTTCCCTAGATAATTTTAGTCTTAATTTAATTAGTTGTTTTAATTAATTAGGTAATTTAATTAATGCTTTAATTATGTGTAGCGGCTAGGATAAATTAGGTTGTGTCGGATTGAACTCACCTAGGGTTAACATGTTTCTTTGCTTTGATGATGGAGTTTATGGATTTATTTCGAGTGTGTTGTCCTAATTATTACGCCTAGGAGATTTAACGGGGTATATCATGTATGCTCCGTATTTTACGACCTTGCGTGCATAATTTTTGGAATATTTGTTTACGCCAAAATATTATTAGACTTTTATGAGAATTTAGGGGTGTGGCAATTCTTTGTTTAATTAACTGTCGAAACGAGACGCAATCTCAATAACTCATCGATCCATGTAACGATTTTATACTAATTAACTCGGGGTGAGGGATATTCGTCGCAGCCTATAGTTTTTATTCCTTTGTTAATTTTAGTTTAAATACACTCATACCTAGTTTATCTTTTATTTCTTTTTAGTTAGCAAAAATATCTTTTACACTTTTATTCAGAATTATTAAACCATTTAAATTCTAGCAACTCATCTCTGATAATTTTCGGTACCTGGACATGGCCGCTATGCTCCCTTTTTTAGTGTAGTCATAAGTTTAGGTTTTTCTGTTGAGGAGGTGAAACAAAAACAACGATTTGCATCTTCACACGCCCTACTTTTCACCCTCGATCAAACTGTTGCCGTTGCCGGGGACTTGATATTTTTGAATTTATTTGATTTAGTATTTCGTAGTATTTTTTTCTATTTATATTTTTTGCCTAACATTTTTGTAGGACTTATGCATTTGAGCGCCAAGAACCGCTTGAATTTTTCGCGCGTGCATTACTTTGTCAATTTCGCCACTTCGAGCCATATTTGGGGTAAGTATGTCTTATTCCAATCCTTTTGGTAATCATTATGATAATTCTCAAAATCCCCGTAAACCTATGACTTTTGGTCAATACTTGAGTCCCAAAAAATTGCAAATTCAAAAATGACTTTGGGCGAGTATTACAAAAGTCAAGCTTTTGAGTGCGTGTATTTTGAGGAGGATGATAATGATTTTGGGCCTCTAATTCCTTATAATAGAAAATTTTAAACTAAAAGCTATAGCTTTCAAAATTCTTATAATAATGAGTTTGAGTATAGTTCCGATAATAATTTTCCATCTTCTCATTTCCAAGAATCCGTACCTCAGCCTATGACTTTCGACGAGGGTTTTCTCATGATTGAGAATGAGAGGTGTGAAGACCGTTATCGGGAAGAAAATCGTTTGTGGGAACATGAATTGGATTTATTATTTGAATCCGACGACGATTTTTCTTCTGAAACTTTTGAAGTCGAGGAATATTTTGAACCAAATGAGGATTTTATGCCTACTTTGGAACAAACAATTCTTGACTTAGCCCATTGTTTAATAGAGAATGAAAGTGAGGATGAAATGGATGTAGTATCCATTTTGAATGAAATGATTTCGTCTTTGGATCCCAAAGAAGAAAGTTTCATTGAAAATGATCCTATCTCCTTTGAAATTCCAACTTTGAGCGATGATAACTCATCTCTTGAGTTTGAATTTTTTTTCCTCCCCCTTTTCATTCTCTGTTATCACATAATCATAAGTACGCCGAACTTTAAAACACTTAACCCATTCACCGACAAGGAGTACTTTCTCGAGTTGCTCTCCATGAAGGAATCTTTGCCTCCTTATGTGCCCCTTCCCATTCTAATTTCAAAATACTTATGAGATGATTCAATTTTTCTTGGCCCCCATGTGTATTTGTCACCCGTCTTATCCAAATACCCCATCCTCCCACCAAAAAATTTAATTGGGGATGGTTCATTTCTTATGCCTTGCACATGCCTTCCGTTGTTCAAACGAAATTATTATTTTTCGAGAGACAGGCATGAGTGGGAGGGTCTGCCGTGGATTTTTCAAAGTCAAATCATTTTCGTGGTGGACCCTCAACTATTTAGACTTCTAGTGTATAGTTAGTGTGAAGCGTAAATAGTAGGTTATATATAGTTATCTTTTTATTCTTTCTATCTTTTTATCTTTTCTTTCCTTTTTAATTTAGTCTAGTGTGATTAGTTAACTTTTTGTTAATTGTCTTTGTTATGCTTTGGTACTAACATGTTTTGTAGAATCATTGGACTTGTACTTTCACGATATCGCTCCATTGTGGGTAATATCATTATTTTTCTCTCTTTAACTTGGTTATTAATTCACATTGAGGACAATGTCAGGTTTTAAGTTAGGGGGTGGGTGATATTCTATCCATTCATTGGTAGTTTCTTTGATTTGATTGCATGTTAGTTACTAAGAACGATTTTCTTGTAAAAAATTAAAATTTTCAACAAGATTTTCTTTCTTTTTTCTCCTTTGTTGGGCATTTTGCCTTTATTTCCGATGATAAATTTCAATAATTGCCCGATCCAATAGGCAACTCAACGATGCATGTTATCGATTTTAGAAGTTATTAGACTTTAGTCCTAATTATTGATATTATGAATAACTTCATGAATTAAACTTTAATCCCATGAGCACATGTGCTTTTCTTGTTCTATTGATTTGGTTTAAGATTTTTATAACTCGGTAATCTTTTGTTGCATTCTATATACTTACACCGTGTAAGCTTTGTACCTTTCATCGTTTGTGAGTGTTATACACTTTCCTCTTTGAAAACGTTGAATTCGTCGGTAATCTCTCTATTCTTCCATTTGATCGTTCATTAATTGAGTTCATATCTTGAAATGCATTACTTGATCATGATTTTCAAAGTTTGTTTTGACTCGAGAATTATGTAAACTGTAAGAAATGATCATAGGCAATCTTTGTTATATCACCCATATTAGCCTTGACATCACCTTATAAGTTTACCTTCGTAAACCCCTTTGAGCCTGAATATAGCCTTTCGTTTCATAACCCAAAATCCCATAACCAACTCCATATAGAGTTTTAAACCATACATATTACCTTTCATGCCTTTGTTGGAATGTTTCTTAGGATTGAATGATGTTGTGTAGTGTCGTTGCAATTTGAGCCTGAAAAGAGTGAGAAAAGAAAAGAAAGAGATGTGAAAAAAGAGAAAAGTGAAAGCAAAAAAAAAAATTGAGAAAAAGAAGAAAAGAAAAGAAAGAGAAATTTGTAAATTTTGTATATAGTTCAATAACCTTTGATTACGCTCCAATTGCTATATTTAATACTCGTTTGGAACTTGTTTTCCAATTTTTGATATTGCCCGCATTTTCTCATTATCCCGAGTTTTATCTCCGAACACCTTGAATCCCTACATTTATATCCTTCAGTTCGTACCCTAGACTAGCCTACATTACAACCATATTAAAGTCCTATGTGATCTTAAGTAGATGTAATTCAAAGGTTTAAATAGTTTTTATAATCCGTGAAAATACATTTCGCCTCCTTTAATGAGCGGTATCTTTCATTGAGATTACATATTTTAATTTCATATATAGCTTTCTTTATTTGTGACATGTGCATGACCTAGTTTCCATTTACATTTACTCTTTATGCCCGCATGTCCCGTGTGTTAACTCCCTGTTTCAAGTGATTTCACTTGATGAGTGTAATGCTCGTGAGGATTGAATATATGCTTTCTTTAATATTTAGTATTCAATTTATTTAAGTTTTTTCCAAATCATACTTCTCATGTGCTCTCTCCCCTCCCACATTTTAAGGATTCAATTCTATTAGGTGGATTCTGTAATGTTAATAATACGGACTTTTGTGTGAATTCATTCACTTGTTAATAATGTGTATGAAATCTTTTTCGTATTGTTGGGCTTGTCGCATATGTTTGGGCATATTTGAAGAAACCATATGATGTTTGTGAGTTTCATCCCTAAAAACCCTCACGAGACGATATTCGTCCACTAGGGTAACCTAGGGGTTTAACGGCTTATTGCATACGCTAAATGCAATCGTTCGCCCACGAAAGTGGCTTTTATTGCTTTTGTATATATCTCATGTTTTGCGGTTTTCTTTTAGTTCTTCTTTCTTTGAATTTCATTGCTAGGGACTAGAATTGTCTAAGTTAGGGAGTGCGATACGTCACGAATATTGCATCTTTCACCCGCTAATTTATGCAATTTTATGCCCTCTCGGGTACCGTAATTGCTATAATTATGCTCGTTAATTAGGCAACCTCCGTTTTTGTGTCAATACTTTATTTGAGGTATTATTGAGCATTTATAGATGTTACGGTACTTAGTGTGAAGTTTTGTCAAGTTCCAATAAACGTTCGCTGCGATTCGCACTTTCGGGGGCATTTTCGTAATTTTACACTTTGAGATTGGGCGCGATTGGTGCGCGAATCGGAGTCCGAACGAAGGAAATACAGACCTGTAATCGGAGGAAAAAAATTATAAGAAAAATAATAATTTAATTAATTACCCTTGTGTCCCTTTTCGCTTTTAATAGCAAATGCATTAATTCCATCCTTGTCCTCACTTTGTTTTTGGCATGAAACACCATGGGCGATTATGGTTCTTGGCCCGAGTTTGGCTCGGGTTTTGGTTTTGCCCAAAATTCGGAGCTTTCGTCCGAAATTGAGCATGAATTTTTAATGTATATTGTTTTGGGACATGGATTTGCGTTTTGGGGTATACCCATTTTGGCCATTTTCAAGCTTTTGCCAACAATGGTGGGTTTTGGCTTTTTCACGACTTTTTGGCTTTTTGTCCACTCAAACGAATGTGGAATTGTTTGGTTTCGACTACATCAGTCGAAGTGGGGATTTTTGGCCACGCAATTGGCTTAGTGGAAATCTCGGCTTGATTTTTGCATTTTGTTTTTGCGAGGGTTGCTCCCATGGGTTTTGTTGTGTGCGAAGAGATGAGAATTTATGGGCTTGGAATTTCTGCGCCGATCGACTGTGCCCTTGTCGCCATTCGATCGGGAAATTCATTTTTGCCGTGGGTCGCAACTATCTTGCCCCCTTCTTTTGCGCGATCGACCGATCACCACCCCCAGTCGATCGGTGCTCTGTTTTTGCCTGAAATATCTGTAGCCACTTTTTCTATTTTTTATTTTCTTTTTCCTTTTTCTTTTATCCTTTAAAATGTAACTTATCCCCTTTTCTATTTCTTTTTCCTTTTCTTTCAATTCTTTTTTATACTTAGTATAAATACCATACTTGGTGTTTATTTGTAAGATATATAATATCTTCATTTTTAGTAAGTTTCTAGGTTTAGGTTTGAGAGCTCACTTGGGAATTTTTGTGGAGTGTTTCCCCTCTTCTACCACTTTGTGTAATTCCTCCATTAATGTAAGTGTACTATTCACTGTCTTCTCTTTTATTCAAGCTTTGTTCCTTTTTCATGCTTTATTTATTATTTCCTTGCCTAGATAATTTTAGTGTTAATTTAATTAGTTGTTTTAATTAATTAGATAATTTAATTAATGCTTTAATTATGTGTAGCGGATAGGCTAAATTAGGTTGTGTCGGATTGAACTCACCTAGGGTTGACATGTTGCTTTGCTTTGGTGATGGAGTTTACGGGTTTATTTCGAGTGTGTTGTCCTAGTTATTATGCCTAGGAGATTTAACGGGGTATATCATGTATGCCCCGTATTTTACGACCTTGCGTGCGTAATTTCCGGGGTATTTGTTGACGCCAAAATTTTATTAGACTTTTATGCAAATTTAGGGGGTATGAAAACTCTTAGTTTAATTAACTGTCGAAACGAGACGCAATCTTAATAACTCGTCGACCCATGTAACCATTTTATACTAATTAACTCGCGGTGAGGAATATTTGACGCAGCCTATAGTTTTTATTCCTTTGTTAATTTTAGTTTAAATAAACTCATGCCTAGTTTTTCTTTTATTTCTTTTTAGTTTGCAAAAATATATTTTACACTTTTGTTCAGAAGTATTAAACCATTTAAATTTTAGCAACTCGTCTTTGAGGATTTTCGATACCCAGACTTGGCCACTATACTCCCTTTTTTAGTGTAGTCATAAGTTTAGGGTTTTTTATTGAGGAGGTGAAATGAAAATAACGATTAGCGTCTTGACACGCGCTATTTTTCACCCTCAATCACTTGTCATTTTCAAAAACTTCAGGGACACTATTCCCCTCTGGTCCGTGGAGTATTCTCTAAAGCATTTAGGGCCATTATACCCCTCAGGATCGCGGAGTATAATCTGGAGCCTTTGGACAGGCCTTTGAAGACTGGAAGAGACATAATACTATGGTAGTAATAGAATACCTCAAAAAATGAAAATAGTAATATCTAAAGCCTTTGGGGACGCTATACCCCTTTGGTCCACGGAGTATTATCTAAAGGCTCGACATCTCATTATTAGGGTTGTAACCACAATTCAGCCTAGAAATTAAACTAATTGTAGTTCAAAATATAAGACTGTAGTTATAAATAATTAAGTTGTACTTATAATAATGCTATAGAGTGAAGACAACCAGACATACAAGTCATTGAAGACCAAAGAGTAATTAAGAAACTCTAGCATACAGACTGCAGTTTAAAAATAAAATATGTAAAACAATAAGGCATACAAGGATTTACAATAAATAATTCATTTTAATAAATCAGAGTTCGATACAAAAATTGTTTATCATAAAATGGTTACAATCAAAATGTGAAATAAGACTGCAGAATAAGCCTAAGACTCCGCGTCCCCTTTATCATCACTGTATTTATCCTCTATACCAATTTTAATTTCTTCAGCTTCAAGTGATACGGTCGTGACCTCCTCCTTCTACTTCCTAGCAAGCTCATTAGCTTCTCTTAGCTCCTCCTCACACTAGTTATGTTCAGTGTCGATGAATTTCAAGGCAAAGATGGTTTTCTTAGCCTGGAGATAGTTTTTTGCAACTTTGTGCCTCATCTCCTTATAGGCACGAATGTACATTTTATTGCGGATAATTAAGAAATCTCTGGAGGTGTTGAAATTAGCCACGACATCCTCATCAATTTTCATTAATTCTACAACATGTTCATCAGTAGCTTTTTGTATGGCCAAGGAATGGCTCTTATACAGAGAGGCAAGTTGGACCTCAATACTTGCGGCCTTATCTTAGCTTATCGCGGCCTATTTTTCAGCCTCTATACAGTTCACCTGAGAAATTTTTAGAGCGTCTGCGACCTGCTTGAAATTTTCCTCGACCATATTTTTGGCCTTGTCAATAGCCTCCATATGGAGTTGAATGACTTTAAGAGAAGCTATCGTAGATGTCTTCCCAGATTCGAAAGAAGAGGCCTTGTCTTTTTTCCATTTCTTCCAGATTTGTATCCTTTATAGACTTATGCAGAACATAAAAGTTTTCATATTTATCCCCCTGACTCATAGCGTGGAGGAGAGAAAGTAGTAGTTAGTAAAATTTAATAATATGTGAAAAAGCCATGGAGGTTTATGCAAACTTACCCTAAGAAGATAATGGAGTTGGTATTCCTCTAAATCCTCAGCATCTTCCTTAGACAGATGTTTGAGGTCACTAGAATTTATAACCTTCTCATCAATGGGACCATAATAGCAGTAGTATCCCATTGAGAAGTTGGGTTCTATTTCCTTATACGAGGTCATGAACGAGAAGCAAAGACCTTACTTTATGGAGTTAGGGAATTTGTGTCCTCTAGAACAGACGTCTGCGAAGGTGACTCTATGATGAAGATATGCCTAGAGTTTATCGGTTCTTTATTTTTCTCCGTGGTAGTGGGTAAGATGACTCATGCATTATATATGTTGATCGCATCATCTTTAGAAAGTGGTATGTTTAAATCACCAGTGGCGACCTCATTTTGGGTCCCAATGGGGACATCAGCAACCAAAGCAACACATTTTTCCACTTCCATCTTTATCTTTTTACCCTTTACCTTTTGCGAAGCTTTATTAAAAGTTTAAATGACCCCATATAGCTCTTATAGTAGGGAAAGAAATAATTCCCTATAAAGCTCGATTACCGAATGTCGGTCCGGGAAGTCACTTGCCCAAGAGTTGGCAAACAAAGAAAAACTTCAAGTGGGAAGCCAAAAATTAAAAGTAGAAAAATATGTCGCAGTCTATGAAGTAAAAATTTATTAGATTTTGGTGCTTTCCTCGTAGGTGCAACATGGTCAGTATAGTATCCAAGCCCATATAAGGCCTTACGATTAACCATCATAGATTGTTAAGAATTAAGACTACAACCTCAATCCTCTTCCTTTGACTCTATATGGGGGCTAAACTTATACGGACTGAAAAAATAATTGATGTTAATATTATTTCAAGCATGAAAACAAAATTTTAAGGCCTTATTATGAAGTTTATTGTACCTTCCATAGGGGGATATCCCCAGGACAGCGGGACCCTATATGCCCTATCTCTCAGACTCCTCTATGTGTATCTCCCACTTATCACCAGAATTGAAGAAACGTTTACCTTTTTAGTTTTTAGTACTGGAAGGTCGTCCCCTCATGAGGTACGTACGACCATTCTGCAAACCCATATAGCAATACCAAGAATTTTTTATGGAGTTCTCTTTTGGTGTGTGAAAATCAAAGAACTCTGCAGCTGTAATATCTCTGAAGAATTTATTTTTCCAAACCACCAAAGTCATTAAAATTTACCTCCACCCATTAGGGTCAACTTGGGCTCGAGATAGGTTCATCACCTTCAAAATCTTCCTCATATGAACTGGCACTGGAAGCCGCAGTTCAAGAAGGACGACGTGCAAAGGAAAGCAGACTCCATCATTAAGAACCGCATAACATGATCCTTGATCCTCATAAGTAAATGTACGTATGGTCCCCTAAGGGAATTCACAAACCTCAGTGAGCTGAGATAACCACTCCTCATTTATTATATAAGGATAATTAATGGTTGTGGGATCCCTGTAATCTCAGTACCATGACTGGATGACTTAACTTCATTATTCCTTACTTTCGCAGTATGAATTTCCCCGATTGAATTCACGATCATTATGTAACACCCCATATTTTTAGGATTTCTATAATTGAATTAATGTAAATTAAATTGGGATTAATTAAATTAAATTAAATTAATTAATTCGATCAAATAAATATTAATTAGCGAGATAAGGGTTAATATTTATTTATATTAAATATTACTTAGTGAAGGAGTAATAATAATGATAAGAAAATATTATGACTGTCGTGAGTGAGAAATACGACGATCACAGTAAATTTAGTCGGGATGCACGTGTCAGTCATGTCTAGATTTAATTTGAGAAATAAAATGTAAATTCACTTTTGGTACTTCATATGGTCATTTTGAGTGCTCCAGTGTATTCGAAAGGGTTGAGATAGTTAGAAAAGTCTACCCGAGAGTTTAGTTTGGGTCCCGGGGCACTTTTAAGCGAAACTGGCACCCTAGAGGAGTATTTTGGTCTTCTGAAATTTTGAAAAAAAGGGACATACAAAAATTAGAGAGTTAAAGTATCACGAATGTAGAGGAAGTTAGGGTTATCAGTTGTTAAACCAAAAGAGAGAGCACATGAGGGAGAAGAAGAGAGTTCCTAGGAGTTTTAAGGCCAAAAGCCATCATCTTGCACCAAAACCACCACGAAATTGTAGATCGGGGATAGAGGACCACAACCATATGCTTATTCTTCAATGGATCAAACATACCAAAAGATTCAAGTGTTTATCTTTCTCAATTATGTGCATATCTTATCCATGTTATGGTAGATTGGAAGAAATACTTATAATATTATGAATTTGGCAGTGAAATTGAATGTCCAATCAAGTCTTTGGGTAGAAATTGCATGTAGTTTGAGTAATCATATGTAGATAATATGAAACCTGAGATTTATGCATGATAATCTTTAAATTTGGGATTAGGATGGACTTTAATGGGGAAAAGATATACCTGGGGTTTTTGAGGAATTAATGATTTCATTTATCCTTACATGAGAATATTATGGTTTTGATGTTAAAATATGTTAATGATCATCCAATTACTTGTAGAAAAGGTTTGGGGATTCTTAGTTTTGGTTTTGTTGAAGTCTGATGAGTTTTGGGTAAACAACAATGGTGAGAAACGAAGTTTTTGGAGGAAGGGAACGGATTGAGTTTTTCTCGTTCAAACGACCTAGGAAGTCAATCGAACAACTATGTTCGAATGATAATTCCAACGAGAATTCTAATGAGATTTCAAAAAGCATTTCGTTTGAAGTTCATTCGAATGACCTAGACTTTTAGTTTGAACGAGATTCCAAGTTCATTCGAACGATATTTCAGAAAAAGGAAATTTTCTCCGGACAAGTTTAAATTTAACGTAGTATGTTCTAGAGAAGGAAAATGACCTATAATGATATTTGAGTGAATCTTATTATGAGGAAGAGTAGTGTGAGATTTGGGTTAACTATTTGGAATATATATAAAATGTAAATAAAATGCCTTATATGGGTGAATCACATTTGATGAAATACGACAGGGATAATAATCGTACGTTACAAAGTACTTTGAGTATGAGAGAGAAATATACTGCGTACTTGAGTTGTGTGTTGTGTGTATACCTATTTTATGATATATTATGTGTATGACATATCTACGCTGCTTGCTATCGGGAGGAGGTTTCGTGACATGGACAGTCTTATCCTGATGAACCCATTGGGGGATTTTGGACTTATACCCAGAACATAGAACCTTGGATACGTGTTATCTCAGAGTATGATAGTTTTGACGGTTAAATGAGAGCGTAGGTATGTGCATGACCCATTTGGCTAAGAACTATGTTCACCTCCAATATATGTGAATTGAATTTAAGGTTCAAGTGAGATACTAAACCAATAGTCTTTTAATTTGTACGTGGGGTACTGGAATATGATAGAAAAGTATGCATGCACCAGGAGGTCTTAGCCTAAGGGTGCAATATATATATATATTTATATATATATATATATATATATATATATATATATATATATATATATATATATATATATATATACTGATGACTTATTCTACTGTGTGTGCCTAGTAGAAGAGAAAGATAATAATATTCAAGATAACTATAGTATGTGAAATGAGAAATTTATAATTGACTCATGGATATGAAAGATACTATAACTTATTGTATGGGTGATACGGGTGAATGTTACGAGTTACCGTGTCTAGTAATAAATTAGGGTTGGACTAGTTTAAGAGCGTAGTATAATCAGGACGGGTTAGATATATACGTTAGGCGTGCACATTAGATGAGAGGTGAGCATCTCAAGTGAGAACACATAAACCTAAGATGTTGTAAGGACATGATTTATAAATGTCTGTTTAGTATCTAGAATTTTTTTTCTTTATATCTTAGATCACTGCAAGAATATCTGATACCGCTACATTCGGCACGTCTCCACGTTCATCCATGACAGCCTCGACTTGGCTCCGAAGTTATCACGCATCCACTACCTTCATACATGCGTAGTGCATCAACATTGTCCTATCATGCATCGTGCCTCTTCAACATTCATCTGTTCCCACTACTCCATTCGCAATTATGGTAAAATAATTTAAATGAAGTTTTTAATATTTGCATAAACATTTGGGAACATTTTTAAAATAAATTTTTGAAGTCTGAAATATGTTATCTCGAAATAAGAATTTTTTCTAAATGTAGAAGCGAACAAGTACCATCGTTCAGATCGTTCGAATGACAGAGCTTGTCGTTGAAACGACAACTCATGTCACGTGAAGTCATTCTAACAACACCTGGCGCCGTTCAAGAGACACTACATCTTGTTTGAATAACCTAACGCCTCGATTTATGTATTTAAGTAATGTTCATTCTACTCATTTTTTTTCAAGTCTTGGCACTGATGTTTCTGTAGTTCTTATGCATTAAAACTGACTTCGTTTTTGATGTTTTATACACTGTTTTGATTCACAAACAATTCCCAACTATTTATGTGAATTCTCTAAACCCAAGAAAATTGTTCTACTCATATGGAGTTCTCGTAGAGAAGAAGAAGGCTGATTTTCTACTACTGATCTTGGAGTTCTTGGAGGATCTCTTGTTGACGACACCGAACCGACACCTGCGGATATTTTGTGTGTCACTGTATTTCATTGTAATCCGTGTAAGTAGAGATTTACAAATTATGGTGAAATAAAAAAGTTTTGCCCCTTTGGGGAATTTTTCCTCAAATTGTTACTATCTTGCATGTTTGATTCATTTCATCTATCTGTCATAATTATTTGCAAGAGTTAAGACGAATTTGGGCTAAAATTGGAATTTAATTACATAAGTTGGACATTGATTGTTGGTGCACCCTCAAATTCGTATCATATCTAGTTACACAATTTTACCGTGTAATTCCGCGAATTTTTTTCTAGATATCAACTTTGTTCTAAAAATTGATCTTTGAAAAAACGCAATTTCAATGGAAAACTTATATAACAGAGTCCCAATTTTTGACGGGTCAAATTACGCATATTGAAAAGCCCGTAGGAAATCTTACTTAAAGGACATAGACGAACGTGTTTGGGTTGTGTGTCAAAGAGGGTGGACACCTCCCACTGTCACTGTAGATAACATAACTACTTTAAAATCTGTGACCGCACGGACTGAGGATGAATTTAAATGGAGCACATATAACTCACGTGGGCTTAATGCCATTTCTAGAGCCATAACAACTGACGAGTTCCGACATATCATGATGTGTACCATGTCTAAAGAAGCATGGGATGTTCTTCAACTTACCCATGAAGGCACTAATGCAGTTAAAGAATCAAAATTGCAAAATTTAACTACTTAATTTGAAACAATCACCATGTTTGAATCTGAGTGTTTTGATGAATTCTATACATGCTTATTTGATATTGTTAACACTAGTTTCAATTTGGGTGGATATATTCCTGATGCTAGAGTAGTTAAAAAGATTTTAAGATCACTACCTAAGCGTCTTATCCCTAAAGTCATTATGTTATATTCAATAGGAAATTTGAGTAGTCTGAAATTAAAAGAATTGGTAGGAGACCTCCAAACTTATGAAATTGACATGCTTCCTAATACAATAAAATCAAAAGGCAAGGGGAAGCGCTTAAAGCCCATGCTAGGATGAGTGAGGGGTTAGCAAGAAATAGAGGTGAGTCGTCTAGACTAAGAGAGGAAGAGTTGTCTGATTTTGAGTTTGATTTTGACTTAGACGATTTGGCCTTATTTGCTAAAAATTTAATGAAATTTCTCAAATTAAAGAAAAATGGAAATTTCAAATATAAAAAGAATTTTGAAAAGAATAAATTTGGAAAGAAAAATTAAAAGGATAAAAAGGATGCGCCTAAGAAAGACGAGGATGGATGTTATGAGTGTGATGGTAGAGTTCATAAGGAATTTGAGTGTCCTACTAGGTTACGACGTCAAGGCAAAGGCAAAGGCAAAGATGCTCTTAATGCCTCCCTTAGTGACGATAGTGAGGTCGAGTCGATGAATTCTGGAGACGAACCACCGTATGAATGTAACTTCACCGCATAGATGGATAGTCATGTGAGTAATGACAGTGCACCTCACGATGATGAGGATGCTACTTCAGAGGGATACCTCGATAGTGGAAGCGATGTGAGTCAGGGGGAGGATGCTGCAAGTGCATGTGAGTGTGATTTACGACGCGCGTACGTTGATTTATATGCTAATTCTTTTAAAACTAGAAAGCATAACAAAGTGTTAGCTATTATGATAGTTGGCTTAGAGAAAGATTTAGGAGAGACGAGAGAGAGAGAGAGAGAGAGAGAGAGAGAGAGAGAGAGAGAGAGAGAGAGAGAGAGAAGAGTCCTCCATTTCCACTGCCTTGAGAGAGAGATTATTTGTGTTGAGAGAGAGAGTTTATGTAGAGGGGGATAGTCAGTTTGGTGAGAGAGAGAGAGATATGTTTAGAAAAAGAGAAAGGGGACTTGACCAAGCAAGTGGATAGTCTTACGAGTGAGCTCCAGACCTCCATGGACACTCAAAAAAAACTTGAAGTTCTTGTATCCCAGCTTACTCATGACCTCAAGATAGCCAAGGAGGTCAAGGTAAAGATTGAGGGTAGATTTGAAAAGATGGGAAATATGCTCCTCACCCCTGCTTTAGATTTTGGTGAAAGGCAGGGAATTGGTTTTGATGGTGCCTCCACGTCCCATGTGACACCGAAATCGATTCTTGAGTTTACTACGAACCCATATGGCCATCGTCAAAAACCCCAAAGAAGAGTTCGACTAAGAAAATAAAACCAAGGTCAGCCACAGCCTGTGTACTTATGTACCTATTGCAAAAGAAAGGGACACCTTAGGGTGTTTTTCTATAGTTTGGGTCGGACACGACATGCATTTTCTCCACCACATGCCACTAGAGATTTCTTAAGTCTTAGAGAGAAGGTTGAGTTTCTAGTCGCCACTTCTCAGAGTCTAATAGAAGAGCTCCAACGGATGGCTATGCCGTTAGTGGACACTTCAAATATCACGACAAGAGCCAATAATGACAAGGGAAAATATAAGGTTACCTCATATTGGGTACCTAAACTCAATGCAAAAGCCCTTGTTATTATTGTTTATCTTAAAGAACATAATACTTCTTAGTGGTATTTAGATAGTGGGTGCTCCAGACACATGACAGGTGGTGTCTCATTTTTTACCTACCTAGAGGATAGTAAGGAAGGTAAAGTCACATTTGGAGATGGGAGCAAATCTAGTATAGTAGATGAGGTACTGTAGAGGTACCAGGATTTCCCTAGCTAGAGGATGTTTTATACGTTAAAGGTTTGAAAGCAAACCTTCTCAGCATTAGCCAGTTGTGAGATGCTAACTTTGCTATAAAGTTTGACCGGAACGAATGTAATGTTTATAATCAAGTCGGTAAACTTTTAATGCAAGGGGTGAGGACTGAAGATAATTGTTATGGGATTGTGCTTAAGTCCTCATTGTTTGCAGCAATGCCACAATGACTCCTAGGGATCTACATCATCAACGTTGAGGTCATGTGAACTTTAGAGTTTTAGATAAATTAGCTAAAAAGGACCTTGTACATGGATTGCCATCACTTGGAAAGCCGACTTTCGTGGTTTGTGGACCCTGTAAGTTGGGAAAGCAAGTCCGTAGTTCCCACAGGAAGCTGAATTCCATTACCAGTTCATGAATGCTTGAGTTGATACACATGGATCTTATGGATCCTACTCGTACGGAGATTTTAGGTGGTAAGAGGTATATCCTCATGATGTTAGATGATTTCTTTCATTACTCGATTGTAGGTTTTCTGAGAGAGAAATTCGATGCTCTAAAATTTCTTAATACCAAGTTTCGTGTCCTGTAAAATCAATATGGAGTTATTATAAATAGAATATGTAGTGACAACGACACAGAGTTTAAGGAAGCTAAAGTAGATCTTTACTATGATGGCCTCATAATCAAACATGATTTTTTGGCCGGAAGACTCATCAACAAAATGGGATTGTTGAGAGGAAGAATCAGACGATTTAGGAGATAGATAGATCTATGCTTCTAGGTTATGGAGTTGCTAGGAGATTTTGGGCAGAGACGGTGTCTACTGCATACCACACGATGAATATGGTTTACCTTCGTACTCACACACTTAAGACGCCTTACGAATTTTGGACTGGAAAGAAGCCCAACCTTTCATATTTTCGTGTCTTTTGGAGTAAATGCTACATCCTACGAGATAGAGAGAAAGTAGGAAAGTTTGACTCCCAGAGTGTCGAGGAAATAATGTTAGGATATTCATCGATTAGTATAGCATATCGAGTTTTTAACCTGAGTAGCTCTAAGGTTACGAAGTCAATAAAAGCCATTATGTAAGATGACGAACTACCGACGTTTGTTAATTCTAACCTTTTGTGTAAGGGTGAGACACTATCTTCTCATGATCCCATTGTACCTCCCACACCGAGAGTGGATCCCATTCCTGACTTACAGGATACTCTTACTTGGGTTCGCAAGAGTCATGATCCTTCTACTATTCTAGCAGATCCCACCCTAGGGGTCAAGACTCGTGCTCAGCTAGAGAACGTTTTTAGCCATGTTTTCTATACTTCCAAAGTCGAGGCCAAGAACTATAAGGAATCACTTAAAGATGAACATAGGATATGTGCTATGCAGGATAAGTTGCTTCAGGTTAGAAATAATGATGTCTAGGAACTGGTCCCCAACCTAGTGAGACAAATGTGATAGGTACCAAGTGGATCTTCAATAATAAGGTGGATGAGACTGGTACTATTATCCAAAATAAAGCTAGGTTAGTCGCTCAAGGCTAAACATAGATAGAGGGTGTAGACTTTGACGAGACATTCACTCCTGTTGCAAGGCTTGAGTCCGTCTTCTTACTACTCTCCATCACATATCATTTGCCCTTCAAGTTATATCAGATGGATGTCCAGAGTGCCTTTCTGAATGGCATACTACAGGAGGAGTTTTACTTGGAAAACCAAAAACGTTTAAAGACCTTAAGCACCCTGATAACGTCTATTATATTAGTAAAGACTTGTATGGTTTGAAGCAAGCACTACGTGCTTTATACGAGAGGATTACTTCCTATCTCTTAGCCCGTGGATTTAAGAGAGGGGGAGTTGATATGACGTTGTTCTTCAGGAGAGATGACGGTGCTATTTTGGTTGCCCAGGTCTATGTGAACTACATAGTCTTTCGATCCACGTGATCCCAGCATGCTCACCATTTTGAGGAGGAGGTACAGAGTGAGTTTGAGATAAAAATGGTTGGTGAGGTTACTTTCTTCCTTGGTCTCCAGGTTATTTATCTAGAGGATGGGATGTTCATCTCCCAATCCAAGTACGCTAGAGACATTGTGAAGAAATTTGGTCTATACTCCGCTAAGCACGCACATACACCGATGGGTACCTCAACTAAGCTCAGAAAGGACACTTCAGGCAAGGAAACAGAGCAAACCTTGTATCGGAGTATGATATGTAGTATTCTTTACTTAACTACCAATCGTCCCGACATATCCTTTAGTGTTAGAGTCTATGTGAAATATCAGGCGTCCCTGAAAGAGTCACTCTTACTCGCTCTTAAACGTACTGTCAAATACGTGAGTGGAACTCTCTCTCACTTGGAATTTGGTATTCCTTTTATACCAGTGACCGTTTATCCACCTATTCGAATGTTGGTTGGGTCGGGGATGCAAATGGATGTAGTATCACCTCTAGTGGGTGTTTCTTCTTTGGTTCTACTCTTCTCTCTTGGTTGAGCAAGAAGAAAAACTCCATCTCTTTGTCCACTGCGGAGGTTGAGTACATAGCCATTGGGAGTTGTTGCACGTAACTTCTATGGATGAAGCAGATGTTGGAGGATCATGGGATATCACAGGACACCATGACTATCTCCTATGATAACATGAGCGCGATACACATATCATGTAATCCAGTCTAGCCTTCACGCACAAAACACATTAAGATGCGCGAGAACTTTATCCGTGAGCTTGTAGAGGAAAAGGTCGTATCCTTGAGTTTTGTATCTATCGACCTCTAGTTAGTCGATATCTTCATGAAGCCTTTAGATCCCCTTAGATTCGAGAGTCTTAGGAAGTCTTTAGGAACTTGCATAATTGACTGAGGGGTGGTCACCATGTCTAGATTAGGATGCATTTATCATGTTCATATCATCTTATTCTTATCTCTAGATTGTATCATTTGTATCATTATTTGTTTGACTTTTTATTTTTGAAAAAAAAAATTGAATTATCGAAAAAGATTTTATTTTTTGAAAATTTTTATAAAAAGCCAAAAAGATTTTCCTTTTTATAATTTTTTTTCTGAAAAGCACAAAAAGCATTTTGTATTTTTTACACTGTTTATGGATGAACATTTAATATAGCCATAGTCACAACTTCATTCCATATTCCACGTGACTGTTTTATAGTGATTTGAGATGCTACATCATTTCATTCATGTGTTTTACATTGTTTGGAGTTTTTGAGATGTGATTAGTGATATCTTATACATGTTTGGCTCCTTATCTCCATTATTGCACACATGCACGGTATTGTTTAAGTATTGTACTTGTCTATCAAATATCAACTTAAGTGTTTCCATCTTAATTATGTCTATACAACGACCAAAATGCAATAAAACTTGACACGATGGTAGTGCATGTAAAAACCGTTATCGTGAGGACTTAATTGCAACAAAATATGATAAGCGAATCACGGGAAAGGGCTACGAGAGTTGAAAATTAACTCATCGTGAAATCCACCATTTTAAAAAGAGCCCGAAAAAATTAAATGGCAATAAAAAGAAAAACATGACAAATCAAATGGGCCAAATGGTTTTAGTTTCATCGCCTCAAAAGAAAATTATAATGTATAATCATTTATGAGGGTGGTTGGATGGAAAAAAATGAAAAATGGGTTTGTACGTCCTTGAAAGTCATGAAAAATCATTTCAACGTTTTGGATGTTATTGGTGTGGAAATCACTTTGGGCTTTGATTTGTTGATTTGATTAAATCAATTTCTTTTAATTCCATAATTTTTACACCTAAGGAAGATGTTAAGTTCATTCATTAGGAATAGCCAACATTCATCGTGCACATATGTTATGGTTGTATGTATTGATTTTCCTGTCGAATTTGTTCACATCCGTACATTTTCGCTATCACCGACTTGGTTTTTTTTGTGTTCTTTCATGGTGTGATTTATTGTTTTATATTTTCTTTGTAAGAAAAATTTTGAAAATTTCAAAAAGAAAAAGTTTGATTACCTTGTGAGATTCTCCATTTGCATTTGCTTTGTGTTCTTCATATTTGTTTATTTGGGGACATCATAAAAAGGGGGAGAACGAATTGTGGGGGAGGATTTTTGTTTGATTTTATAGAGATTTGCTTGAGCATAAATTGGTACTTTATTTTTCATATCATTATATTTCAAATTGTTGCGCATCACAGGTATTGTTTCTTGTCTCATGTGCGTAGGTACTTAATTGGGGATTATTTTTGCACACCCTGATGATGACAAAGAAAGTTTGAAGATGTTGAAGAAGTTGAAGACATATCATTTAGTATTTCCACTTTTTGGGTTTGATGGGAATATTAATTTATATGTATCTTTTGGGTTGGGTAGCATAATTATGATAGTTTTATTTATGTACCGACATAGACATAGGGGGAGATTTATAAGGACATGATTTTATAAATATCCGTTTTGTATCTAGGAATTTTTTTCTGTATATCCTAGATCACTGCAAGTATGAATGATACCGTTACATTCGGAACGTCTCCACATTCATCCATGATGGTCTCGACATGGATCCAAAGTTATCACGCACCCACTACCTTCATACGTGCGTAGTGCATCAACATTGTCCTATCATGCATCGTGCGTCTTCAATATTCATCTCCACTTACAATTATGGTAAAATAATATCATTAGAGTTTTTAATATTTGCATAAATATTTGGGAGCATTTTTTAAGTCTGAAATATTTTATCTCAAAATAAGAATTTTTTCTAAGTGTATAGGCGAACAAGTACAGGTCGTTCAAATCGTTCGAACGACAGAACTTATCATTCAAATGACAACTCATGTCATGAAAAGTCATTATAACGACACCTGACGCCGTTCGAACAACACTGCATCTCGTTCTAAAGACTCACCACCTCAATTTCTGTATTTAAACAGTGTTCATTCTACTCATTTTTTTCAAGTCTTGGCACTGACGTTACTGCAGTTCTTCTGCATTAAAACATAATTTTTTTCATATTTTATATACTGTTTTGATTCACAAACAATTCCCAATCATTTATGTGAATCCTTTAAACCCAAGAAAATTGTTCTACTCATCTGGAGTTCTTATGGAGAAGAAGAAGGCTGATTTTCCACTCCTGACGATGCCGAACCGACACCTGTAGGTATTTCGTGTGTCACTGTATTTCATTGTAATCTATGTAAGTAGAGATTTACAAATTATAGTGAAATAATAAAAAATGGCCCTTTTGGGGGATTTTTCCTCAAATTGTGATTGTCTTGCATGTTTGATTTATTTCATCTATGTGTCATAATTATTTGTAAGAGTTAAGACTGATTTGGGCTAAAATTGAAATTTAATTACATAAGTTGGACATTGATTGTTGGCGCACTCTCACATGTATATAATATTTGCTAATTTTGCATTTAAACACTTACTAAAATTTTAAACTATTTTACTCGGGCTCTGACTCGTTTTCTCCAAATCTCTATCTTTTTGTAAAACATTTTAGGTGCGTAGACACATGGACACCAGGCTTAACATGTTCTATCTTTTGGCGTGTTGCAAGTCCTTGATGTTAGACGCCTCAGTATTCCTCATTTTTTCATTATGAACAGGTATTTCATTCAGTCGGACATGTTGTCCATTCCCATTTAGACATTATTAGAGATGTTGGATTTTATTCTATTTAGCAGATTGTAGATTGATTTTATTATGGATTACTGTATTTTTATTTCATATTGGATTTGTGTATTTCAGACACCTTTATGTATTCTATTGTTTTATCTATCATTCGATTGATGTATGTATGAGAATGATTTAACATTAAATTGTATAGTGCTTTTCTATTAACTAAAGATAAAATTTAGCACCGACTTTTCAAATACTTAGTGGTTAGTATATATTAAAAAATTTCAACAGTGATGCTAAGAATGGACCAACTGGATATTCTGTTTTAATTTAATAAAGGCTTGATCACCCAGTATTTAATTAAGCACGGTGTCACATATGGTATCTGAGCATTAGGTTTTAGAGTCTTTAGGATCTGTGCAGCTTATTATTTTTCCAGCGTATCATTCTTTGATGTAGAGCCCTATTTTTAGGACTGTTGTATTCTTATTTGCACATTTACGTCTTCTTCTATTTGAGATATATTGAATTGAGGACTTATGAAAATTATTTCTTATTTTATATGCCTAACATACGTGCACAGAGGGTCCCTAGAGATCCACAATCAGAGCCACAACTAACTCCGACTAAGGGCATCATGAATGTTGCGAAGGTTACCGCTATAGTTTCCCAGGCAGTGAATGCAACATTAGCTATAGTAGCACAACATGTACCACCCTAGGCACAGGTGGTGGTACCAGCACAGGCTCAGGCATTTGCCTCTACGTGGGAGCGAGTTAGGGATGCCTTTTAGAAGGCACATCCTCTAGAGTTCTCAGGGAGTTTAGATGTTATTGTAGCAAGCCAATAGATGAAAGATATTCAGCGGCATCTGAGGATGTATGAGCGTACCGATGTTCAGAGGAAATTCTATCTACGTTCAAACTAGTTGGGGCAGCACTACAATGGAGGGAGTCGGTTACCACCACCGATGAGAGAGACTATATACCAATATAGGAGTTTTGGAGCGATTTAATCGCAAGTACTTCCCATTCGCCGTCCAGACTGAAATGAGGCAAAAGTTGTTAGATCTTACTCAGGAGGGTAAGATAGTTTCCGAGTACGAGAAGGAATTTACGAGGTTGAAAAATCTCGTGCCAGGGGAGGTGGCTACTGAAGAAAAAAGGATTCAAATGTTTATGGATGGCCTGACTTGGAGGATCTGACAACACCTATTAGGTAGCCTTTCTTTGAAGATGTACATCGAGGTGTTAAATGTTGCTTTGTTACATTGGTAATACCACCACTTCCATCTTAAGTGGAGTAAGTGAGAAGGAGAGTCCAGCCACCAGGGTAGGACCGGGGGTGGAAATTCCAGCGGAGCACCATCAGTTCAGACTCAATCTAGGTAGGGTGAGTAGAGTTATCACTAGGGGGACCCTGCTAAGCGATTCAAATTCGGTAATATCAGATAGGGACATGGAGGTTTTCGGCAGGACCATCAGGGATAATAGAGTCAGTTAGGCTAGCAGGGCCAACAACATGTACAGTATGGCCAACAGGGCCAATGAAGAGCTAGACACAGCCAACAGGGCCGAGGACAACAGGGTCAGTGAGGGGGAAACTTCACTAGGAGATGTTTCACCAGTGGAAGGACCGACCATAAGAAAAAATATTGTCGTGATAAGGGCAGGGCTCAGCAGCAATAGGGTACTCGTCAGGAGCTACACATGCTTATCTTTCCACCTGCCCTTCCTGCTCCAGCACCGATGCCATCCATACCTACCATTCTGTTATTCTAGTAGCTCCACCACAACAAAGATAATTACACTATGGGCGTGTGTATAACCTCCACCAGGCATTAGTTCCTCAAGACCCACCTACAGTTGAGGGTATATTCTCTATCCACGGTACCTTGGTGTGCATTTTATTTGATACTGGACTTCACACTCGTTCGTAGCCACTAGGTTTTCATGCACCATGGGGTTACTAGATATGACAGATAGTACTGGTACATGTGTAGACTCGCCATTAGATTATTGGACGTTGATATTCTTTATCTGTCAGGGAGTGAGTGTAGAGATTAGGAAATTGATTTTGCCTCCAGACATGCTTGTGTTAGACATGACGGAGTATGATGCTACTATAGGAATTGATTGGCTAGCTACTTATAGGGACATGATTGACTGCTATAGCAGAACCATTGTGTTTGTTATATCAAGCCAGGATATGTTTTTAGTGGCTATACCTCGTCATGAAGGAGGGTCGTCAACACACTTATATTATATAGAGGAGGAGACCTTTAAGGGGGTGGTGATTCCCTTAGATTCGCTTTCGATCATTTATGACTTCGCTGATGTGTTTCAGTAGATACCAAGATTACCACCCAATAGGGAGATTGAGTTTGTAATAGACTTAGCACCAAGCACTTGGTCGGTAGGTCGCACACCTTATCGTATGGCTCTTGCAGATATGAGGGAGCTGGGGGATCAGATCGAGAAGATTTTGGGGCAGGGCTTCATCCGTAGGAGTACCTCCCCTTAGGGTTCCCCAGTGCTGTTTGTAAAGAAGAGAGATGAGCCATTACGATTATGTGTTGATTATCGGGAGTTAGATAAAGTCACGATATGGAATAGGTATTTGTTACCTTGAATCGATGAGTTATTTGATCAGTTGAGGGGAGCAGCCTACTTCTCGAAGATATACTTGATCTCCGGGTACCATCAGTTGTGTATCAGGGAGCAAGATGTGTCTAAGACTGCCTTTCTGATGAGATATTGATCCTACGAGTTTTAGGTTATGCCATTCGGGCTAACCAACGCTCCATTTGTGTTCATGGACTTGATGAATAGAGTATTTAAAGAGTTGTTAGATCAGTTTGTCATTGTCTGCATAGATGACATCCTGATTTATTCCCAGACTGAGGAGGAGCATGTCGAGCATCTGAGATGGGTTTTGCAGACACTACTTGATCATCAATTGTATGCAAATTTTGAAAAATGTGGGTTCTGGCTATGTGAGGTTCAATTTTTGGGGCACATTGTATCTAATAGGGGATATCGGGGGATCCAAGTAAGGTGTCAGCAGTGAGGGAGTGGCGACAACCTACGACACCGACGGCGGTACATAGTTTCTTGGGTTTGGCGAGATATTTATTCTAGAGTTTTTGAAGATTGCAGGTCCTTTGACTAACTTGGATCTCAAAGGAGTGGCGTTTATTTAGGATGACGCTTGTCAATCGGATTTTAATGAGTTGAAGGACAAGTTAACTTTATCACGGGTTCTCGCTCTACCCAAGCTAGGAGTGGAGTACCTAGTTTACATTGATGCATCGCTATAGGGACTTGGGGGAGTACTTCAGCAGGAGCAACCGGTTATATCTTTTGATTCCCGCAAGCTTAAGACTCCCGAGAGGAATTACGTCACCCACGACTTGGAGCTAGCAACAATCATGTTTGCCCTTCGAATTTTTTGAGAAATTTTTTGTCTGTTCACAAATCACAAGTCACTATAGTATTTGTTCATTCAGAGAGAGTTGAATATGCATCAGCGCAGCTAGCTTAAATTTGGGAAGGACTTTCATTTTGAAATCCGGTATCACCCGAGGAAGGACAATGTGGTGGCCGATGCTTTGATCCGTAGACTAGTGGGGGTGGATAAGGTGTGGAAGGAAAAATGGAAGGAGATGGGTCATCAAGATGCAGTTGCAAGATCTTTCATGTCAGTTATGACCGTTACACTCTAGATTTTAATGAGGGTGGTACAGGCATAAGTAGCGGATCCGTTTTGTCAGGAGCGTGTTAGACAGGTATTAGCTGGGGGAGTCGAGTATTACTCCATTAGTTCAGAGGGAGTTTTGCGATTCAACAAGAGGTTGATAGTTCCTCAAGGGGAGGATTTACGACACGTTGTGATGGCAGAGGCACACGGATTTCGATTTGCGGTACATCCTGGAGGGGATAAGATCTACCAAGACATGAGATGGTAGTATTGGTGGAGTGGGATGGAGAGAGACATCGTCGAGTTCGTCTCGAGGTGTACCACCTATCAGCTAGTAAAGGTGTACCACCAGAGACTAGTAAAAGTCCTACATCCATTGGAGATCCCTATGTGGAAATGAGAGAGCATTTTCATGGACTTTATTACCGGGTTACCTACTTCACAGAGGGGTCACGATTTTATATGGGTAATAGTAGATCAATTGACCATGGTAGACCACTTTCTGCCAGTCCGGACAGATTTCACTACAACTCACTATGCGCATATTTTCATTGCTGAGATACTGCGATTACACGAGGTGCCCCTCGATATTGTAACCGAAAGGGCCAAGATATTTGTGTCTCGCTTTTGGAAGAGCTTCCAGGAGGCCATGGGCACAAAGTTGAAAAATTGAAAATAAGATTAACGGGATATAAAATTGTTATCTTTCAAAAGGGGGAAGGTTGACATTGATCAAAATCACTCTTTCGATCCTTCCGGCCTACTTTTTATCAAGTCTTCCTTTTTCGGGCTCAGTGTGTAATTTATTGGACAAAATGATGAAAACTTTATTGTGAAAAGGTATTAAGGTGGGCTTGAAATATTGTCTAGTGGGTTGGAAAAATGTTTGTAAGCCAATAAAGGAAGGGGGAAGGTGGTGTGAAGAATTTAGATCATTTTAATAAATCCTTGTTAGGGAAGTGGCTATAGCATTTTAACTAGGAAGAGGGCAGGTTATGGAGAAGAATTGTGGTGGCTAGGGGCACGTTATCTCTCTTTAGATGGCATTTGGGAGAGGGACGAGTTACTCATGCGGTGGGGATATGGAAGAATATATTGAAGGGTCAGACAAACTTTTCTCGATTCATGTCCTTCTCCCTTGGGTGTATGTTTTGGAAAGATAGATGGGGAAAGGATGGCTCCTTGGAGGAATTATTCTCGAGGGTCTATCGCATTGGTAGTGATAAGGATGGATTAGTGGCAGATCAAAGGATAATGATGGGGGATCGGGTGGTGTGGAATCCAGAGTTTAGGAAGAGATCCCGGAACTGGGAGCTAGAGGAGACGGAGGCCTTTTTTGATTGGCTAGATATGGTGCCAGTTCTGATGGGGGGAGAATATGGATTGAGTAGATCCTCAGGTAAGGTAGGGGTCTTCACAGTGAAGAATTATTATATAGTGCTAAGGAGGCCTAGTAGTTCTTCCTTCCCGTTTAGAGAAGTAAGAAAATCGAGGGTCTCCTAAAGTTATTTTCTTCTTGTAGACTGTTGCGAGACAGACCATTTTATCGACAGAGAGGTAGCAGAAGAGGGGAAGGCGGATGGTAGTTGGTGTTAGCTTTGTAAAGCGGCGGAGGAGATGACTAACCATTTTCTTTTGCAATGTAAGGTCACGAGGGACGTCTTTTTATGCCATTGTCGCACCCATTGGGTTATGTCTAAGTCGGTGAGTGAGATGTTATCATCTTAGAGGTCACGAGAAAAGTTTGGAAGACGGTTCATCATAGTATTTTTTGGGCAGTTTGGAGGGAAAGGAACTTGAGATGCTTCGAAGGAAAGGAGGTGGATTATGCTAAGCTTCCTTTCATGTTCCTTAGTTCGCTCTTAGTTTGGCATAAAAAATATCTCACCACCTCTCTTTCTTTGTTCATGGACTTCATGGACGCAATGGAGAAGGTTCACTAGTCTTTCTAGCTTTGGTCATGGGGACCTTTGGACTGTTGTGTATTCCCATCGTTGTTTGGGTGCTATTATAGTAATGAAGTTTCCGCCCCAAGGGTGGGTTTTCTTTACATGACTCATTTATTTATTAAAAAAATTAAATAAATGTTTACTAATATTAATTGGAAACCAACTAAAGAATGATTGGTTTAGTTTGATTTGGTTCGGGTTCTAGTTCTAAGAACTTTGAAATCAAACCGTTTTCACTCATTTTTCATAAACACAAACCATAATAATCTTCATGTATCTAACTGCTCTTTCTCATCCGAAGAGCCAATAATATCTGTATTAGAAAGTAGGGTGGCAATTCGTGTTTTTGGGCCGTGTTTTGGGCCAACATGACAAGAGTTTTTCGAACACGACACGACATGAGTCCGTATTTTTTTTAGTTGACATGAACACGACCGAAATAGAATACGACACAACACAGCACGACACGAATAATACGATTTCTTAAATTTTACACTAAATTAAACATAAATAGACACGATAACCAGAATAAAAACACGATTAACAAGGCTTAGAATTTTGACAGGAACACGACAAGCCGTGTTAATTTTGAGTTAATTTCGTGTCGTGTCGTGTCGTGTCATGTTGTGTTATCGTTTCGTGTCTAAAATTGTCACCCATATTAGAAAGTGCTTGGAAAATGCGAGCTTTAAAGAGTTATAATAAGAAATAAACTTTTAGCGCCCTTTTCTCTTTTGGAAGGTAAGGGCCAAGGAAAGAATCCCACCAGTTCAGGGAGAAGGTTCTTAAGGCTTCTTCTTGGTGGCTCCCACTCCATTATTTGATGTTCGACTTTACCTTTAATAGTCTCCACGGACAACGTACTCTACCATTAATACTTCACATACATGAGAAAATAGTTTATTATAATTTGTTGCCTATATATACATGTTTGTGTCTTCCGTATACACACAACAATGACACAAACCCGTCAAGGCCACAACATACCTCTCCCCGTATTCCCAATCACTTTTCTCTTGTCCTTGATCTGTAGTATATTTCTTCAAATTTGTTTTTTTCAATCAATGACCTCAAATTCATCTTAAAGCTTTTGTGTGAAGTGGTATTTGTTGGCTCTAGTTGAATAGTTAAAACTGTCACTATTCATAGTCTAGTTTAAGACAAAAGCATTTTCGTCCTAATTAGGTTACCAGAAAGAGAAAATGGGAATTGCAGGAACTTTGGAGTACTTATCTGAATTATGGAGCAGTGGCAAGAAAAGAAAGAAAAGGAAAGTATTAAATACGGTTTCCCTCAAAGTTAGGATGGATTGCAAGGGTTGTCAACTTAAAGTCAAGAAGGCACTCTCTTCCCTAAAAGGTATAACATATAATCACTAGTAGTGACTTTTCTCTCACATGCATAACTCAAAGTTCATTTAGAACTCTGCCATGTGTTTCAAGTAAGTTGATTGATAGGTTTCTTACGTTTGATTTGTTATTCCTACGAGTTCTAAACGAGATTTGAGTTGTGCTGATTTTGCTGGCTTATTTTATCAACCTATCTTGAACAAGTCTCTAACTCAAGAGTTAACCACAATAAGCTGGAGTATTATGCTGAATGTTATCTGTGATTACGTTGTTTTAAGTATCAACTCATCGAAGACCTTTAGTTGCGCAAATTATTTGATTATTTAAACGGATTTATTGTAAATTAATGAATTGTAAATAAATGGATTTAAAATGAATTTAAATTCAATTGTACGCGAAGCTTGATAATATGACATTGACGTTAAGGTTTAATTAGAAAAAGCTAAAAATGAATTGAGAGGGGAGGGGAGGGGAAGAGGAGCACTCAGATTAATTCTATGTAACTTTTGTTTTAAATGGATGCATTTAATTTTTTTTATAAAATGCATCAATTTCAGGTTTTACACATGAGTTAAAACAGACCAATTAATGAATCATTTCATTAATGAAACTAAATACAATTAATGGGTCAGTTTATATATTGACCAATTTATAAATAAACTAATTTACAATTTTGAAACAACTAAACGGAGCTTAAGGGTCTTTAGTTTTAAGTCCTTCGCACTCAAATATTGTGTGCTGCTCAATAATTATGTAACATAGTATGATGCTCCAAATATCATAATTTAACATTGTTATACAACAAAGTTTATGTCATATTAGAATTTTGTTGTCAATTTTAGAGATATTGCTACCATATTAGAATGCATTTTTGTGATATTGGACTACAATACATGTCATATTACCTAATATATAATATAACGAGTCAAGGACGGCAAACAAACGTATAAATAACTGATCTCACACAAAAACACCCATCACCCTAAGGAGTTTGGACAAGTTTTCTAATGTATTAATAAACATCATGAAGTTATGTCACAATTGAGCGTAAATCACTATCGGTTGTAAATTTCAATCAAAATTGACTAAATGAACCATGTGTGAGGGGTAATTTTGTCATAAAATTACAAGAGTTATGTCAATACTCGTTCTTTCTCAAATAATTGAATGGATTGCAATAACTGAAAGAATGTCAGTCCATAGCCCCATATGCCATGCACATGTCACGTATTTAACAAATTTAACACCATTGGTGGTTTGGATCAATTGTGATATTTGAAAAAATTCAAGGTGTTAAATTGTAGTTGATGGGCATAAAAATACAAGGGTTATATTTTAGGTGATAAAGTGTAATATTACCAATTACAAACTTGTCAACTCCAAATAATATCACACTTTGCCCTTATATTTCTTTCACGAATTAAAATATTGGAGTATATATCAAATAATCTCTCGAACATTTCTTGATACACTTTTAGTCCAAATTTTTTTATTTTGTTTCGAAAAGTCCATCACCACATAAAAATACTCGAAAAAAGGACACACAAATCCATTTACCCACCTCCCTTTATCCTCTCATCCCCACCCTCACCCCACCCCCACTGTCAGAGCTCCGGTGGGGGCTGTTGAAGCTCCGACAATTGTAGTGGGGTGGGGCGGGGAGGGGGGAAGGGAGTGCCGCTTGTGTGGATCTTTAAAAGAGAATATTGGGTAAATGGGTGTTCAAGAAACTAAATGGATTAAACTAAAAATTGGAGTCTTTTTAAAAAAATATGTATTTATATTGTGGACTATTTGATAATTAAGCCTAAAACATTTTAGACTTATTGTTGGTTTACTCCCCAAATAAAATTATGAGATTTGATACCAACAAGATAATGTAATCTCATAATAGTTGGATTAAGATATTTAATGAGAATAACTTATCCCACATGAAATTCCTTCTCATGCAAAATCAAATATGAAATAGGTTATCTTAATGAGTATAACCACAAATATAATTTGTAAACCATTTTTAATTTATCTTGATAATGAGCAGGGGTAAAGTCTGTGGATGTGAACTTAAAGCAGCAAAAGGTGACTGTAACAGGGTTTATAGATGCCAAGAAAGTGTTGAAGATGGCTCAATCAACCGGAAAAAAGGCAGAGCTATGGCCTTATGTTCCATACAATTTAGTGGCCCACCCTTATGTTGCTCAAGTTTATGACAAAAAGGCGCCACCTGGGTTTGTGAGGAAAACTGAGGACCCTGCCATTGCCAGTCTCAACCCAGTTGAACAATACACCCTTATGTTCAGTGACGAAAACCCTAATGCATGCTCTATCATGTAGCTATATGTAGGATACTTAGAATTGCGACCTACTTTTGTACATATGGATAGTGAGTCAAGTGGTGCCCAGAGTTTTTGCTAGTTAGTTACAACTTGTTTGGAAGTTTTTGAGATAAAAGAAAGGAAAGAAAAGTTTTATTAGGAGATAAAATAAAATAATGGAAAATTAATAAAAGAGAAAAGAAAGGAAGAGAAGAGAAAGAAATTTAGGAGATAAGAGAAAATAAATTTTTTCTTGTTGTTTAGGAGTTGGAAGGAAAATATTTTTTTAAGGAAAAAAATGTTCATTCACTGAAAAACTTTTCTTTCTCTTCAATTCTTTTCAGTTCGAAAGGAAAGTTTTAAAGAGACAGGAAGAGAAAGTTTTTTAAATTATTTTTTTCTTTTAAACTCCTAAACGACATAAAACACTTCCTCTTCTATATAAACTCCCAAACGAAGGAAACAAAACACAATTTTCCTTCATTTTCTTTCTTTTCTCTTGAAATAGAACTCCCAAATAAGTTGTTAATTTGTCCATATTTGTTACTATATTATTAGTTTTCCTATGAAGTATTACCTTTCACATATATAAATAATGCTCTTCTTGTTTGCATAATAGTTTGGGTGTTCGGCAATTGGCCCTCTTGCAAGTTTGATTAACTAGCCCCGTTTGATACTTTAGTCCGTACAAAAAAGTGCAATCCATTTTACAGTATTTAATTAGTCCCGTTTGATACTTTTATGACACAACTAGTACTCAATGGTTTAAACAAGGGGAACATAAAAATAAAAAAATAAAAGAGTTATTTTTTTAAAAAAAATCAACATTAATTGAAAAATAAAAGAGAGATATAGATTAAGTGAGAGAGATAAGCTAAAGTAATAAAATTGGAGAGAAATATAAATGAAGGGTTAGAAAAAAGAGATATAGATAAAGGGAGATAGATTGATGAGAATAATAAAAGTGAAAGTTTCAAATGTTGTCACTTGATACAACAAAAAAATTCAAAAGTATAAATTTTTGCTATATTATATATATACTAGCGAAATGCCCACAACGAAAATTTTGAAAGTAGATAATTGCAAAACGACGAAGATTTTCAAAGTATGTAATTGCAAAACAACAAATATTTCATTACTCAACAAAAGAAAGTGTAATCTTAAACGAAAAAATGGTCTTAATCCCCTTTGTTTATAGGACTATCCTTAACAAATAACAAATTGTCTAACAATACTACTAAAGAAAAAAATTAAAGGGACAATACTAAAGAAGGTAAGGAAAAAACCAAAACAATTACGTCTATCAAAGAGTCCAAAAATAATGGCCCAAAGATATCCAAATTACTTAAGTGAGTAGGAATTAACTTGGAAAGACAATAATGTGTACAATTCTATCTATCGGTTCTACCAAAATGGCAGGGCCATCAATTCACGATTCGCTGCATAACCTTGGCTTGGATATACTCATGAACATGCACAGTAGTAATAAGAGCACTTGCATTTTCCATGTTTAGTCTAGCTCCTGAGACCGTGTTCTAGCCCCTGCTTAAGGATATACTCATGAGAAAAGGGAAAGTTTTTTCATTTATTATATATTACCTTAAGGTATCTGATTGATAATTATCTTGATGATTTGATCTCAATTTAGAAGCGGGGTAAAATGGAAGACAATCTTGTTGAATTCTTCCCATCTATAAAGCGATCAGCTAAAGGCAATCTAAACAGTGTTAAAAGCACATATAACAAAGGACACAGATGTATAGTCAGACAATACAGATAGGATACATAACAACGTTAACAACAGATATATGTTGGGGATTTGAGCAAACAATACCAAAAATAGAGTCTCAATGACAACATAACAAATAGTCAAACAATACCAAAAGAAAGACATACACACATACAACCTGCACATGTAAGCCAATCTCAGGAGATTCAAACAAATATATGTATATAGAAAGAGAGAAACCCATTCAGGTGGCCTTGAGATTTTGGTAGTAGCAGACCCCTCCACTGTTTTTTGTCATGTTGCGCATGTGCCAATGCGATCCTAAAATCCCAATTTATTTATGACCATTTAGTAATGTACCAATTTATTTAGGACCATAAAGAACAAATAGTACATTACTAAATGGTCATAAATAAATTGGGATTTTAGGATCGCATTGACACATGCGCAATATGACACAAAACAGTGGAGGGGAGGGCCTATGCAGGCGAATAGCAAGCCAAGGCCTGAAGTTCTGGCAATGTGTGGGAGGGCATTGGAAAATTTGCGTCAAGATGTGCACCACCTTCTTTCTCACTTAAAAACGGATGCCAACTCTTCCATTTATGCTGCTACTCACCCAAAGCTGCTTCAGAATCCTTTTTAACATTTGGGTTGGTTTATTAGTCTAGTGATTTTGAAGCACATTAATGTATAGATTGGTGTTTCAAATGATAGAAGAGTGGACTCCACACACTAAATCAATGAAGGTCCCTATTGACAGTGGTGTAAAATTACTATTTTATCTTTTCTTCTTAAGTTGGTTGGGATATAGTTGTACTCTGCAATCCAAGTTGTGTGACTGATAACAAGAGAAATAATTACATGGTGTAAATCGTGGCTCGTTTGACTTTCTGAGGTGTCATGATGGGTGGGCCCTAGAGAACTTATATTGTATGAGCAAAAGCGTGCTCTAAAGAGTTTAAAAGGGTACTACCTGATCAGCTGGATCACTGATTAAAAGGGTAACATTCTTCCAAACAGATCCAACTATTTAAAAGGGTAAAACAATTGTATTTGTTAAAAGGGTAAAACTATTGGATCTGTTAAACAGATCAGCTAAAAAAATATTAGTTGGATCATAGTTTAGAAGGGTAAAATCCTCTTACGCTTCGCTTTAAAGAGTTTGACTTCACCCCATAAACTTCAATTTTTAAAATAAATTAAATTGACGCTTTTTACCCCAAACAACTAATGGGTTAACTTAGTTAACTGAAATTTTCATACTCACTGCAGACCATACAATAGCTGCACGATCGCCCCTCCCGTTCTTCCTCCCGTTAGGTTTACAGGTTCCCATACTTGCAAAAGTAACATAATGCCATTTCACTTACATTACTTTAATATGTCTGGAGATGAATTAAATAAATAAAAATCCTAGATAATTAAATAAAAACTATGGAGATGAATTAAATGAATAAAAGTCTATGAAATATAAGTATACTATGTCAATTAAACCTCAAATAGTTACTCCTAATCACCATATAGTAATACTAATGTGAGATACTCTGTACACTTTAACATTCATACGATATGGCCCGGACATGTACTTTGACACGCATACAACATGGCCCAACGTAACGTATAGTCCCGAACCATAACCCTCAAAATGAAGCATATACAATTCAGAAGAACCCCACAAATCGCCACCAATTCAGATGAATCATACTAATTGACAAAAAAATATAGTAAGGATCGCTAAAGTTTGTGTGGGTGTGGGTGGGTCTAAGTAATGGAGATCCCCACTGTGGAGATTGTCAAGCTTTGCATTCAAATCGAGCACCTTCTTCTCTACTTCATTTATTCGACTTTCTAATGCCACTTTTCCCCATTCTTCATTTGTTTTTCCTTTTCAAGTTTCGCAACCTTGTTTTCTAGGACTCGGGCATGAGCCTTTACCACCTGCTCATCATCATCTAATGTCCCTTTTTCTGCAGGGAAGCGATCTCACTTTGCAATGACAAAATTCCACCGAACTTCTCTTTAATGTATGTTTCCTTGTTCACAATTATCTCATCCTTGGCTTTTAGTTCTCGAGTCTTTTCGTCAATATGAGATTAGATTAATCAACTCCAATCTTTGCCAAATTATTACTATAAATATGGAAAGCAAAATCAAGTGCACAACCACCATATTCAAAATCACAACGCCACTATTTATCAGCTTCACTTACCCATTTGCATGGAGTTAAAAATATAATTCACATTGCATCACTTGAGTAAATTTAAGATTTAATAGGAGGCCAAATACATATACTTGTTCTTTATTTCTACTTCTTTGATACAAACTGGACAGTCGTCTATTTTGCAATTAATGCTCTAAAACAAAATAAAAGGCCAACACAAAAAAAATAATGCATTTGAACTTGAACCAAAATAATAATGAACTAAAAGCCCAAAATAAACGTTGTCAACATCAAACTCTGTACCGACTTATCAAAGGAAAATGTATGAACTTGAATCAAAACAATAATTAACTTGAAGCATTGTTTCGGCAAAAATAATAGAATAAGAATTACAATTGGTTCAAGGTCTTCAACTTCGTAGATCCATGATTAAAATCATGTAGTCATTTGATTATTAGAAAAAATCAAGTTTTAAAAAAATCCATTTTAAGAGTGTAGTAATTCAATTTCTAATTACAAACTCATTAGAAAATATTATAAAATCAGTTCATTAACTCAGTACAAAAAATTAAAGAACTAACCAACAAAAGAGACAGAAAGTATGTAGAGGTATAAAAACTAACCAACTGTTATGTACTCGAGTTCCCACCAAATTTGAAAACATAAAAACAGAGAAGGAATGCGTGAGTACCCGAGATAAAGTTACAGACTCTGCAAAAAAACATAAACAAACTACAAATAAAAAAAATAAACAAAACTACCATGGTCAACCCAGAAAAAAAAATTAATACCCATTTTGAAGCTCTAGCAATCTAAAAGCAATAAAATCTTAATCACTTTCCCTAAAAAATCTTTAACCAAAAGAAACCAAAACATATACAAATTAGATCCCCCAAAACAGAGCAAGAAATTAAACCCAAGAAAAAAAATCAAAACACTAAAACTCAAGGAATAAGAGAGCAGAGTACCTGGGAGAGAAGATGAATAACCTTAAAAAATCAAAACCCTAAAATGATTATATTATGATGATCAATAACCTTAAAACTCAAGTCCAAACACAAAAATAACCCTAGAAAAAGAAGTGTTTATACCGTGATGATGGTTTGAGCCGTGGAGAGAAGAGATAGTACCTACAAAAATTAGACACATAACAACATTAGGCATATAAAATCCCCAAAAGAATGTCATATAACGAATCTTGAATGGAACACATAACAACAATTTGTAAAAACATCCAAGGCAACATAAAATATTCATACTTGCAAAATGCAGGAGAAATGATTAAACAGAGAAAGAAGTGTAGAGAAAGATGGTGGCATTTTTACCATTGTTCTTGGTTGTGATTGATTCTATGTAGAAAAGATAAAGAGGAGAGACTTCAGTTTAGGCGTGTTACCCTGTAGAGTGAAGAAGATGAAAAGTTAAAAATATTTTCAAATTAAAGTAGGTGAGAGAGTGAAAATTCTGCCGCCCAAGGGGATGATTTTGGGTTGTACGTTTCTCTCCCCACGTGGGTTAGTTTAATAAGTGCCTTCTTTATAGACTATAATTACCAAAGTGCCATTCCATTTACAACCCTTAGTTCTTAATAGGTGGCTTAATTCTAGCCCCTGATTAAGTTATCAACTTATGGAATAGTGCTAGCTATTCTACTCCTTATTATATAGATATATAACTTCGAAATTTAACTTTGAAATTTGAAATTTCTCTAAGTTAGGAATGATGTTGTTTTATTTGCTGAAACACATCAAAATTTGGGGGGGGGGGGCACAAAATAGGTAAGGGAAGAAATGGTTAGTCAAAGAATCTTGCAAAAACTATACCTTGCAAAAACTATATCTTGCAAAACAGGCGCTCTTTCTATACTGTTTCTGGAGCTTCTTTACACTGGAGCTTCTTTGCGATGACAAACCCCTCTCGTTGAAGTACCTAGATAACAAAAGGATACATTACAATCCTTCATAGTTGGAGAAAGGTTATACAGGAAAAAAAATACCATGAAAGGGATGGAATCCGTATCTCTAATATCACACAGAAAATGAACATTAACATTCAAAGAAATTAAATAAGAAAAGCAGAAAAAAACTATTGAGTTCGAATGACCATTTCTTTTCATTTTTTTTCGTGAAGTAAAACATAAATGAGCAATGCATTGATAGACATGTTAGGTCCACATGGGATCATTTCTCCACTCCTTCACGTGCCCAGAAATGTAAAGTTTTAACATAATAGAGTCACCTTTGTAAATTAAATTTCAGTGTCCGCGTAAAACTATTTTACAGAGCAATTCACATAGCAACGAATTTGTATAGTGTGAGAAGAGAAATTATAGATCTGCAAATTAAGCAACAAATTTGTAAAAAACAAATTCAAGGTTTCAATGTGAGAGTTGCCATGGACGGTATGCATATCCTCTCTATCAATAACCATACACAACCACCTAAAACATTATTGAGATAATAATTAGATGGTTAGCAAAGCATAATAGGAGTGGAATAACTTGAATACACAAAATAAGTTTAGAGTGAAAATTAAAAAAATATATAAATAAAAGAATAAGAAAACTAACGGATATGGATAACAAAACTAAAGCAATACTTGAGTAAATTTTGATCAATAATTGTATTCAAAGCTTTCAATGCAATACTATTAATTGGGACAAATAGATTAGTATTTACAACATAACCACATACATATTATACATTGGTTTTCTAAATGATACAAATATGACAACACATTATCCACGACAAATTATTGTCGCACCTTTATTATCAAATAGTACATTTCCACCCTCTACAGAAATGAACCACCACAAAGTCATGAACATAGACCCCAACACCATACCACCTACCCTTTAACAAAGAAAGCCTCCTGGAAGGAAAAACCATCATCACAACTGTGTATACCTCCTTATTTATGACCGCAATAGTGAAGCAAATGTATGATCTTCTATAAGACCCCGTATCCCCTAAGATTAAAAAATATACACTAAAAGCACCAAATTGTAATGTAAATAGAAAATATTACTAAAAACCACTCGGAGTTTAGTTGTATTGAAATATAGATCAAAATGTATCCCAAGATTTGAATTAATACAACCTCAAGGCACATTCATCATAATCACCCTTCGCCTAATAAAACCTAGTGGTGCTGACACCACTAAATTTCACAAAGAAAAAACCAATCAGAGACGAAATAAATCTGTGGGAAAATCTAAAAGAATAATGGAAAACAAGCCTCCCCTATTTAAAATTCTCCAACCCCAAATCATATCCATCGATGAGTTTCCCCAGATTAAACTAATTACTATTGTTCACACCTCTTAGTCTATTAAGACGACATATAATAAAGAAAACATTACTGCACATATGATATCCAAAAGGAAAAAAAAAAGAAATTACTATGAGAACCTAACCTATATTCTTTATTTCTAGCTAACAATAGAAAATTGGTTATATAAATAACTAACTGTAGAATATTGAGAATACTTGCGTTTATAATATGTCAATAACCACAAAACCTGTTCAACACATAAAAATCACCATAAAACTAAAAGGAAAAAAATAGAAACAAACAAATATAGAAATGGAAATACCTGTTGAACACCTATAAATTTGAGACGATGTGAATCACCACAATGCTCATTGGAGCCAACATCCAATATGCACGGTCATATTCATAGATCTGGAAAAAAATATTGATTAATAAAACGAAAAGGCTAATTGGGAAACCAAATCTTTATCTTCAACCCCAAATCGTAAAAACCCTAATCATAACCCCAATAATCTAGACACACAGATTCAAAACCCCAAATTGTAAAAACATGTATGAATTCAAGACCTCATGGTAAACATACCATATTTTCAGATCAACATACCTAAGAATCATACCAAAATCGTACACATACCATATTTTTTTTATCAACATGCCTAAGAATCATACAAAATCGTACATGCGTTTGTGCGCGTGTGCAGGCTAAAGAATAAAGAGAGACGTGGTGGCGAGAGGCATGTGTTTATATGATGAAATAAAGTGATTGAAACAAACCTTAGATGATGAAACAACTGAAATTACCTTATTTTTCGGAGAGAGGGGGGGAGAAAGGAAGACGTGGGTCAAAATAGGGGAGATGAGTTGAAATTTGCACCTCTGTTTCTCACATTACAAATTTAGCCCTTGTTTTGAATTAAAGTAAGAGAGAGAAACAAATTAAGAGTGAGACAAAAGATGGGGAAGTAAAAAATAAAGGGGTAAAAGAATAAAATGAAATAAAGCAATCTCAACCCTTCATTTTTTGCCTTGTTGGCTAAATCTTCACCTCTACTTAGCTTATCATCTTATAGAATAGTAAAACTATTCTACTCCTTATTATATATATATATATATATATATATATATATTTGTAGTTTCAGTAAGAGTAATACTACGAGTCCCAAAAAATCAACATCTCCGAAGTACGTTAAGTATTTATACCTTGTATGGGAATCACCTCAATGTACAAACACTTCATGCAATTTTAGGTATGTTTTTAGGGAAACGTTTAGAGTAAAAATCATTGAATTCTGGTAAGATATCACTTAATTCCATAAATTATCCATGGGAATGCCATAAAGCACATGTCCATTTGAGTAAATTATTTATGAGATTAATGAGTATATTTTTTTGGTAACTTATAAATAGATTAAACGAAAAAAAAAGCAATGAAGTAAAAATATCCAAATATAACCACTTACTTAACAAGAATAAGCAAGACTAAGGAATTGGCCCAAAACATAGACCAACCCAACTAAGCCCAAAACATATTAGGGCAAAAGAAAATTGAACTTTATAAAAGCATGTCTATCCTCAGGCCAAACAAAGTACACACAAGTCAAATACTAATTTCTCTCTCGAGCATACATTCAAAGCTTCTAACACAATCCAGAAAATTCCATCAATACTTCCCATCAAATAAAAAAAAATAAACTTTAATCTAAGTTATATCCTCTTTAGAACAAACCTCTCATATACGCACTTGAGTTCATAAAAATAACTCGGACATTTCCCCGATCCTACCCTGACCCGACCCGAGAGCCGAAACGGTACGCCTCTCAGGGCCGAATCGGTTTACCCCTGGCCGAATCGATTTTCCCTAGGAGGCCAAACCGGTTCGCACCAGTAGCCCAGATCTATTATAAATTCCATTTTGGGATTCATTACCCTAACTCAATTTCCCATCTCAATGACTGAACCTTTAGAATACCATACAATTAGATTATTCATGGAATAATACACCGTTTTGGTTTATTAATAAACCCAATTAAAATAAATTTTCAACCCCAAAATCCTAAATTTTAATCTAGCATCATCGTCTATCTAATACAAATTTTTATCCCATAGTCCTATTTAATTGTACTTGGATTTAAGGCTACAGACATAGATTATAATGATTAGTAATTAAAGGTCCTGCAACATGGATTCTAATACCCAATTCAATATTCACTCTATTCCAAATTTGTGGGTTTAACATCAAGTTGTTCAATCATTAAATATCTAATTCAGATTTGTTCATCTACATGCATAAGGTTTAATCCCATCCTATTATCACTGATTCATATATTTTAACCCAGAAATTACATGAGAAAATACATCAATGAATCAAGAAGTATATTAAAAGTTAATTTTAGTAAGAGAATTATTGCAACACTAGAGCGGTGACTCAAATTATAAAATGTTTTCTCCCCCTCGGGTTTCTCTAGACAGAGATAGCAGGATTGACGTTTATCAGACTTTCATTCATACATTGCTTATCATGGATCAACTTCTTGATTCTAGTCTAGGTTGTTATTTCCTTTCAGTTATTCATTTCGAATATTGTATGGGCATAAGCCCGTAGTTTAATATTATTCATCCATTTCAGATAGTCTTATTTATGTTAGGTTTCATTTTATATGGATATTGATGTTGGACTTTCTATTTTATAGGTTATTATTTAAATTGGTTTTTGTGACATCCCGCCTAATTAAATACCGGGTGATGAGTCATTTATTAAATTAATTCAGAATATCCAATTAGTTCAGAATATGCATCACAGTCGAAAACTTATTATTAACCATAACCACCTAATATTTAAAAAGGTTGATGTCAAAATTTTATCTTTTAGTTAACATAAAATCAAATTAACCAATTAATAAATATAATCCATTCAAACTAATCTCATATGAAATAAAATGACTGAATAATAAATGTGACCGGAGTAAACACATCTAGCCTATATACTAAATATAATAATCTAACTGAATAAACCAACAACTGAAAGGAGTACATAAATTTGAGCTCACAGAATACAACAATTTCCTCTGGAACTACTAGTCTTCCATTGAAGCGTAAGCCTCAATCTGAGCTCACAGAATACGACTCTGCCCCCTCGGCTAGAAGCTGTACAATCCGATCCTGACATAACGAGTCTTTTGCTTGAGCCTGTATCACCCTAGTAACGATCTCGGGTGTAACCGTCATCACTGACATGAATGAGTGGGCAACTGCCTCCTCATGTACCAGTTCCTTCCATTTTGTCTTCCACACTTCGGCCAGCTCACCTTCTGGCCTACGGCTCAATGAGTCTGCTACCACATTAGCCTTCAACGGATGGTAATGGATGTCGAACTCATAGTCCTTCAAAAATGAAAGCCATCTCTACTGATGCAAATTGAACTCCCGTTGCATGAATAGTTACAACTGTGACTTGTGATCTATGAATAGGCGAGATTTATCCCCCAAGAGATAATGTCTCTATACTCAAAGTGCAAACACGACTGCCACTAACTCCAAGTCGTGGGTGGGGTAACTCCTCTCGTGAGGCTTAAGCTTACGGGAAGCATAAGTTATAGCCTTATCCTCCTGCTGAAGAACACCCAAGTCTTAGTAAGGACGCATTAGTATAAACCATGTATTCCACCCTGAGCCTGGGTAGTGCTAGAACTGGTGCTAAAGTCATCTTGTCCTTCAGCTCATCAAAAGCCAACTAGCAAGCATCATCCCATATAAATTGGACCCCTTTGCAAGTTAAATTTTTCATCGGACCCGCTATCTTTGAGAATATCCGAATAAATCACCTGTAGTATCCGACCATCCCCAAGAAACTATGTATCTCTATCGGCATCATGGGTTGTCCCCACTCCCTCACCGCTGACACCTTCCCCGGATCTATGTATATCCCCTCTTTAGAAATAATGTACCCCAAAAACTAAACTTCTTTCATCCAGAACCCACACTTCTCATATTTCTCATAAAACTTGTGCTCACGGAGTGTCTACAAAACCAACCTTAAATGCTCGGCATGCTCCTCCTCAGTCCAAGAATAAATCAGGATGTCATCAATGAAGACAATGACAAACTGATCTAATAACTCTCAGAACACCCTGTTCATCAAGTCCATGAATACGTCTGGTGCGTTGGTTAACCCAAATGGCATAACCCTGAACTCGTAGAATCTATATCGCGGCAAGAATGCAGTTTTAGACACTTCCTCCTCTCTAACACGTAGCTGATGGTATACCGACCTCAAGTCTATCTTCGAGAAGTAGGCAGCACCCCTCAACTGGTTGAATAGGTCATCAATTCGGGGCAACGAATACTTATTCTGTACAGTGACCTTATTCAACTCTCGGTAGTCAACACAATATCGTAGTGACCCATCTCTCTTCTTTAAAAACAGTACAGGAGAGCCCCAAGGAGAGATACTCCTACAGATGAAGCCCCGTCCCAATAACTGCTCCATCTGATCCCGTAACTCCCCCATCTCCACTAGAGCCGTACAGTAAGGTGCACGGGTTATCGACCGAGTTCCTGGCATCAAGTCTATCATAAAATCTCTCTTTGGTAGGCGATAGACCTGGTATATCCTGAAATACATTAAAAAACTTATGAACAATCGAAATCGAATCTACTGGAATCACCACCACCTTAGAGGTCCCCTCCTCTATATAATATAAATGGGTGGACGAACCTCCATCGGGATGAGGCATCACTACCAAAAACATCTCCTGACACGGTATGGCGAACACAATACTGCGACTATAGCAGTCAATCATTGCCCTATAAATAATTAGCCAATCCATCCCGATAATAGCATTATACTCGTGCATATCTAAAACAAGTATATCGACCGGTAAGATTAATCTCCCAGTCTATATGCCCACTCACTGACATATAAAGAATATCAATGACCCGTAGCCCAATGGTAAGTCTACAGTAGTAATTGTGCTCTCTATCATCTCTAATAACCCTGTGGCACATGCAAACTAGTGGCAATGAAACTATGTGAAGCCCCCGTGTCAAATAATATCTGCCCTAAAGTCCCATGGATAGAAAATGTACCACCAATCACCGATGGAGCCTGGTGGACATTTAGACACGCCCATATTGTAGTTGACCCTGCTGGATATGAACTGCTGGAATGGCTGGCAAAGCCCGTACCTACGGTGGTGCTAGGAGGGCGGTTGGAAATATCAACGTTGGCAGTCCTGATGAGTGCCCTGCTGCTGCTGCTGCTATTGCGAGGATCTCCCCTTCTGAGGACAATCCTGATGTTTGTGGACAGTGTTGCCACAAGAGAATAATCTACCTTGAAAGTGTCCTCCCCTCTTCCCTTACTGCCCTCGCCCCTGATGGTCGTTACCCCCCCCCCCCCCGCCCTGTTGAAAACACTGCTGCCCCTACTGGCTAGGCTGACCCTAATGGCCCTGTCTAAATCCTCCCTGTCCCTGCCTATAATCACCTGATCTGAACCATATAGAAGGGTCCCCCCGGAGGGAACTCTGATCGCCCTCTCTCTGCTGACCCTTAGCTGGTTATGCCCCACTAGCACCATTACCTCTTGTCCTATCTTGCTAGCTGGACTCCCCCACTCGTTTTCTTCCCTTCTGATGGAGGCGATGATCCTGACAGTGTAATAGGGCAGCATTAAGTTCATCAGTATAGGTACCCAACGAAAGATTACCCAAAAGGTGCTGACGAATCCTCCACGTCAAGCCGTCCATAAACATCTGAATTTTCTTCCCCTCTGTAGGCACCTCGTGTGTCACCAGATTAATCAATCTCGTAAACTCTTCCTCGTACTCCATAACGTTCTTCCCCTCCTGGGTGAGGTCCAGTAATTTCCGCCTCATCTCAGTCTGAACGGTGGAACGAAAATATTTGCGGTCAAACGGCTTCCAAAAGTCTTGGATAGTCATGTTGTCTCTATCCTCGCCAGTGGTAATAGACTCCTACCATTGTAGTGCCACTCCCACTAGGTTAAAAGTATCTAGTGTCTACCTCTGAACCTCAGTTCACTCGGACATCCTCAAGTGCTGCTGGATGTCTTTCTTCCATTGGCTCGCTACCATAACATCAAAACTCCCTACGAACTCTGGAGGGTGTGACTTTTAAAAGGCATCTCTGACTCGCTCCCAAGCAGAAGGGAATTCGTGAGCTGGTGATGGGTCCACCGCCAGTGCCTGGGGTAGGGCCTTCTGTACCAAGGCTAAAGCTGCATTTACTGCCTGCACTACGATGGTGACAACCTTTGCAGCATTCATCGTGCCTTGGGTCAGAGCTGTCTGGGTCTCGGGCTGGGCATCCCTAGGATCTTCCTGTGCACGTCTGGGAGGCGTCTAAAATGAGAGAGAATATTTATAAGTTCAGAGAAATATCTCAAATAGCTGAAGATGTACAATGCGCAAATCATGAATACAACAGTACTAAATATAGGGCTCTATATCGAAGAAATATATGCTGGAAGTACAACAAGCCGCACACTAGAACCTGATGCTCTGATACCACCTGTGACACCTCGCCTAGTTAAATACCGGGTGATCAGTCCTTTATTAAATTAATTCAGAATATCCAGTTGGATCAGAATATGCATCACTGTCAAAAACTTATTATTAACACTAACCACCTAATATTTAAAAAGGTTGATGTCAAAATTTTATCTTTTAATTAACATAAAATCAAATTAACCAATTACTAAACATACACCATTCAAACTAATCTCATGTGAAATAAAATGACTGAATAATAAATGTGAGTGGAGTAAACACATCTAGCCTAAATACTGAATACAATAATCTAACATAATAAACCAACAACTGAAAGGAGTAAATAAATAAATCCACCATCTCTGACTATCTGAATAAATAAAAGGGACATGCCCTAACATGAGTAAATAACTCAAGATGAAGAAACAAAAGTCATAGAGGCATCTACTACCAAGTCTTGTAACTTTCATAGCAGCTACAACTCGTCAAATGAATGGAACTCCTATACTTGGTGTCCTTATGGCTGGGAACCTAAAATAATTTGACAAAAGAAAAGAGATTTGCAAAAAATGTGTCAAAGCCCGAGTTAAAAATAGTTTAAAAATCAGCAAGTGCTTAAATGAAAATAATAGCACATATTGTGTACATGTTAGATTTTCGTACTCTCACTTGAGATGCTCACCTCTCATCTAATGTGCACATCTAACACGTATACTTAACCCATCCTAGTCATGCTACCCTGCCTAACTAGTCCGAAGATTACTATTATCACACCAATAATCTCATACGTTTACCCATATCACTCGTATCCCTGATTACCATAAGTTTAAGGATAATTATTCACGTACACAACCATTATTCTCATTGGTATTCTTTTTCTCACTAAGAATATTTTTAAATATCGTTATTTTCATATCTACTAAACACGCACACTAGAATAAGTAACATGTATACATATACTTATCTCTATCTATATATATACTATTTTAGCACCCCTGGGTTATGGCCCCCTTGGTGCAATGCATACGCAGCTATCATGTCCAGATGCATCACTCATTGCATGAAGGACTATAGGTTCAATCTCTCATGAAACATCAACACAAACACACATATTGGAGGCGAACATAGTTCCAAGCCTAGGGGTTACGCACATACCTACGCACCCATATGACCATCAACACTATCGTTCTCACTGATAGCCCGTACCTAGGTTCTATGTTCTAGTGATACGAATCAACCCCCTCCCCCCAATGGCTCCTCAAGATATGATCGTCCATAACGCACAACCTCCACCCGATAGCAAGCAGCGTAGGTATATTATACACAAAATGTTTCAATCAATAGGTATATACATAACCTATAATAATCATTAGGTATTCATGCAACCCAAATCCCCAAATTTATACGTAGTATTATTATCTCTAATACTCACGTTACTCTATCCGTATAATTAATCTCTCTATCATATATCTATTCCATAGTACCCTCTTATTCCAACCTATTTCCTTAGTAGTTACACAATCATCTCATCTCTAGACTATGTAATGAAGAACAACGTAGGTCATTCTCTCACTCTAATCAACCTTGTAAGGTTTTAACTTGTCCGGGCAAAAAATTAAACTTTCGAAATCTCGTTAGAAGTTGGGGAAAATCTCGTTCAAACGAAACTTCGAACGAACTAAGGGCAGAATTTTTGTTAGAAGCTCATTTGAACGATGTCATTCGAAAGAGGTTATTTGAACGAGGTCGTTCGAACGAAAATTCAAACGAATATACTCTAAATTCTTATTAGACAGGTCGTTCGAATGACTCATGTCGTTCGAACAAGATTTTAGAACTTCGTCCCTGACCTTTAGAAACTGCATGTTTCCAAAATTTTCAACACCCAAATCACATAAAACTTTACCTAAATCAAAACCAACGATTCTAAATCACAACCACTAGCAATTGAATGCTTTCTAACACCTTTTTAACATAAAATCCTTAAAATTTCGTCATAGATTTAGATAAATTTCTTAAATCCTCAAAAATCCTTAAATTCATATAATCACCATTAGTCACAATTTAACCCAGATTTAAATTCGTGTTTTCAATATATAAAATTCAGATTTCTAATCACCAATAAATAGTTATTCAACTATGCAAAACCTATACCACAATCATGGATTAATACCCAATTTCAGTCCCAAATTTCATAATATCATGTATAAATTATCAACTAGTCTAACGTGCACATTATATGCTCTAAATGAAGAAATATAAACACTTGCCTTTTCATGAAGGTCTGATTTGTCGCTTGAAATTATTATAAATGAGTTCTCCTTTTCTCGATCTACACGTTGATGATGTTTTTTGGTGGAAGGTGACTGGGTTTGGCCTTAGAACTCCTAGGAACCTCTTCTCCTTCTTCCTCTTTGACTCTCACTTGGGTTTAGCAGTTATTTACCCTAACTCTCCCATGTACATGAAGATATATTTCTCCAATTTTCGTCCATTAATTAATCCTAATTTTTCAAAAGATAAAAATACCCCTCCGGGGTGACGGGTTGGCTTAAAGTTGCCTCGGACTCCAAACGAAACCTCCGAGTAGACTTTTTGGACTATAATGACCCTTCCATACACACTGGCGTACTCAAAATAACCATATTAATAGCTAAAAATAAAATTACATTTTAATTCCTCATTTAAGTCCTGACACAACTCACACACGCGTCCCAACTAAGTGTACTGTTATTGCCGTATTTTTCACTCACGACAATGTTAATATTTTCATAATCATATATTACTTTACTTATTAAGTAATCTTCAACATAATTCTCATCAATAAATACTAACTCTCATCACGCTAGTGATTATTTACTTAAATTCGGATTAATTATAAATAAATTCCCCATTTAAATTAACTAATCCCATAATTAAAATTAAATCTTTCAAAAATATGGGGTATTATAGTGTTATTGTACATATGGTTTTAAGATATAAATATTTTATTTTGGTCTGATGTCGAGAATGATATAAATGAATAAACAAGGCCCGTCTTCAGCTTATTGTATCTGGACAATCTTTATGTATTATAAGTTAATGAAGTGTTAAGAAAACTCTCCCCATCCACCGAAACTTAACCTAGCAGCCCCACATCCAAATAGAGATATTACAAAGGCCAAGAGAGGGAAGAAGTTTAAGAATCAAGAGGAGAGGCATGTGACAACCCGCTTATTAAAATAAGAGGTGGCCAGCCCAATACTCCAATAATTACGGAAATCATAGATGGTCTATTCTTAATAAATGACAGAAAATAGAACCTCACCACCAAGGAAAATATATAGATATAACCTATATATTAATATTAATACTACCACAAATCTCGAATTACCCACCCTAGTCTAAGGTTAATAAAATACCGAGGCTTAAATTTGCCCCACGAAACACACTTCCCTTATCCGAGGTGAAACTCACAACAGCATTCTTTCCAATTACCCTGGTCACTCCAAAGGGTTCCCAGATACAATACCCTTGTTCTATTTGTACCAAAAACTACTTCAATCAATGTTCCATCTAGGTACCTTATTCATGTCCTTTAACTCTTACCGGACAACACCCTTAGCATATGGTTCTACATTCCTCATCAAAATCATTCCTCACCTCTGGTCATCCTGACCATGTTAAATTTTTCAGTATCTCAGACTTTATAGACTCGATCCTGACAATCACCCCCATAGTTCCCTTAACTCCCTTAGCAAAGGAAAACAGGCTACCAGCCTCAACTGCCTTATTTCCACGGATATCCTTGGGTGGAAGTCCACCAATTAGGTTTCACTAACACGACTTCTCAATAAGGCAGTTAAGGCTGTAATTATGAATGGATGATGATATTTGAACATTTTGTTTGGGTTGTGCTACTCGTTCTATCTGTGTTATACGAGTATATAATATTCTGATTTTAGATATAACAGGTTTATGATTGTGAGATTTTCATATCTACGATTCCAGAGTGGAACTAATTATTCTATAATTGAGACCTTATAGAGATTGTTCAATGTATGTATGAATTGTTATTCACTTTTTTTATGCTACCATATCTCCACGCATGAACCTTAACGACGTTGGGAGTGGAGAGATATTACTTTATGTTAGGATGTTAGTTTTGGTGGGATTAGCCTAGAGTCACGTGATTGATTAAAGGGATAAAAGTTTATGTGTGGTGCAGAAGCACTGGAAATAGTTCTCTCACCTGATAGATGTGGGTGAGACAAAAATAAGACAGTCGGATTAAGGTTTATAGCCAGGCCATGATTAGAAGGCAAATCAAAATGATATATGTATATATAATTGGGTAGAGGACTCATAATATTTTGCAGAATGGAGGTACCCGATTAGTTAGATTTTTTATTTATTTATTTTATTTTGTTGAACGGTAGGACTTAGAAGTAGAAGCGTGCTATTAGAGTTAAGAGTTAAGATTCTTAATGGTCCTGATTGGATGCCTTAGGCCATTATCTTGACGATCAGCGGTGCGAGGTAGTAGTGTAACGGAAGGGTTCCTTGTCTGAATTTTGCTTTGCGAGACGTCCCACGCATGAAATCGAGCGAATGTCGAAAACTGAGAAAGGTCTTGGGCACTCGGGACATGGTTAGTATAATACTTATTTCACGTGGGTAGGAAACGGTTCAACCTTAAGATTATTAGGATGTAAGGTCAATGGGGCATGTGATATTGTTTTACGAATGCTGTTGTGGGTTAAAAACGAGAAGGTTGGTGGGCCAATTTTAAGATGCATTGGGTTCCAAGAATAAGAATTATGAAATTTTGGTTAACTTGGGCCGCCAGCTCGAGAAAAATGTGAGGCCCATTTTTAGAGAAACTGTTACGTCTACGACTTATCTTTTGATTTACTGAAGGACAAGTTGACTCCTACTCATAGATTAGCAGTGCGAAGTTCAGGAGTGAACTATTTGGTATTATAGACGCGTCTCCGCAAAAATGGAGCGGTGTATTACCTCAGGAACATGGGATCATTGCGTATACATCTTGTGGCTTGAACCCTATGAGGAGAATTATCCCATGCAAGACTAAGAGCACGTCGAAATAATGTTCGCCTAAAATATGTAGAGGCACTACCTCCAGGGAGGGGAATTAAGTATTTTCACGGACCACAAGTGATACTACGTTTGCTCTCACAGAAAGAAAAAATTATGTGGTGAAATTGGTGGTTGGATTTATTGATGGCCTAACAATTTGACTTTCATTATCACCCAGGAAAAGCAAAGGTGATACCGGATACTGAGTAGAAAACCCATGGGAGGAACTAACAATAGTAGGGAAGGCCAAGTGGAAGGAGCTTAACTAGAAAGATACTATCACTAAGGAGTTTATATCAGTGTCGACAATGACGCCTACTATTAAGATGAGAGTCATGGAAGAGCAGGGAAAGGAAATTTTTGAGTTCGTCTCCCTATGCACCACTTGCCAATTGGTGAAGGTGGACTACCGGCAATAGATTGGATTGTTGCGACCGTTAGAAATACTGATGCGAGAATGGGGGAGTATATCCATGGATTTTATCACTGGATTATCGGTGTTGTAAAGCTGTCATGGGTATGAATGGAGGATAATATGGAGCTTATGAAACATTATGTGGTACCTATCAATGTAGTGTGGGACCGAGACAAGGTTCTTATGTCCCATTTCTGAAGAAGTTCCCGGGAACAATAGGGATTGGGTAAGGTTGAGTACCTTTTACCACCCAAAAATAATTGGTTAAAATGGGGAGAAGCAATGTATGTTAGAGGACATATTTTCATGTACATATTTACTTTTTGGTGAATGGAAGAAAAACATTCTTCTGGTCTTCTGGTCGAATTGGTAAACAATAATTCTTACTAATCCATGAGGGGTATGGCCCCATAAGTGGTGTTGTGTAGCAGGCCGCGTAGATCACCTTCTTGTTGATTGGGAGTAGGAGATAAAAAACTTCTTGAACCTAGAATGATCCAATATATCTTTACGATGACTGAGTTCTTTCGAAACCGAAAATGAATTGCCCAAGATTGTTAGAAGGGCTATGTCAACGCAAATAGGAGTCTTATGAAATTTGAGGTGGAAAATCAAATTTAATGCGGGCATTTTTTTATGAAGGAGATAACACACTTTGTGATGAAAGATAAGCTTGCGCGGGGTTAGGAAGATTTTTCCCATTGTTATAAAGGTAGGACCGACAGTTCATGTGAGGAATGAACGGTTGTTAAATTTAAATCGTGGGAAGTATAAACTATGATCGAAAGTGGTTCTCTTGGTCCAAGTCCCGCAGGGACACCGCAATCCCAAGAAATTTACTTGGGAACGAGAGAATGATATTTGAGAAATATACCTTTAGTCTTCTTGTGAGATACGCTTGAATTTTGAGGGCAAAATTCCCTTATAAGGGGGGGGGGGGGGGGAGTGTAATAACCCTCACTTTTCAGTAATTTATTTTATATTAAATTGCCATGTTAGGTAATTATATAAAACATTGGATAAAGGAGTAAATATTATTTAAGTGAGTTAAAAGATAATATTTACTAGATTTTTGCATATTTACTATCATGTGAATGTAAATAGCATTATGTTATGAATCATGGTGTCGTTGTGCTTTTAAACGACATGTATGGATTAAATGAAGTTGGAACTTAAAATGACTTATATAATTTTGGATGCTAATTTAGAGGGCGTGGTTAGTTCCGAAATAATTGAGATAGTCAAAATAAGTGTCATATTGTATTTTTGGGTTCCGGGCACTTTTAGCAGTTTATGACTTATGTAGTTATGAGTCATTTTAATGGTGTATTAACATTTTAAGATGGCAATTAATGTTTAAGACACGATTAAGTCTTTCACCCCTTTTTATTTTTCATTTTGCGTGTTTGTAAACCTAGAGAGAGAGAGAGAAAGAGAAATTGGGGGAAATAAAGAGAAAAAAGAGAGAGTTGGAGATTTGGAGCTGAAATCGTTGCTACGAGAAGAGAATCTGAGACTACAAACTTGAGGCAAGTTTCTTACTTGCTAGTATGTGATTTAATGTGAATAATTTGTTGTGATAGTTGTGTATTTGGTGAAATGGGAGAAATTAGTAGGTTTTGGTAAATTTTAGTGTTTAATCCTTAGATCTTATAGATTGTGTGATTTAAGGTGGTTATATGGGTTTATTGTGGGCTATAATTGTTATGGGCAGGTTGTTGGTTGATGATAATGAAGGGAGTGTAGGAATAAGGGTTTTAGGATTTGGATTTGGCATTGTAGAAGAAAGAATTTTTGAGGGTCTGATAGGCGCGGTCGACCGCGGTCCTAGGACCGATCGACTGGCCCTTAAGGGGAAGGTATACTGCTTCCTTTGATAAGTATAAATTCAAAGAGCGATCGATCGTGGTCCCAATACTGGTCGATTGAGCCTTCCAAAATGAGCTTTCTGCTTTCCTTTCTAGGAAAAACCCTTGAGGCGCGGTCGACCACGGTCCCCTGACTGGTCGACTGGTCCCCTGTTTTCACCCTAAGTTGTCTAGTTTGTTCTAGTTTCTTTCTTTTAAGAGAGGGACTTAGGAACCTACTTGAATGAAGTAAAACTAGAGTGTTGGAGTCTAGTATTGATGTATTTAGAAACCCAAGTAGAAATGAGAGTCGGGGTTTGGATTAGGAATCGAATTAGTTAGTTAAATTAGACGTACATAATGATTCTTGTATATAATGAGTCAGTTTAGGTCTAAAGAGAAATAGAGTGAATTAATATGGGCTTTTACAAGTGGGTGTAGTGATATTATACCTTATGGTTTGAGGAATGAATGTTAATTCGAAGAGATTTGTATGGGATATGATTAAACATTGAAGTTTATAATGAGGATATTAATCGCATATGGCTCCGGATAAAATGTAATGCGTAATTTAAATTGGCACTTCATTGTTAAGTAAATGATTTTGAGAATATAAAAAGTGGATGTTTTAAATGAGAAAAAAAAACTTGTAAATGATAATTTGCATATACACACCTCTCTAAATCGCTATCATATGGGAAGTTACGTGCATGAGGTGAAGTCCCCTGGCTAGTGAATGTATGGTGAATATAGTCCTCGGCCATAGGACCGGTTATTATAGTGTGATTATTTTTCAAAGTGAGGTAATTTCGGGTGTGGTTATGACTCACTGTCGAAGGTATATGTCCGCTTCCCGACGTTGCGTTATAGGATGCCCAGGTTGTCTTGTGCGATAGGCCCTGGAAGATGATAGCCATTTAGGGGCGTGTCCAGTGGGGAAACTGAAGCACCTTATACCTTTGACTTGCTTAAGTCTACATTGTATAAGTGCTCAACTAATTTGGAAATATTGACAAAATTGGTAGTCCATCCTAGAAACCAAAAAGCCTCAGAACTTATCTCTCTAAACCTCTTCAATGATCCATGATGGTATAAAATGAATCGCACTACACACAATTATAAGTGCATACATGTGTTCATATTGCTTAAAATTGAGTGTGTGTTTAATTCCCCTTAAATTGGAGCTTTAAATAATTTTTGGGAATTTTTAAATATTTTTAGATATTTTTTAAACATTTTTAAATATTTTATAAATAAATGTTTTTATTAATAAAAGGGATTATAAAGTTTGTGGGGTTAATATACTATTTTAGAAACTTCATTTTTCACTGAAATGTTTGGTTGGGTACGATCTCAAAGCGCTAGAGACTTCAGGGTGATGTTTTGTAATTATTTTGACGCGCGTGTGAGAGCCACTAACCAGCCAACACTTGTCATCCTCCGGGTGAATGTATTTGTGTTTGTTATGTGAGAGGGCTGGATGGATGTCTACTGATCGTTGGATCATTCCTTATCAAGGGTCTGCATGTGTTCTTGGTTAATCCCGGTGCTATTCATTTGAACCAATCAGAATTGTTTTAATCCACCGCTGTTTTATAACCTTTGGATCAAGTCAATGCTGGCATGACTTGATCTCAGCCCTTGATTTGCCTCGAGCATCCAGAACCTTCCCTCAGCCCTATATATACCCTCCACTTCTCAGCCTTAGAGAACTTTTGGGCATTCGTCTTTCTGAGAGAAAAAAATAAGAGAGAAGTGAGAGAGAAGAGAGAAAAGAGAAGAGAGAAGAGAGAAAGGGAAACCTGTTAGCCAAACCCTAACCCTAATCCTAAACAGTTCACCTTCTCAGAAACAAACCTTCGTATTTTCATATCCAAACACAACCTTGAGTGTTTGTGAAAGAGAGTGGTTTGTTCTTGTGTTGCTGTAACCTCATTATCTCTGATCTTGTACACAACTTAAACATTTGTGTGAAGATCTAGTTTCTCTTTCATAGAAACGTTAGATCTACATACTATATGTTATATTTTCACTAGATCTGCATTTTTATACTTGATTTAAGAAAATCTTACTGATTTGATTTTTAAAATGTTTTCTGGTTTCTTTTCTTACGAAACTTAATCCTGACCTAGTTGGATTCGCAGTTGGAGGGTTTTCAATCTCGTAAATGTTTTCAAAATAGATTGATTAAGGTCTTGACCGATTTCTGAAGCAAGATCTCCGTGGAATCTGGGTTATCTTTAAAGGTCAAAATGATTTGAGTTCTGTGAGAAAGAACTAAATAAAAATCACTGCATATAGACTTTATATGTAATTTACTAGGACTGTTTGTAAATATAAGTGTGTGTGAGTTCATGCATGTGAATAGGAATCACTACACTAACACTTAACACACTACTACACTGGAAGTGTTGTGTTTAAGATCTGAGATCATTGAGTCGACGTAAAGAAGCTAAAGCAAAGGAAGTTAGCAAACTGGAGAAACATCATCAACAAATCAGATCTATCAGAAGTTAGAAGGACACCAAGGGGGTATATTCCTAAACTTAGAATAGGTTGATTTGTGTGCTTGCATGTTGTATAGTTTGTAACTAATTTTTGTTATTAGTGGATTTTTGCTTTTGTGACTTAGAAGTCACCGTGGATGTTTCCTCTGTTGGGAGAGGTTTTACCACGTTAAAATCGTTGTGTTGATTATCTTCATCTACTCATCTCATTCTATAAGTGTGCTGAATTTTTGAAACTGCCTTTGTTTTAAAAACTGATTACACAATCTTAATTACTCTCGTACATAAGTTTCTTTGTAAACACATCTTGTTTATAATTTTTATTTTCAAAAGAAAAGGGTTTCTCCAACAAACATTCGGAGTTGCTTATACAGTTTAACCTTGTGTTAAACGGCATTAGCGACGTTTTTCAATTGGTAACAGAGCCCTGTTAACTTTTTATTTCAAAAGATCTTGTGTTTCTGAAATCGTTTTCTGAAAAACCTGACTATGGACGAGAAGAATGAAAGGTTTGGTAATCTGTCCAGACCTCATCTCTTTGATGGAATCAACTTTGCTTACTGGAAAGTAAGAATGGTTGCCTTCATCCAAGGGACTTTAGGAGATGATGTCTGGGACATTATTGAAAATGGATACACTTATCCTACTAAACCAGCCACTGAAGGAAGTGATGAGAGGGTAAAGAAAATCTTAAATGAATTTACCCAAGAAGAGAAAACAATTTCTCGAAATAACAATAAAGGCAAGAATGCCATTTTTATGTCCATTAATGAATATGAGTTCAAGAGAATCTCATCTTGTGCCACTTTTAAGGAAGCTTGGGACACATTAATCACTTCCCATGAAGGAGACTCAAGAGTTAAAGCTGCTAAAACTCAAATGCTTATCCAGCAGTACAACTCTTTGATCATGTCTGATTCTGAGTCTTTTGATGATTTTTACATGAACTTAACTGATATAGTTACTAAGTTGCATGCTAATGGTATAACTTATGATAGGAATGAAATTGTCTCTAAAATTCTAAGGTCATTACCACAAAAGTTTGACAGTAAGAGGTATGCTATTGAGGAAATGAATGATCAAAACCTTACCCCTGAGTTACTCAGTAGTAAACTTAGGACTGTGGAAATGGAATTAGACTTTAAGAAATAATTAAATCATTCTCAAAGAAAACAGCCCAACTCTAACTTGATTTTTGCCTCTAAGATACCCAAACTTGAGTCTAATTTGACCAACTCTGACTCTGATGAGGAGTGTGATATAGACAAACTAGATAATCAGATTGCCTTAATGTCTAAACAATTTAAGAAAATTGTCAAATTTCGAAACAAACAGGCATCTAAACAAGGCAAGCCTAATTATCCTACTCTGTCTAATTCCAAACCTCATGAGAGAGGACTTGACAAACATCCTAAGGATAACAATTTCAGACCCTCTAGAGACCTTAAAAAGATTGAATGTTTTAGATGTGGGAAACTAGGTCACATTGCTCACGATTGCAGAGTTAATCTGAATAAATCCAACACACACAATAGAGCTAATGTCTATAAAACTTGGAATGATTCAAGTGACTCTGATGAAGAGGAACTTGAGTCATCTAATGTACTTGACCCTTGCATGTCCTTTTATGCTAAGATCATTTACAATGATGATATGCCTGTGTGTGATAATGATGCTCCTACTCTTGCTTGTGTGAACACTCCTTTGATTGGCCTAGATGCTTTATTGTCTGAAAATGTTGCTAGTTCTAGTTCCGTGTGTGTGAGTCAAAGTGATCTCGATAATGATGATGCAAATGGGTGCGTGAGTACTAAAACTGAATCGTTAGGGGTCACTACACACACTTCACTTAGCGACTCAGACACAGATGACCTCCCGGATATCCATACTTTGTATGCTAAAACTCTTAAAAAAGGCACTAGACTGGAGAAGACTATTAGAGACTTGACTAAGAAATTAGATGATCTAAGTCTTATTGTGAAGTTGAATGCTGAAGAGTACACTAACCAGTGTCTGACTCATCAATCTGAAATTGAAACTTTTGATCAAAAATTAAAAGAGTTGACTAAAACTAATGAAACTCTGGAAATGAAATACAATGGAACATTATTAGAATTGGAGGAAGCAAAAACAAAGACAGCTACTGTTTTTAAAAAGTTTTCTAAGTTTAAAAACAATTCAAATTGCTTTATTGACTTTGTTGTTGACTCCAAGACCAATTCTGATGATAGAACCGGAATTGGATTTTGCCCTAAGAACAGACCACAAACTACTAAACTTGAACCTATTAAGTTTGTGTCTGGGGGCAAAAGACCAATTGAAACATGCCCAGACTTTCATTTGATTAAAAATGAATTTGATCAAAAGCAACAAGAGAAAGACATTGGAGAGTCTAGTAACTCTAAGGCTGACACTACACTTAAGACTAAATACGTCTGTCCTTTAATCAGAAAGGCTGATCCTACCTACAAGACCATACCTCCTAGGAATAACACTTCTGAACAGAATGCTGTCAAACCTATCTTTAGAAGTTTTCCTAAGGAAATTCATCCCTCGAGCAATCAATATTGCTCCTACTGTGACGTATATGGTCATTCCTTCGAAGGTTGTTATGCTAGGCGTCTAAATACCCCTGTTTACAACACTTCTGTCTATAAGAACTTTAACTATTCTAGGCAAAGTCATAACAATTATGTCCTTCCAAGACAACCTGATAAGAACTCTAACTACAGAAATAGAAAGACCAAAACTAAGAGTTCATTTAAGAGAAAGGCTCCCAGAAACTTTCCTAAACCAAAAGCTCAACTTTTTCACAACAATCAGTTTGCTGCTCCAAATGCTTTTCGACAAAAAACTGTGTCTTGAAAATTTTATCAAATGAGGGCAAACTTGCGCAAAATTAAAACTAGAGCTATTTGGGTTAGAAAAGAGGATCTTTTACCCCAAATGAAGTGTAACATTGTCATTGTTGCTTTAAAAGCTGAACACACTTCATCTGGTTGGTATTTAGATTCAGGATGTTCCAAACATATGACAGGAGATGAAACCAAACTTTTAAACAAAACCAGATTTGCTGGTGGGAAAGTGGTTTTTGGTGATGGTGTTTCGTCTCAAATCATAGGTAAAGGAACCCTAAAAGAAGAAGGAATACCTGTTCTCGAAAATGTTCTATTAGTTAAAGGCCTTAAAGCCAACCTCCTAAGTATATCACAATTTTGTGACTCTGACCATACAGTCACCTTTTCAAAGAACAATTGTAAAATTTTAAATGATAAAAGTGAATGCATTATTACAGGATTTAGAACACCTGACAATTGTTATACTATCAAGACTAGTTCTGAAACCAGTAACATTGTCAGAATGGATGACAATGAAATCTGGCATAATCGTATGGGTCACTTAAGTTATGATATCCTTGGTAGATTGTCTAGTCAAGAGATAGTTAGAGGTATTCCTAAAATTAAACCTATTTCAAGTGTTGTCTGTGGTCATTGCCAGGAAGGAAAAATAGTTAAGACTTCACATAAAAAGGTTAAAGACATTCTCACCTCTAGACCTTTAGATCTCATCCATATGGACCTTATTGGTCCCTCTAGAACTGTTAGTCTATGTGGACACAGTTATATCCTTGTCATGGTTGATGATTTCACACGATTCACTTAGGTTGCCTTCTTAAAACATAAATCTGACACGTTTCAGAATTTTTTGAAAATTCTTCTAAGAATTGAAAATGAGAAGGACACACAAGTCAATCGCATTCGTAGTGATAGAGGGGGAGAGTTCATAGACACAAGAATAGTTGAATATTGTGACTATAACGGTTACAAACACGAATTCAGTGCCCCTAAGACTCCTCAGCAGAACGGTATTGCCGAAAGGAAAAACCGAACTCTTCAAGAGATGGCACGTGTCATGTTGCATGCCAAATCTCTACCTAAATACTTTTGGGTAGAATCTATTAGAACTGCGTGTCATATTATTAATAGGGTCTATCTTAGGAAAAACACTAAACAAACCCCTTATGAGTTGTGGTACGGTAAGAAGCCTAATCTGAAATACCTAAGAACCTTTGGAAGTCAGTGGTATGTCTGTAAAGATAGAGAACATCTGTCTAAATTCGAAACTCGTGGAGATAAAGCCATCTTCTTAGGATACTCCCCAAACAGTCGTGCTTATCGTATATACAATCTGCGTACGAAGGCCCTTATGGAATCGATAAATGTAATTGTAAGTGACACTATTGTCGAAAATAAGATATCTGAATCACCTATTGTGGTTGAATCTGAAAATGATTTCAAAACTGATTCACCAGAAATAGATGAGTCATTACCTATTGAGAGTCCTGAAGTACCTGGCTGGGTCTCTAAAGACCATCCCATTGACAACGTGGTCGGTAATCCTAATGAGCCAGTTCGTACTAGATCCCAGTTAAGAAATTATGCTAATTATGCATGTTTCGTCTCCCTTGTGGAACCGAAAAATGTTAATGAAGCATTGAATGACACACACTGGATTTCTGCTATGCAGGAAGAACTTTTACAATTTGTCATTCACGATGTCTGGTATCTTGTACCTCGGCCTCAAAACAAAAATGTTATTGGAACACGTTGGATCTTTAAGAACAAATCTGATGAAAATGGGGTGATTTTTAGAAACAAAGCTAGACTTGTTTCTCAAGGCTACTCTCAAATAGAAGGGATAGATTTCAGCGAGACATTTGCTCCTGTCACTCGTCTTGAATCTGTTCGACTTCTTTTCGCCATAACTTGTTACTTAAAATTTACACTTTATCAAATGGATGTCAAATCTGCCTTCCTAAATGGAATTCTGTCCGAAGAAACATATGTAGAACAACCCAAAGGGTTCATTGACCCTAAACACCCTAACCATGTCTTTCCTCTGAAAAAGGCTTTGTATGGCTTAAAACAAGCTCCTAGAGCTTGGTATGAACGCCTTTCCAACTTTTTCTTGGATAAGGGTTTTAAGAGAGGAGGAAATGACCAGACTCTCTTTGTCAAACATTTTGATAAAAACATTATTATAGCCCAAGTCTATGTAGACGACATCATTTTTGGGTCAACTTCAAACTCTGAAGTTAAATCCTTTTCTGCTATTATGCACAAGGAGTTTCATATGTCCCTTATGGGAGAGCTACAACTTTTCTTAGGATTTCAAGTGAAACAGAATTCTGATGGTCTTTTTGTCTCTCAAACCAAGTATGCCTTAGACCTTGTTAAGAAATTTGGCTTAGAGAATGCTAAAGTTGCCAAAACACCTATGAGTACTACTGTTAAATTATGTAAAGATGAACATGGAAAGTCAGTTGATTCCACACTTTATCGTAGTATGATTGGTAGCCTACTCTATCTAACTGCCTCACGACCAGACATAATGTATGATGTATGTCTGTGTGCTCGTTACCAGAATAACCTTAAAGAGAGCCATTTATTGTGTGTAAAACGTATAATAAAGTACATAAACGACACTCTTAATCTTGGACTTAGGTACACTAATGATACCTGTAGCACCATCATAGGGTATACTGATGCTGATTGGGTCGGTTGTACTGATGATAGTAAAAGTACATCAGGTGCCTGTTACTATGTCGGTAATAATTTAGTTGGTTGGAGTAGCAAAAAACAAAATTGCACATCTTTATCTACGGCTGAGTCCGAATATATAGCAGCTGGAAGTTGCTGTGCCCAATTATTATGGATAAAACAAATGTTGAGCGATTATGGAATTAAAGAAGATCAATTACAATTGTATTGTGACAATCAAAGCGCCATTAACATATCTAAAAACCCGGTTCAACACTCGCGAACTAAGCACATTAAAATTAGACATCATTTCATTCGCGAACTTGTTGAGACTAAGGAATTAGAAATTCATTACCTGCCCACTGATCTGCAACTTGCAGACATGTTCACTAAACCTTTGGACTATAACAGATTTCTATATTTGCGTAATTCTATAGGCATGGTATGCGCTGATTAAACTCTCGAGACTTTAAGTTTTACCCTTTGTCCATTTGAGACAAAATGGGGAAGAATTTTGAGTTTTATGAGTTCAATTTTTTGTTCACATTTCATCTAAACTGCTTGATCTTAGTGTGTATATTTGCAGGAATCTCTTCTACTGATTGTCTACCGTTTCTAGTGTAAAAATTTGTAAATAGTTGAGTTATGTAATTTTTGACTTTCTAGGAATTGGGTAGATAATATCTTTTGTATAGGACTAGGTTTTATTTTTTTTGGTTCCCTACGAGTTTTAAGCTAACTCAGAGGAGATTTTGTCTCATATTTCCAAAGGGGGAGATTGAAGCACCTTATACCTTTGACTTGCTTAAGTCTACATTGTATAAGTGCTCAACTAATTTGGAAATATTGACAAAATTGGTAGTCCATCCTAGAAACCAAAAAGCCTCAGAACTTATCTCTCTAAACCTCTTCAATGATCCATGATGGTATAAAATGAATCACACTACACACAATTATAAGTGCATAGATGTGTTCATATTGCTTAAAATTGAGTGTATGTTTAATTCCCCTTGAATTGGAGCTTTAAATAATTTTTGGGAATTTTTAAATATTTTTAGATATTTTTTAAACATTTTATAAATAAATGTTTTTATTAATAAAAGGGATTATAAAGTTTGTGGGGTTAATATACTATTTTAGAAACTTCATTTTTCACTGAAATGTTTGGTTGGGTACGATCTCAAAGCGCTAGAGACTTCAGGGTGATGTTTTGTAATTATTTTGACGCGCGTGTGAGAGCCACTAACCAGCCAACACTTGTCATCCTCCGGGTGAATGTATTTGTGTTTGTTATGTGAGAGGGATGGATGGATGTCTGCTGATCGTTGGATCATTCCTTATCAAGGGTCTGCATGTGTTCTTGGTTAATCCCGGTGCTATCCATTTGAACCAGTCAGAATTGTTTTAATCCACCGTTGTTTTATAACCTTTGGATCAAGTCAATGCTGGCATGACTTGATCTCAGCCCTTGATTTTCCTCGAGCATCCAGAACCTTCCCTCAGCCCTATATATACCCTCCACTTCTCAGCCTTAGAGAACTTTTGGGCATTCGTCTTTCTGAGAGAAAAAAATAAGAGAGAAGTGAGAGAGAAGAGAGAAAAGAGAAGAGAGAAGAGAGAAAGGGAAACCTGTTAGCCAAACCCTAACCCTAATCCTAAACAGTTCACCTTCTCAGAAACAAACCTTCGTATTTTCATATCCAAACACAACCTTGAGTGTTTGTGAAAGAGAGTGGTTTGTTCTTGTGTTGCTGTAACCTCATTATCTCTGATCTTGTACACAACTTAAACATTTGTGTGAAGATCTAGTTTCTCTTTCATAGAAACGTTAGATCTACATACTATATGTTATATTTTCACTAGATCTGCATTTTTATACTTGATTTAAGAAAATCTTACTGATTTGATTTTTAAAATATTTTCTGGTTTCTTTTCTTACGAAACTTAATCCTGACCTAGTTGGATTCGCAGTTGGAGGGTTTTCAATCTCATAAATGTTTTCAAAAGAGATTGATTAAGGTCTTGACCGATTTCTGAAGCAAGATCTCCGTGGAATCTGGGTTATCTTTAAAGGTCAAAAGGATTTGAGTTCTGTGAGAAAGAACTAAATAAAAATCACTGCATATAGACTTTATATGTAATTTACTAGGACTGTTTGTAAATATAAGTGTGTGTGAGTTCATGCATGTGAATAGGAATCACTACACTAACACTTAACACACTACTACACTGGAAGTGTTGTGTTTAAGATCTGAGATCATTGAGTCGACGTAAAGAAGCTAAAGCAAAGGAAGTTAGCAAACTGGAGAAACATCATCAACAAATCATATCTATCAGAAGTTAGAAGGACACCAAGGGGGTATATTCCTAAACTTAGAATAGGTTGATTTGTGTGCTTGCATGTTGTATAGTTTGTAACTAATTTTTGTTATTAGTGGATTTTTGCTTTTGTGACTTAGAAGTCACCGTGGATGTTTCCTCTGTTGGGAGAGGTTTTACCACGTTAAAATCGTTGTGTTGATTATCTTCATCTACTCATCTCATTCTATAAGTGTGCTGAATTTTTGAAACTGCCTTTGTTTTAAAAACTGATTACACAATTTTAATTACTCTCGTACATAAGTTTCTTTGTAAACACATCTTGTTTATAATTTTTATTTTCAAAAGAAAAGGGTTTCTCAAACAAACATTCGGAGTTGCTTATACAGTTTAACCTTGTGTTAAATGGCATTAGCGACTATTTTCAGAAACTCAGAATGACGGTCTTAGAATCCTTATATGATGTGATTATAACTATTCTTAATAAAGTGGAACTTGTAATGATGGTAAAGCATTTTGTGAGATCAGTTCCTTTAAATATGTTCCTAGAGAGAAAAAGGAATAGTTAAGTTAAATGTTGTAAAACTAAATTGGTGCAGCATTTTGTGAAATAAATTGCTTTAAAATATTTCCTAAAGAGAAAAAGGAACTGTGGATTTAAGGTGTGTAAAAACTGAATTGAAGTCTCATTATGAGAAACTTAGATATTTCTCTCATGCGAATGTGAACATTTAGTAGTGTCATTAATATTGCGTTAAGTTGTGCTTTTAGATTGAGAGGTGAGAATTCTTATCCTTATTTGTGAGAGCGAGTTACGTTCATGATTGAGGATAAAATATTCAACTATCATGCATTTTATTCACATGGTGATCATATCAAACCGGCCCCTAACCCATCTATATCTCTTTGTTTTGTATGAATTTTATATCCGCCCAGGTGCTCCACCGCAAGGACGCCCGTATTCACCTCTCCATCATTATTTTCTGGGAGCTATAACATATTACGGATGTTGTAGGATATTTGTTATAGACGCGTCTATCTTTTGTATTCTAGTTATGATCAATCTTCATATTCGGGTGTGTTACCTAAGGGTTGTACTTGTTTAATTTAATGTGATATTTAATTGTAATACTTGGTGTAACCTGTTTGTATTGGTCTGTTAACCGACAGCTTATTCGGTTATTACATTGTACTTTATTTTTATGCCATTATTCGTTTGTTTTGATATCCACCTTCTTTTCAAATTAGATTGTCTAAATAATTTTCCTTAAACTTATAATTTAAATTTGATACTCCGTTTTTTAAAATAATTGGTGGTTATCTCGTATTTTTATTTTAACGAGAGTGATGCTAAGAATGGACCATCTATGATTCCTGTAATTATTAGAGTATCGGGCTGGCCACCTCTTATTTTAATAAGCGAATTGTCACAAGGCACTCGATATTCAACATAAGGCAAGAAGTATCTTGGTCAAATTAACTTTCAATATACTTCTTGATTGATTGGTGTATTTTCTCATGTAGTTTATCGGTTAAAATATATGAATTGATGATAATAGGATGGGATTAAACCTTATACATGTAAAGGAAAAAATACGAATTGGATATTTAATAATTGAAAAAATTGATGTTAAACCCTCATATATGGAATAGAGTGTGTATTGAATTGGGTATTGGAATCCATGCTGTAGGGCCTTTATTTGATGGTCATTATAATCCAAGTGAAGAGCCTCAAATATGAGTATGATTAAATAGGACTATGGAATCAGAATTTGGATTAGATAGACTATGATGTTGGATTAAAATTTTGGATTTTAGGGATAAAATCTTGTGTTAATGGGGTCCGTTAATAAACCAAAATGGTGTATTGTGTCATGAAGAATCTAATTGTATGGTAATCTAAAGGGTTTAGTCATTGAGATAGGAAATTGAGTTGGGGGAATGAATCGTGAGGGAATTTGTAACAGGTCTGGTCTATTGCCTAGGTGCGAACCGATTCGGCCTCTCAGGGCAAATCGACTCGGATAGGGGCGAACTGATTTGGACCCAAGAGGTGAACTAATTCGATTTTTGGATCGGGTTAGGGTAGGATCGGAGAAATGTCCAGGTGATTTTTATGAACTCAAGAGAGTATATGGGAGGGCATCCAAGTGAACAGATAATTTATTAAAAATGAATTTGTGTCACTATTTTAAATGGAGAAATTAAAAATTAACTATATGGTTATTTCTTAAAGTGAGGTTAATAACATGCGATTAAATGGGACATCTTAGGGGTAAATATACGATTAACTAGCATAGAGGCCACGCGATGTGTGGGCGTCATTGTATAGTACAAATAGGTTTGAATATAATTAAGGTATTTTTATTATATTTAAAGCACAAATGTGTTCAAAGAGTAATGAGAGACATAATTAGCTCTATAAATGTGTTTCCTAAACTAATGTATTGTAATTTTGAAATCCCTCCAAAAAAATATGCAGGGAAAATTTTCAATATGTCTTCAGCATTCCAAGCTACTGTGCTCAATCAATCGGTAATCTCGATTCATTTGCTCTTGCAAAATAACGTTATTTTATGTAAAAAGATAAAGATGTTTTAGTTACTAACTTTCCATTGATATTAATGAGTTTTTTCCGTGTCATATATGAATACTAAAACCAAAAATGTGATGTACTAAAAAAGTTTTTCGTTTTGGATTTCCAATTACATGTATGCATACTCATTGTTGAAGAAAAGTAAGAACAGATTTATTTTCTCGTGAAGTGCGCAAAGAACCTATAGTTTAAAAAATCATAGATGTTGGAATATAAAACTAAACCTTTTGAGTTTATGATCGATTAATGTTTTAAATATTACTTAGGGAAGAGTACCTTGTTAATTTCAATCTTTTGGATGCCCGGTTATGTTGCCCATCGTCAACATCTTTGATGTCCGAATATTGAGACTTCGATTGTTGTGTGAACTAAATTTCCAATGATACCTCTCCAACTTGTTTGAGAGTATCTTCGCTTTCGTTAGTTGAACTGTTGCATCCTCCAATATATCATGTAGGAAAAATTGTTTATTTTTAACTTAGTAAGATTGATATTATAAACCAAAAATATTATAGACTTATCACGCAACAATTGTTTTTTGTTTGGACTCAATAAAAATGTGAATGAAAATCATAACATTATAAAAGAGTTATCTTACCAGAACTATGCATGAATAGTCCTTAAGATATGTTTCCTTAGAAAAAAGATGCCTGAAAAGTCGCTAGCATTTGCCTCCTTCTGGAACTATTTGTAGCATTCAACTATATAAATCTGTTTAATTTATTTTGTCAAGGAATCAACACCATGGAACATCAGGTTAATTGGTTATAGACAGAAACAAAGACTTGCCCTTATTACTGGTACATTAAAAAATGTCAGAATTGACTTTAATAAAAAAGTATATAACAAACCATGGACCTTATTAAAGTTTCAATCAATGCATTTTGGAATATTGTGGGGTAAACCAAAACTTAAACGTTCATGGTGTTGATCAGATAAAAAATGAGGCCTCTTAGCTACCTCATATTATGCTAATAGAGTTAAACTCAGTTGGACAACTAACAAATGATGGAGAGTTTGATATTATAGATCTACCACTTAGGTAGGTTATTCAATTTTCTCAAGATAAGCCAATTTTTTGAATCCTACAATCAATCCCACTATTCCACCCTAAGTTTCTTAAAATAGGGGGGATGGGAAATTTTTGGGTGGGTGCATTTATGGAAAAAGGTTGGCACATTAAGGTAAGACTTGTGCCCCAAGATGTTTAAATGTTTGTGTAAAATATAGTCATAAGAAAACTGATATTTATAGATTAAAAACATTTTCTGTCAAAAAATGTACAGAGGAAAATAAGTTTCCTCCATTTCTTTTTCTTTATTCCCTTCCAAGAATATATAAAAAGAGTGTTATTTCAAAACTATCAATCATCGACATGATGATTTTAAATAACTTTTCTGCTTTAGATAGTAGCATAGCAATAATTTTGTCAACCTATTTTAATTGTAAAAAAATATATAACTCTTGGTTAGGTTAATTTAATTCATTAAACTTTTGCTTAGTTTTTTATTTCATTAAACAAACAGACTTAATAGTCCTTTCGACATCTAAATTTCGCATAGGACTGAAACGAATCAACAAACACAAAATCAAAACTATTAACACGACTAAAGAGTTTAAAGCTATCAAGCCCTATATAAAAAAAATTATTGAATAAATATAGAGTAATATAAGATAAAAGCGTAATATGATACACCTTTAAATTCTTACATAATTAAAGTTGTCCCTCCTCCCATATTTCATTGTTAACAACAAACAATATAGGGCTTGGCAAGAAAAGAAATGATTCATTTGGTGTTTTTAACAAACAAAACTAAACCATCCATTTTAGTATTTCAAATTTAAGTCCTATATTAAAAATAAAGCAATCAAAAAGCCAACATAGAAATATGAATATATCTTTGTGTCTGGTCAGGTGTTGTTTAATAGATCATTTAAGTCATATCAAATAACGATATCATTGAACGGTTCATAAATAACAAATTCAAGTGACTAAAAGGCTAAAACTAAATAGATAACATAAATCTAACATGTCACTAACAACGAACCATCTAACACAAAATGAAAAACTATTAAGATGATTGAAAAGTTTAAAAATATGAAGCCCAATATTTGTCACTATTTTTAAGAACTCCTTGACAAATGCGTTTACGTATTGTTTAAAATTTGTTTTGACTGAGAGGGTGATGGGTGGAATTCAAAATACAAAAGTAAGGGAATGTGTCATTCGTTTGGATGATCTAATTATTGGAGTGACGAAATATAAGAAGAGTCACATGGTTGTAAAAAGAGTCAGCACTGCACATTTAAGATCAGAAGAAAGAAGAGTTTGTGCAAACTGATAAATCCTAAAATAAGAGTAAAAAGAGGTTGTGAAATGTATTTAAACACCAAAATATAATTTATAAATTTTATCAAACTTATGACAATCCAAATTCTCATATACATATTTTGCCCAAATTATACATACACAACTATCACTTGAACATTTTATAAAACATGTGGACAAAAATCATATATAATTATAAGCCTGAGCTAAAGAATAATTCATAAATTGTATTAAACATAGCAATGAAAATGGTATGAAAAGTAAATCGGAAATAGAAATGATAAATACCCTTTTCTTCGTAATAGAAAAAGGGTAAAAATCGTACCCAATAGATTATATGAAAATGAAATGAAAGAAACAATTCATAATAACATGTTATTTCATAATAGTAAAAGGGAAAATATCACATTAATTGATTGGCGAATTTAACGTAAATAAAGAATATGAATTTTTATTTGAGGAGAACAAAAAAAATAAAGACAATAACACAGATATTCTCTTGAGAGAATATCCGTGATTAATGATAGATAACAATATTTTTTACTACTAGAATAGACCATAGAATAACAAGTATAAAAGACAGTCAATGGACAATTACATTTACAGATGTAAATTGAATGATATACCTAGTTGCTTTTCTATGGCATTATGTGCACGGGCAGAACAAAGGGGGCAATTGAAATGACAAATTCAGCAAAACCCACTCATCACATGTGAAAAAACATTTGTAGTATTAAATAAGGTGACACTTATGAAACTCAAACAAACATTATAAATGATGTTAAATCACACAACAAATCCTAGCATATATGTAGGTAAATTTGAATAATAGATTAAATATATATTGGTAGAGATGAACAGCAAAAGACTAAAGACTAAACACTGAAATGTTGTCTTAAAAGAATGGCATTAGAATAAATGTATTATTACGTACAAAACCTCCTCTCAAAAATATGATTCATTCGCTCAAGTGCATACAATATTCTTTGATCTCTGAGCTCCCTACCTTCTGGTGTGAAGGTGTCCCTCACGAAAACAAAAAAATTAGGGAAATGCTTTGTGTCCCAAACAACTCCCCCAAATCCTCCCCCAAATAGCATTAAGTGTTATACCTTGCGGTATGGGTCCCTCCAGGGCACAACTTATTAATGCTATTTGGGGGAGATTTGGGAGATTTATTTGGTACGCATAGCACCACTCAAAAATATTAATTAGGGAAAGCTTTCCAAAGCATGAAGACTTGTCTTAAGAGATAATAATGAAATTCAATCCTTTAAAAGAAAATAATTAAAAAGAAAATTTTGAATGATCCAAAGTATTCAGCCAGCTAACTAGAAGATTGACTTAAATATATTCTAATGGGGTGGGTGTTCTTGGTAGGAAATCATCTTGGACATGAAAGTAAGGTAGCATTGTCAATTTACAAAATAGGTAAGAAAATTAAATTGAGTAAGGCAATTGAATACCTACTAGATGACCGAGTGTATGACATCTGCATACTTGATCGCCAAATTAAATGACATACACCTAGCAGGAAAAATTGCATAAAACTTTACTATGCTCCTGGGTATCTAACCGATAAGATCCTCGTGGTTAATCACCGTGACCATCATCAATGCCACCGTCTCCAACCCCAAGGAATACCCCCACAAAGACGATCCTATAAGTGGACCCATTTTCTATCCAAAGCCTCTTCAAATTCTCAAACTCCTGATCCAACATCCAAGTGGCCTACTTTAAAAGACCATAATGAACATACCCCCCCCCCCCCCCCCAAATCAAATGCTTGCATCCCAATCTTGTTATCAAGAAAGGGCTTATAATCACTCTCTTTGACTAATTAAGACCTCGTATGGCAAGAACGATTTCATGATGTTCGTGGACGGCATAGATGACATAGAAAGGCACGTGGATTTGGGTTTGTTAGTAGGTGATGCGCTTGATGACCCAGTCTGGGTTGAGGCGGAAGCCTTCGTGGGGTGAGAATTTGGGGTGGTGAAGGTCTTCTTCATAGACACGAGGATGACACGACATATGCGAAGGATGGGGTAGAATCCGTCTAGGGTGGCGGTCATCAGACCCGATGTAGGTGCATTGTTTCCAACCCCACCGGAGACAACCTAGTACAATACACATGTGACCCCGCAACCCACTGATATGTGGTTTTAGTTATTAAGAGACAAAACTTACTTGTTTTTAAGGTGATGGGATTTATATATGTGATGAGAGGGAATACCAGTAAGGGAGATTCATGTGAGAGGTAGTTGGAGGAGGGAATGGTCATCGTTTGAATAGAGGACGTACGGTGAGGAATAGGAGTCATCATTGAGAGAGATGATGTACATGAGATGTTTAGGAATGTCTCACTTTAATTTTCGTCCTTTGAGTTCTTATTGATACATGGCGCGGTTGATATTCTACTAGTAAATGAATTGTATTAATTATCATTAAAGAGGGTTGTCACTGGAATTAATTACAATTTATACCTATAATACTATCATATTATAGGTATAATAAGGATTACCTATACCTATTGTGTGGTAAGAATATGTATTTATTTATTTTTGTAGACATACCTATGTTTGGTTGGGATTAATTGCCCTTTGGGACCATTACATGCATCGGCACTAATGCGCTCGGTGTTGTGTAGGTCATTAATTTAGGTACTACGTAGCAGCTCCACTTACGAGAGTAGGTGTAGATGTTGGGATCCATTATCACCATTGGTTATGGACCGTACAATGGTTTACTCCGTAGGGACCACCCCACTTGTATGTGTTTTGTGATGTCCATTTGGATGAGGGACATCTTCAGACTTATCGATAGTGAACAAACGGGATGGTAAGGGTAGATGCCCTTAGGTGTCATATATATAAGGACACAGACACACACACACATACACGCGCACACACACACACACACACACACACACACACTCACACACACACATATATATATATATATATATATATATAATCATATAATCATATAAATTAATTGAGCTTAATTGTCCACGTGAGGTGTATAATAGATGGTTATGTTACTTTTATGGGTAATATCATTGGGGTACTTTGAGAACTAGGAAAACATGTGTAGACAGCTAACATCGGTATCTGAACTATGCTAGATGCATTGCGTGTTCATTATTTTTACGGGTATTAGTCTTTCACATTTAGGGACTTGAGTTAATATGAGTGTAGTATTTCACTTAGATGAGGGTTGAGATACTTATCTCATGCGAGTGTTGATGGGCGGTATATACATTGAATTGACTTTATTATTGCATCTTAATTTTTGTAAGTTAATTCTTGCAAGTCTATGGCGCTGACCCAAATTATAAAATGGTTTCTCCTCCCAGGGTTACCTAGACAGGGATAGCAGGACTGACGTGTTATCAGATTTGCGATCATATATTCCTCATCAAAGACCATTTTCTTGATTCTAGTGTATGTTGATATTTCCCTTCAATTATTCATTTTGGATATTTTATGGCATAATTTTAGAGTTTTTTATTATTCATTCGTTTTAGAGAGTCGTATTTATGTTGGGTTTTATTTTATCTGGATGCTGAGGTGGGATTTAATATTATTTCGGTTATTAATTTAATCAATTTTATTAAGCATATGGTTTTAAAATATAAATGTTTTAGCTTCAACCCACCATTAAACTGGATTCACCCATACTATTGCATGTAGAATCTTCAAAACATCACTGATAACTTCTTCAAGCCATTCAGAGCTCCTTCACTAATAAATTTATATGCCAAGTTTCACGAGTATATTCAATTGTAACTCTTCACTGAGGGGCTTCTTTGTGAAGCACAAAACTAATTGGGTTTCAAAAAAGAGAAAAATGTTTGCAAGCTCCACCATTTTATATTGAAAACATAATTTAATCAAGTAATCAGGTTTGTGTTCGTGTGTGTATGTATATATATAGGAAGTATCAAGGGGATCGACTTTAAAAAATGACTTAAATATGTTGTGACACCCCGCCTAATTAAACATCGGGTGATCAGGCCTTTATTAAATTAAAACAGGTTTCTCAAATGGTTCATTCTTAGCATCACTGTCGAAAACTTTTTAATTACTAATACCCTAAGTAAAATTAGACCGGTGCCAAATTTTATCTTTCTTAAAACAGATAAAACAACCATGCGGAACAACGTAAAAATAATCATGTACTATAACCCAATCAACAAAGTAAAAGTACAACAGAACAAAAGTATTACCGAATAAACCATCGGCTAAAAATCCCAAACAACAATAGAATAACCATTAGTTTGAAACTAACATCTGAGACTAATACCGGACAACAAGTCAATGCATAGAAGAGTGTGAGATCCTGTACTAGATCTGAATGAGAGATATCGTCTAGTCAAAGTCCTGTAAGCATCTACCGTGCTACAGCTCTGAGTCTCTGGAATGGAATCATCATACATGGCATCCCTGTGGCTGGACACCTAAAAGGTTTTGTAAATATTTTATAGCAAGAGTTAGTACTCAAAACATTTTGAAAATATTTAGCAAGCGTTTATCACAATATAAAATGCGGTTATTGATTGCACATGTTAGGTTCTCGTACACTCTCTTGAGTTACTCACCCCTCATCTTTTGTGCACACCTAACGTTCTAAACTTAGTTTATTTAGCCATACCTCCCAAGCTAACTAAAACCAAAGTAGTCAACTGAACTTATTTGTACCCAAGTTCCAGTACCGCCCATACAGTACAACCGTTTCACTAACATCTCACGTATGTTAATTAATTATCAAGTAACACTTCATCTATGTTATTTTTCAAGACTTCCCATTTAGTTTCACTACTAAAATTACTACAATTCTCACAATTGTTGACTTCCCACTTGTGCAATTAAGTTTCGCTACTTGAATTACTAAATAGATTTTCTCTATCTAAAGATGCATTTCGTAATTAAGTTTCACTACTTAACTTACCAATTCAGTATGTATCTTTAAATACATAATATATATCAATCTACTAATACACAGAAGTAGAATATCATCAAGTATATATATTCACACACAATATATACTAAATATCAGTCATTACTATTTTGTCCTTTTTACACACGTAAAGGACTCTTGGTTCGGAATGATTCATCGACCCCAAGTAAGAATTGGTTCGGAATGATCCATCGACCCCAATTATTTTAAAAATATATATATATACACATATTCTGGTTCGGGACTCTCTCATCGCGACCCCAGTTCAAAGTTTGGTTCGGCATTTCTCATCGACCCCAAACCCAAAATAACTTTATGTTAGTTCGGAATGTCTCATCGAACCTAACATAATTAATTTAGGTATAATCTCCCTACCTAAAAGATCACATAATTCAGTAGGTACACGCCCAACCTATTAATCATATACGTACGTAATATTTTAATCTCATATATCTACCGTACAATATTCGCTTTACGATTTATCTCATTAATCGTATTTATTTGAGTATTCACACAACTCTAAGGGTCCTAGTTACCCCTCACATATAATTTCAGTAGTTCTTTCTTACCCTACTGGTCTATTACTTAAAATTGAATTTACTTCGCCCCGTAACTCAATTTCCGAAATCTCCGATACTCTACTAAATCGGATTATTCTCCTCGGTCCGTAATCCAAGCCCTACACCCAATGGCCTTATTGGACCTCAACAATATACCTACTGGTCTTATTCTTACTCCCTAATAAGTATAATGTAAATCCTAGAATACTCATTCATTCCCGAACTCAACGAAGGATTAAACACAAAATTTTCAGAGAACAGCTTTCGTCGATCGATCGACGGCTGGGTTCGATCGATCGATCGAACAGGGGCAGACGCAGTCTTCTTCTTCGTTAAGATTTTTCCTCCATTAACAAGTCTCCAAACTCCATTATAGTCCACCAAACTTTAACCCAATGATCCTAACATATTTCCACATATACTAGGACAGTTTTTAACGTGTCAAATACATCAAAACTCCAATTACTTTAAAGAATTAATGCATTAAAACCCAGAATTTCTTGAAACCCTAGTTATGGTGTTCTTCCCATATTATCATTCAAAATCCAGATTTTTATTCCGAAAATCATCAAGTCTAATATGAATATTAATTTTCTACATAGTTTAAATCATTCTACATGCGATTCCTATCCCAACATGCATAAATATCATCTTTCTCCAATCAAAATATTGATTTAAACAAAACTATTCAAAAACCCTACACATGGGTATTATAACTTCGTAATTTTCAATAAACAACTTGCCTTATGATCAGTAGGGTCTGATTTCGTGGTTCTTGTTGATGATTGATGATCTTCATCCCTCAATCCTCCTTCCCCAACAAGTTGATGGTAGGAATCCCTTTGAATCCTTCCCAAATCTTCTTTTTGCTTTAGAAAGTTGTGCCTCTCTTCTCTCTAATGGTATTGGTGTTGTCATGGGTGTTCTAACCCTAATTCATCTATCATACGGCTGATATAAAACTCTCAATTTCGTAGGTCTCCATACCCTCTTATGTTAAAAGACTAAAATGCCCCCGAACGGTCTCGGTTTAGCCCAAAATTACCTCGGGACTCAACTAGTACCCCCGGGTATACTATTTTGACTAATTTGACCCTTTCGGACTCTTTGGTGATCTCTAAATTATCATTTGAGTCACTTAGAAAAAATATTATTCGTTCTCACCCCAATGCGGTCTATACGCGATAAGTAACTATTTACCACTCGCACTAAGTAAATAAAATGATGCAATATATACCGGTATCTATCTTTCGATTTAAATAAAACTCTTTAAATTACTACTCTTACGTAATTTAAATCAAGCCGATATTTTCTCATTTAATTCTCCAATCTAATTAAATGGAATATTTGGAATATTCAGAAGTACGAGGTATTACATACTTCCCCCCTTGCAAAGGAATTTCGTCCTCGAAATTAGGATGAGGCTGGTATTAAGGCTAAGGACCTTAAATATAATTGCACCCTCTAATACCCAATACCAAATCATAACATCCTAACGGTCGTCCCAAGCACGTGACCATTTCATTATAATTTCTTATCGCCTGTTACCCATGCCGCATATATCATAATTAAGTTCCACTACTTAATTTCTCATCGATTTTCCCAATCCAACGTTAATTCTTAAAATTAAGTTTCTCCTTACTTAATTTACCCATTTGATGTATATCTCTATATAACATCTAAGTGTCTACTATCACTCATAAGTAGAATATTATAAGGTATATATTTCACATACAATATATACTTTTAAGGAAAATTGGTCCAGCAAAAATCATCGGCCCCAATAATCCTATCATTTACATTGGTCCGGGAATTCCTCGACCCCAAGGTAAATGTAATGCACATGTCGGTTCAGACCTTCCGTCGATCCCAATATTTATCATCGATTTGGTTCGGAAAATTATCGACCCCAAATCGATCCCCCCTGTATTGGTCCGGAATATCATCGACCCCAATACAGAGATTAAGCACACTTACTATCACACATAAGTAGGAAAAATCAATAGGTATATATATCTTACACATAACATATACTACCAATACTTATTTTATAATCACCCCCCTTCTATAACACTTTTGGGGTTATTGGCTCGGAATTCCACCTCGATCACCAATAGTTATTAATTACTTGTCTCGGGATCACATCTCGAGCACCAGTATATGTATATATATCTCATTGCACATGAGTAGACAATTTGTGAGCCATATATTTCACATTTCATATACCTTAAAATGTCACACTCCAATAGAATGTCCTCATACCATGCGTTAAGGACTAAAAGTTCAAAATGTCTCCTCGAACCACACCCAAAGTACATGTATTGTTCGTAATCGGAACTCATGAACCTAATCCTCATGTACAGTTCATATAGGCACTCACACTACCTATAAATATGCTCATATAGGTACACATTCAACCTATGAATTGATCAGTGGGCTTCCCCAAAATTCCACTATCATAAGGGCGTATCGTCATTCCTTCTCACTAACATTGAGTCGTAGGTAACACAACGTACTCAAAATAAAACTTTATCTCTATTCCTTCCTGACCGTCTCTCACAGGGTGTAATTTTAGGATTTCATCCTGATTCACAATCATGTAGGGCGGCACCGTGCACTCTCCCTTTTTAACTACATACTAATCCATCCTGGTCACCCCATTTCGCTACCCCCAACGAAATGTTGGCTTAATTATGATGTTCACAATCCATCAATAATTTATAAGTCTTTCTCCTCATTCCATCATTGGGAATGTAGGTTCACTACCACATTCCGGTTGCTCATTTCGAGTCTATCTCGCTCTATTAACTAGAGGTGTATCTGGAGACAATCTCACTATGTCTCTCCTCAACATCGCTTCCCACTTACGTCATCTTTCCTCAAGTGGTACTCTATTCCCCTTTTTCTCCGGGTTTATTATACTTTACAATCCGTGCACTCTTCGCAATTGGCGCACTTTTGGGGGTTGGTTACTTTATAAAAATCAACATTTTAGTAACACTTAAGTCACTCACAACACTCAGTCAAGTAGCACCTTGCGCTACTTCTTCACCACAGTTAGGTCTCCCATATCAAGAGATAACCTTTGAACGGTTTCCCACCGACTTTCATCCCATAGGGTGTGCTGGATCTCTCAGCACATATAATCTTGGATTATCGTCAATCTCCCATGACGTTCAACCCATTTCATCGATACGACTTGTTTCCTATTTTCCCCACTGTCGTACAGAAATATTCCGCATCCCTCTATCTCGGATGTCTAAGGAATCCAATTGACTAGGGCGCCCATACACCCTTTTCTCCGTGCACATTTGTAAAAACATTGCAAATGTCGCACCCGTATCATGCTTTTCTTCAACTCCTGCCTAGTCTACATTATCGCTAGTTTTTTATTTTATGTTATACACCCATTTAACATTTCTATAAGATTGATTAAGTGGTTTCATAAATAATATGAATTCAGATATTCAAATAATTTATTAGATTCCTGAATAGTGATAAAAAAATTAATACAAAAATACTTTATGTGCTTTTAAAATTTAGTTTTAACCATGTTGTACTTGTCGCCTTTGACATAATGAGATAGTTCATTTTTTAGTTGTGATTTGCTCCTTCTACATACTAAACTTGAAATTTGCGTATTGAAGATAATTTTCATATTAGGTGAAATGTTTTATGATATTTTTCTATCGATGCCATGAAAGAACAAGGGGATTTTTTGTTCAAACTCATGAAAATAACTTTTTATTTGATCATAGAGATACAATCAAAACATATATATAGATCTTAATGTTTTAGGTTTTTTCAAGGTTTTGTAAATTGATTGTTCTAATTTTTTTACATGCAAAACAAATATTCCTATTAGATACATGTATTTATTCATTCGTGTACGCATCCGATGATTTATGTAATTAATCATTGGGTTGGTTGAGTTTCTTTCAAATTTGTTAAGTGTGTTTATGCTATTTGAATTTATTATAAGGCTTTCGTAATTGATTTTTATATTCGTTTTTCAGTTAGTTACTGAAGAAAATGGTTTATATTTACGTGTTTTTAAACATATATGCATGTTCCTTACTATATGAGCTTCTTAGCTATTAGATTATTTTTTTAATATGTTTTTTTATGTTTGATCAAGAAATTGAATTTATAATTCAGATTAGTATTAAACTCACACTGCCAATGGGACATTAGTCAGATTATTGGTCAAGTTTTTTCATTCACATTTAATGAAGTTGGAAACTTGATCACTTTATATCGAGGCATGGAAAACCTGCGTGGTAATTATTTTTAAACATAGGAAGGTAACTATATGATTCTTAATTTGAGAAATTTGGGAGTAGATGTTCTTGTTAACTTAAGGTGAATATAGTTTTGTATGAATCTTGATGTGTACTTAAACTCTTTCATGTATATGCATACAACATACTTAGCGTTGATATTATACTCTTTGTTATATTTATGTTACCATATGTGTTTAGATTATTCATAACGAGTTATAATAATTATTATTATTATCTAATTATAATGTGCCCGTGCATCGCGCGAGTTGTATGCTAGTACATATTTTGTGGTTCTTTAATCGGGATTAATGTCCATCCAAGCGGGGATTGTATTTAACGTTACAAGTTTGAGACAGTTATGCCAAGTTACCCTATTTTTATAGGGTGGTAAAAAACATGACAATTTCAAATTCCTTGGAAAGCTAAGATGCATATCATTCTAATGGTATATGGCTCATAGTGAGATTCAAAGTATATAGGTACCAACAACCATTTGAAGTCAACTTAATATTTTTAGCAGAATAGTTTAATTCAATGTACCTAGTTATGTTGGATGAGGTGTCATTTAATATTATATGTTTCCTACATTCCTTATTAATCATTATTGATCTACTTACTGCTGGAGGGTTGTTCCAAGCACCTATATACGGGATGGCCATGTATGAAGTAAAAACAACTTGATTTGATAATATAAATAGGATTTTGTCTTTAGAAGTGGATTCTTCTTCTTTTTCTCTTAGACCGTTGGTGGATTCCAATTGATGCTTTGGTGGACTTTCTTGAAGATTGGGTGTGTTATCTGAGTTATCATTTGTGTTATCTCCTTTGATTCCATTAACCCGGTGTCAAATTGGTATCAAATCTTTAGTTGTTATGGCCAACCGAAGTCTTCATGTCCCGAATGTTAATGCATCGGTATGGGAATAAGAGTTGTGTGACATCAAAATGGATGACTTGAGGAGATAAGTGAAACAACTCCAGTAGTGTTGAGGGCGCTTTGAAGCTCAAAATCTTAATTAATTGCATCATCATTTTGAGGATGGATTGCATTACAATGAAGAGAAGATTAACGCTTTTTAAATGCATGTGCACAAGCGTAAAAAAAAATGAGGATCCTTTTAATCATGGAGGTGGAGGATATCAGTCCTATTACGGTGATTATGTCAAGGTGGAAATTCTAGAATTAGAAGGTCAAATGTATGGAGATGAATTCATTGATTGGCTTAACACAACGGAGAGAATATTTTACTATCTTGAAACCTTAAAAATTAGAAAGGTAAAGTTGATTTCTATAAACTTGTTGGGGTATGAATCAATTTGATGGGAACAATCAATGATGTAATGTTAACGTGAATGTAAAATCAGGATAATCACTTAGGAGAAGATGAAAAAAAGTTAAAGAATAATTCTTTCTTAATCAGTACTTACAAGATGTTTTTCATAAGTTTCACAAATTTAAGCAGAAAGAGTTGTCTGTATAGGAGAGTATTCAAGAGAGTTTGATCATCTCATGATGCATTGTGATGTATCTAAGTTGGAGGAACAAACCATTGCACATCATCTTAGTTCATTGAGGTCTTAAATTTCAAATGTTATTCAATTACAACCTTATTTGACTTACAACAATATTTTAAGATGACAATGAATGTGGATAGACAACTCAAGGAGAAAGCTAGTGTTCGAGCATGGAGTTGTAATGAAGGTTCTAACTAGGCGAGTATCTCTACTTCCAAGCCTTCGAAGACATATTTCAAGGTACCATTAAATCATGATTTGAAAGGTAAATCCATTCAGTTCGGTTATTCAAATTCCAATTTCACCATTGTTTTAAATGTCATGGTTTTTTGCATATTGCATTCGAATGTTCAAATCTTAATATTGTGTCGTTTGTGGAAGAGGATGTTAGTGAAGATATGGATCATATTTCTAGTGATGAAGATGAAAGTGAGGGTGGAATTATTTATGTGAACTAAGGTTAATATCTTATTTCTTATAAAAATTTAAATACAACCCATGGTGAGGAGGATCAATGGCTTTGAAATAATATATAGCATACATGTTGTACTTCTTGTGGAAAGATGTGCAATATTTTTGTTGATTGAGGTAGTTGTTAGAATGTTTTAGCCTAAAATATGATGGAGAAAATAAAGCTCAAGATGGAGGAACACCCATAACAATAGAAGTTGTCATGACTTAAGAGGGAAATGAGGTAAAAGTCCACAAAATATGTTTACTTTAATTTTCAATCGGTAAAGTTTATCAACATAAAATTTGGTGTGATGTTGTACCTATGGATGTGTGTCATTTACTACTTGGAAGACCTTGGAAGTTTGATAGAAATATGTTACGTGATGGGTTAAAAAATATTCAAACTTTTCGTACGGATGGAGTTATTTTATATCCATCGAAGCCCGATGGCTATAGTGAACCATCAAGGGGAAATGCGAATCACTTACTTTCAAAGGAAGAATTTGTCAAATAAATGGAAATATATGGAAATGTTTTTTTTTCTTGTTGCAAAGAAGGAAAATGATGAGAGGATTGAAGTCATAATCAACTTACAACCTTTATATACTGAATTCCAAGACATGGTCCCTGAGGGGATTCCATTTGGCCTTCCGCTGATGCAAGACATTCAATATTGCATTGATTTTATTCCAGGATATATGATTCCAAACAAAGCAGCATATAGAATGAATCTTAAAGAGTATGAAGAGCTCTAGAGGCAAGTGAATGAATTCTTACAAAAATCTATGTCTCGAGAAAGCATGAGTCCGTGCGTTGTTTCGGTGTTACTTATTCCCAAGAAATATGGTTCTTAGAGGCTGTGTGTTGATACTCGAGTAGAAAATAACATCATCATGAAGTTCCACTTTCCTATTCCTCAACTTGATGATATTTTTGAACAACTTTGTGGGTAGAGGTATTTTTAAAAATTATTCTTCAAAATGGATATCATTAGATTCGCATGAGACTAGAGAATGAGTGGAAAACTAATTTCAAGACACGTGATGGATTGTTTAAATGGATGGTGATTCCATTTGGTCTTTCTAATGCCCCGAGTACATTTGTGCATCTCATGAATTACATATTCAATCCTTATATTGGTAAGTTTATTGTGGTTTACTTAAATGAAATTCTTGTGTATAACAAAGATCGAATTGAACACTTCGAGTATCTTCAAATCATTCTTAACGTATTAAGACAATAGAAGTTCTATGTCAATTTGAAGAAGTGTGACATTTTGACAAAAATCCTTATCTTTATTTTTTTTAACTCAAGTGATGGAGTAAAAGTAGATCCAAACAAAGTGGAGGTAATTACTAGTGGGCATGTTCCTAGTTTGATTCATAATGTATGAAGTTTTCATGGTCTTGCATTTTTTATTAAATATTTGTGAAGAATTTTATCATTATTTTTTCTCCTATTACTTAATGCTTAAAGAGAGATTCATTCCAGTGGAGTAATAAAGTGCAGAAGAGTTTCGAGCTTATTAAAGAGAAAATGGTGGAAGCTCTCGTTCTTTCTCTTCCAAATTTCAAAAAGGTATTTAAAGTTGATTGTGATGCATTGAATGTGGGGATTGGTGTTGTGATAAGTCAAGGTGGAAAGCATATTACATACTTTGGTGAGAAGTTAAGTAATATTCGTAAAAAGTATTCGACTTACGACAAGGAGTTCTATGTTATTGTGAGGACTTTGGATAAGTGGAGTCACTACCATATGTCAAAAGATTTCATTTCATTTTCATATCATGAAGAGATAAAGTACATCAATGGTCAACACAAACTTAATTTGAGCCGTGCTAAGTGGGTGAATTTTTTGCAAGCATATACTTTTCATATCAAGCCCAAATATGGTGAACAAATTAAGTGGAGGATGCATTGATTCAAAGGCATTCCTTGATTATGTCCATGAAAATGAAAGTTTTGGGGTTCAAAGTTTGAAAATAACTTTAAAAAGATGATCCTTTCTTTGATTGGATTTCGGAAAAGTGCGTGAATGAGTCGTATTAATATTTTTTGTTGCATGACGGCTATATTTTTAGAAATAATCAATTGTAAGTCTCGGAGTGCTCTTTGAGAGAGGCTATTATAATCGAAGCTTATGGTGGTGGGTTGGTGGACAATTTGGAAGGGACAAAACTCTTTCTTCTATTAAGGATAATTTTTACTGGCCGAAGATGGAATGTGTTGTTACAAGACATGTGGAGAGGTGCAGAACTTTTCATATTGCAAATAGTCATTTTCAAAATTCAGGCTTGTATCCTCCTTTGCCTATTTCATTAGCACCTTGGGAAGATGTGAGTTTAAACTTTGTTGTTGAGTTGCCTAGAACTCAAAGTAACGAAGATTTAAATATAATGGTTATTGATCACTTTTTCAAGATGCTCATTTTCTTCCATGCAACAAAACACTTAATGTTTCTCATATTGCTGATCTTTATTTTCAGGAAATTGTTAATTTTCATGGTATTCTAAACACCATTAATTATGATCGTGATTCGAAGTTTCTAAGTCAATTCTAATGCACTTTGTGGAGAAAACTTCGTACTGATTTGTAGTTCAATTAATCTCATCACCCGCAAATTGATGGAAAACCAAAGATGTGAATCAAAGTTTGGGAAATTTATTGAGGAGTTTGGTGGGAAATAATATACAAAAGTGGGATCTTGTCCAAGTACATTCTAAGTGTGCTTACAATAGGTCTTCGAATCAAATTGCGAGCGATAGTCCTTTTAAAGTTGTGTATGTCATAAAACCTATCACCCCGTTGAATTTAACTCTACTTTTGACCTATAACACCCCGTATATTTTTGCAATTAGAAATTAATTAATTCAGTGATTTTTGGAATTTCATGTGTGCCGTAATTTAGTGGGATTAATATTTTCTTATTGATTAAAATATTAATCGATAGAGGTGATGACAATGTTTATGGGAGATAATTACTAAGTGGATAGTGATTTGTTATTTTATGTGATAATAGGTAATAGTGACGTGACTGTGTTAGACCTCAATCGATGGTCGAGTGTAGACTATATGAAGTTGAGATGGGAACTCATGTTATAGTGACTCGTATGATAATTTTGAAACCATGATTGATTCCTGAAGGGTCAAAATAGTTAGAATAGTGTACGTGGGTGTGCTGATTGGGTTCCGGGGCTATTTTAGACCAAACTGGCACCAAATAAGGGTGTTTCGGTCATTCGGGAGTTTGTGGTAGATGGAACTCCAAATATTTGAGAAGTATATTATCCCATTTGAGTTGGAGACAAAGGTTACAACACCTTAGAGAGATAGGAGGCCATAAAGGATGAACATGAGATGGAATCTAGGCTTTCCTACATCGTTTTGCACCACGTACATCGCCGGAATTGATATCGGGGCCAGGGAAGAACAACTCCATCATCAATCAACAAAAATTAGAACTTCTGGACCAAGGCAAATATTTATCTCTAACTTTATTTAATCATGATATAATACCCATGATAGTGTAGGGTTAAGATTAGATGAAAACATGATTTGGGAATGTATTTTGGGGTTTTGATTCTTGCTTTGTTGGGAATCATATTAGAATCTAATTTCCTGATATTTATAATTTGAAATTCAATTTTGAAGATGCAAAAATATGGAATCTTATTGGGTTCTTGGTTAAAGAACATGAATCTTGAATAAGTTAGGGTTTTGTTGATGAACATAATACAACAATCTCTTAGAAATTTTGATGTTATTTTAAACATGTACCATTTTATTTATTCATTCCTAGATTGGATTTTATTTCAATATTTCATTTGGGCATGTCTCCCCTTCAGACTATTCAGTATTTTAGTTATTCAGTATTTACCAGACTTGGTTTTAATTACTTTAAACTTGTAGATGGATTTTGATTTAGGAACCAGTGGTTTATTCAGTATTATTTTATTCAATGATTTATCATATGATGTGTTAGACAATATCATTGTGTGGACGGTTTATAATATTTTATTTAGCTGACTGTTGTATGGTTAATGAAAGATAAAATTTTAACACCAGCTAAATTTAACATAGGTGGTTAGTAATTTAAAAAGAACGTTTTCAATAGTGATGCTAAAAATGAATCAGATGAGATTTGTTTGTTTTAATGAAGGACTGATCACCCATGGTTAGAATAAGCGAGGTATCATAGATAGTATCAAAGCATCAGGTTCTAGTGTCCATAGGATCTACACGACTTACTACGATTTTAACATAGTGTTATTTGACGTAGAGCCCTATTATTAGGACTGTTGCATTCATGATTATGCATTTCGAGATTTATGTTCTTCCACTATAATAATTGTATAAATTGTGAACTCATACAATCCGATCTATTTTCAGATGCTACCCAAGAGAGGATGACCATCGAGATCAGTGGCGAGAGCTGAAGAGGGGGAGGCCGAGCAGGAGCCACATCCACCACAACCATAACTACCACAAGGGACAGTGATAACAACAAAGGTGGCAATGATAGTGGCATATGCAGTTAATATAGCAATTCCTGTCATGGCTCATAATTTTCCTCATATTCAATAGCCACTGCAACTAGTGGCACTAGTTGTCCAAGCCCATCCGAGGCCATTGGAGTGGCAGGGAGTTAGTGAGGCTTTTCACCCACTAGAGTTTCAAGGGAGTTCAGATATAAATGCAGTGTGTCAGTGGAAGAAGGACATTCAGCGCCACCTACACATGGTAGAGTGTAGCGAGGTGCATAAGAGAATGTTAGAAGTTTTAGGCTGGTAGGAATAGCGTTATAGTGGTGGGAGTTAGTTACCACTGTGGAGGAGAGGCACATGATGCCAATTGCGTACTTCTGAATGAAATTCAACTTCAAATACTTTTCGCCAGCCGTTTAGACAAAGATGAGGAAAAAGTTCAATGAGGTAACTCAGGGAGATCGTTCGGTAGCTGAGTACGAGGAGGAGTTCATTCGTTTACCTAATTTTATTCCAGACGAAGTGAACAATGAGGAAAGGAAAAAGGGGAAGTTTATGGATGGTTTAACCTGGAGGATTAGGAAACACTTGATTGGCAACCCCGCATTGGTGACTTACATATACGTCGTCAATGCCGCACTTTTACACTGTCATGACCACCACTTCCTTGTGAAGAAGAGAAAGAGGGGAGGTGAACCTAGCCAATTGAGCAAGGCAGGAGGTACCAGTTCTAGTGGAGCACCACAACAACATCAGCAGCAATACGGTAGACACTAGAGGTAGGATTCCCAAAAAAGGGGTGGCGCCAAGAGGTTTAGGCCAGGAGGGTATCGACTTGAGGGTCAGGATTTCATGTAGGACCAACAGGGTCCACAGCAGCAACAGCCTATTCCTCAGGGATGCCAAGGCCAAGAGATCAATGGGGGAGGCCAATAGGGCCGTGGTTAGAAATAAGGAGATTTTTCTAGTCGATATTTCACTTGTGGGTGTGTAGGCCATAAAAGAAGAGATTTCCCAAAGCGAGGTAGGGGTAGCTACATGATGGAGTCCTGTAAGTACAACCATTGCCTCAACTCTTGAGTCAGTTTCGACGCGATAACTACATTTAGGAACCTGTCAACTAGGCGAGGCAAATGGCAAACAGAGGTAAAAAAAAAAATTATCCTTATGAGTGTGAGGAAGGTTTTGGGAGACCTGGGTGAGTCATAATAGAAATAGTAACACTAAAATTTGCATATGAGTATATTTATAAATGTATATATTGTTGGGTTGGGAGATTCTTAGATGTTTATATTGTGTGATAGTTTCTACTCATTTGAGAGTTACGGGAGGAGAGCATATTATTGCCTTTTGTAGTGTCTGGATACCAAGGGTTTGAGCAAAAATGTAAGGTAATACTATCGTTCTCACTATTCCAGGATAAGATATATTATTTTGAGAGGTATCACCCGAAAGAAGTTCAAGCCTATATATATATATATATATATATATATATATATATATATATTATGTTGCATAGTAGACTTCAGAGACTATCGTTGTCTTGTTATATTTGATCCCAGTGCATGGGGACTTTCACTGACGTGATTTAGGGTATATCGGGATTACCGTCTGGCTGTGAAATTTAGCTCGTATTGATCTAGTGCTAAAAACTTAAAGATAGTTATAGCATAATGCTATATTATTCCCTAATTGATGGGGAGTGAACGATCTGACTTATGTGTCAGAAAACAGGATTTGAGGTGTCTTAGTTATATGCCTTAGACCCACGGATCTTCATGATCGACAATTCTACGAAGAAGTGTATTGAGGGGTTTCTTATTTAGATTTCTCTTAAGAGATGTACTACACATGAACCTTAGAGAACGTCAAAAGTTAGGAGATCTATGGTCTTTAAGACATGGATCGAGTACACTAATTGTTTCACGAAGGTGTGGTTAAAATCGTGAGTTGAGGATTATTTTATGACATAAGGCTGGTAGGAGCCTGGTAGTATTTGTGCAGTTGTGCGCAGTATATAAGTGTATGGGCTCCCTAGTTGGTTGGATTTCTACTATCATCCGCAGTCAGAAGATGTGGAGATATATGTATTGAACATAAGCGTATGAGAATAAGGGAGTTCGCACATGGGGATGTTGGATCTCTCCCCAGTAAAGGAACCACTTTAACGATTACTAGATAGGCTCATCATAGTGGGAAATGTTGGATGAAATTTTTATGCATCGAGTAATCACCGAGAGGATATGGTAAATTATAGAGCGAAATTTTGATGTAATGTGACTTGTATAGGTTGGTCACTAGTATTGAATGGTAAGGTATGGACCGTTAGACTAAGGAGTACCTTTAGTGTATGGTAAGGTATGGACCGTTAGACTAAGGAGTACCTTTAGTGTAAGTATAGCGGGAAATGACATAACAAGATTCAATTTTGGGAAAGAGATGTACGCTGTCAAAAGAAATATCCGAAGCTTTTTAGTACCAGACTTATCCTAATTTCGAGGAGGAAATTCCTTTGTAAGGGGGAAGTATGCAACACCCCGTATTTTTTAGCAATTAGATATTAATTAATTCGGTGATTTTTGGAATTTCGCGTGTACCATAATTTAGTGGGATTTATTTTTTCTTCTGGATTAAAATATTAATCGTGAGAGATGATGATAATTTTTTATTGGAGATAATTACTGAGTGGATAGTGATTTGTTATTTTATGTCATAACGGGTAATAGTGACGTGATTGTGTTAGACCTTAACCTAGGGTCGAGTGTAGAGTATTTGAGGTCGAGATGAGAACTCATGGTTGAAAAGACCTAACGATCACCTGCTAAGGTGAATTAGGTAAATAAAAACTCTTTTAACTCTTTGATATATAATCTATTAATTTATAAATTAAAAAAAATCACGCACACTAGTAAGAAAAGGTGGTGATGCTAATAATAAAAATACCCTTTAAGAATGAGATGAGGTAAAGTGGAAAGAACACAATATTTATTCTCTAGGAAACCACCATGGTGGAAAACCCCGTGTCCCTAGTCTCAGGATAAGTCACACACCCAAGTCCACTATTACCAATTATTGATTACAAATTACAGTTCATCAGTTCACAATGATTTAAACTAAGCAAATACAAGCCGTACACCCAATCTAGTCTAAATATAAACCAACATAACTGACAATTAGTCAACTCAATAACACCCAGGTAATAGTGACTAGAACACACGCACAACAACACACTCAAACCCGAGACCCAGTGAAGTAGTGCAATACACAAATTTAATTTTAAAAGTTTGTTTCGATCAGAATATAAACAAAATATCTTAGTTAACAAAATGGGACTAAACACACACCAAGTTATGTCACATTTAGTTAAGAAGAATAATAGACAGTTTGTGGTAAAAAGGATAAACAGGACTGATGTTTAAATCCACACAAATAGAAATGTAAAAAGGTCCACACACTAACTAAATCCAACTAGATAAAGTGAACAGATAACAATGTTCAACTTAGAGGATATAAATAGTTAGGAGAAAAAAATCAGATTATATTTAATCCCAAATAAGTTAAATTAAATCAGATTTAAAATAAAATATATTTTAATAAAAAATGTGAGTAAAAAAAACTTAATTTTAGTTTAAGTCCAATTTAACAAGTGCACACACAAAATAAGTTGGTTGTAAATAAAGTTACAATAACAAACACCCAAAAATTAAATCTAAACAGGGTCAAAAATCTTTGCCCAGATTTTTTAGACCAAAAAATGAATAGAACAGAACTCACATACGAAGTCCGAATAATAATGAGTTTATCCAAAAGATTAATACGCCAAATAAAAGGAAATTGACTAAGTTTTAAATAACAAACCAAAAAAAAACTTATTAACTCAGTATATTAAACAGTTTTATACCATCCATCACACTACCAAAAAAAAACTAACTTCAAATTATTTTCTACTCAAAAAATTAGGTCTCTAAATAAGCTACCAAAATAAGATTTTAAATAGCAAAAACAAATTCTAAAATAGATCTACAGGGTTTTGTGTTTTAAACAAATAGACAAAACCACAATATATATAGGCGTGATGTAATATATAGTGTATATATATATATAGAGGGTAAAGAAATCTCACAAAAAAAGATGAGGGACACAGTTGGATGACGCACCATAAAAAAATTAGCCGCCGAAAAAAAATCAGCACCACCGAAAAAACTAACTCACCGAAAAATCGTACCATCTCAAACCGAAAATCGAAGCAGACAAAATAAACCCACTCTCACAAGCATTCCAAACAGTCCCAAAACCATAACGAAAATCAGCTCCAAATCAGCGCAAAAATGGTACTAACAAAATCCTTCATCAAAGCCCAACAAAGTCTCCTCAAACATGTACATGATCTTATTTGGTAAAGAGAAACTCTCACACATGTAGAAGAAGATTTAGGGAAGATATAACAGAGAGAAAATAGGGTAAAAAAATGTTGGCAGCTCTTGTGTTGTAGAGAGAGAGAGAAACGAAAATCTAAAAACCTTAACCGAACAATCTCAAACTAAAGCACATATAAAGCCCCACTTGAAAACACCAAGGTTTAACGTAATACCTCAACATAACAAGGGAAAACACGTAAAAGAAAAGGGGGTGTCTCCAACAACTATATCTGACGTTGGGTAAAAAAAAAACTTGAGCCACAAAACATTACCCACGGTTTTCTTTTAAAACCAAATGGCCAAAACAACTCCATATGAACAAGACACTACTGTTTTGATATTTTTGTCAAAAATGATTTAGTTAAACAAAGATTAGTTTAACCACATTTGTTATTTTAACACATAAAAAATCCAAAAATATGATCTCATAAAAAATAAATTTCAGATAAAAAAACTCATATAAAAAGTATTTTTCTTAAAAAAAAATTATATTAAAGAAATATATGAAAAATATGATTTAAGTATAAAAAAAATAAGAAACTATGATTTAAAATTTATAAAAAATAGAATACTATCAAATCCCCTAAAACCTCAACATTACTAAAGATCATATTCCTTGAAATCACATCAAATCCCCTAAAACCCCAACATAGAATACTATCTAGAGCTTAGTCCTAAGTTTCCTCACCCATCATTAATGTGTATGTAACATACTTACTGCAAATTTCTCGTAACTCTCATTATACCGTATATGGTACAACTTTCAATCAAGAATGACCAGGACACTTGTAACGATATTACCTCATCGACTTAGACCGAGTACACATCCCAAGTGTCAACCAACACGGTTTAACATGACAACAAAATCACCAATTACCTCATGATGAGATATTATCCTGAGCATTGAATTCACCTAATCACATCAGTGGTACTAACTAACAAAAGTACCTAGTCAGAAAACTGAATGCATTCTTATTATAATCCAACACTGTCTAGGTATGAAGCACTAGCTATCTAATCTCCACAGTTGACTTTACACGAGTCGTGTTTCTAATTCAATAGACCTCATTCATCATCCTCTACATCCCAATTGGCTTCTCATATCAATATTAATTGACACACCTGCACCTCACACTAAAACCTACAACATCACCACTATTAGATTGCACGGACACACGTAACTTATTAGCATATCTAAGTGAAAAATGCGAAAGAGATTAACGATAACTAACTTGGTCACCCGCCATTCAGCAAAGAATTAAAACGTCATGCTAATATCTTCGACTTCACATCGAGGACATAAACTAAACAGTCAAAAAACTACGGAGATCGAACCAAACCAACACTAACATCGAAAGGTCCACTACTGACCTCACCACGCCACTCTCGAAAGGAACCTTGAACCTATAGCTCTGATACCATTTGTAACACTTTAGACCGAATTTATGGGTTACACGTAGTCAACCCGGTCCAACCAAGCATTAATTGTGAAGTGCAATGAAACAATCTATATAATATCTCTAGTCCAGTTTTATTATAATTAACATTTCACTTGCTTAGTATGTGACCCCAATTTTAATTTCAAACTAGGTGAGGGACATGTGGGAAGCATTCCCGGAGTCCGAGAATACGGAGACATTAACATAAAATTAAATAGAATACTTATATGTATAACGCTATCAAAATGCGAACCCGCATCCAACCCGCTGTAACAAAAATGAGGATGTGAGCCAATGCCCAGTGGGAATATACAAATGCAGTACGGAATCGAACGACATAAAGAAGACTATAACATATTATTTCTACGTGCACATATAACTACCTTATATATATATATATATATATATATATATATATATATATATATATATATATATAGTCCTGCTCTTGTGCGGACTAGTCCGCATTTTAAGAATACGGACCGGACATGTGTCACCTGGCGGTGAGCCCAGAAAAGAGAGAGAGTGTGCCTATAATTTAGGCGATAGTTTCTAGGCGCACCGTTAGGTGACTCATGTCCGGTCCGCATTCTTAAAATGTGAACTAGTCCGCACAGGAGCATATATATATATATATATATATATATATATATATATATATATATATATATATATATATTATTTATCCAAATTAATTCACCTTAATCATGTAAAAGACTTTCTTTTTTCTCATTTTGACATTCATCCCTTCATTTACCACATACTATTAAATATTTGAAACAACTCTACTGTAATTGACCGAAAGGCATTTCTTTACCGAAATTACTCTTTTTATTTTAACCAATCCACATAGTATTATCATGGAAAATCACCCTTTCAATACCCGCAAACACCATGTTAGAAAATACTTATTTAGTCTTTGAAAACCTTTTACAACACACTCTTGTGTTAATTATGGGTTTAATAACTTAAGATGCTTAACCACCCATTTACCCACTTACTTTACCTTTTTCCTTACCTTATGGACATTAATCAATTTCACTTTTACTTGTCCATTTTTTACCTTTATCGAAATATTTATTAATTCATTCAAGTTAGGTTGTCTTAACATGTTTTCACTACACAGCCCATTTCTTGACGTGTTCCTTATTCCTTTATTTTTATCTCGAAATCTTCCAATAACCGCGTACTTTGACGGGATCCACATCGCCAATTATGCTGATATATGCTCTAGCCAGTGTTTTGGGTCTTTCACCCCAATCTCCATGCCCTCCTTCATTTTTCTGGTGTCATCCGAGTTTCCCTTTTAATATGTATTAATATTTTTCAAATGTGCACATTATTGTTGCACTTTTAAAATCATCATTTCATGACCTTTACATTCTAACTTTGATTTTTATTCCAAAAATCTTGTTCATTGGGACCATTATGTGTAACACCCTTTCCAACATTTTCTTTTCAAAAAATGTTCCTCTTTACGCAAAATTGCAATTTGTTTCCAAATTCACCTTTTACTCCATTTTCACAAGTGTTAATTTTTCAAACACCATTACGTCAACAACACTAACTTATTAAGTATTTTTAACACATTTTAACCTTTTTGGAGTAACTTTCTTTTAAATTAGAAACATCTTTATTTCAACACTTTTAATTTCAAGACTCATTACCATGTAAGACTACTTTATAAGAAAAATACAATTTCTTTGTTAACACTTGCAGTCTTATAACCTTACACCTCTCACACTTATAATTCTTTTTTCATACAATTTGAAGACAAGAATTTATACATTTATTGTTTGATGTTTAAACCTAATAGAAACCTCTTTGAAGTAGTTCAACTGTCCATTATCAAAATACTACAACTGTATATGCATGAGAAGATGGGTTTTAAATCCTATTAAATGGGTTAGACACAATTTTCATTCCAGAAATCATTAATACTTGCAAAAAAAAAAATTCAAGACATAAGGACATTTTTTATTTCTTCAAACTCAACAAATGTCCATTTTCATGAAATCTCCATTTTTCCAAGAAACATTGGAACTTTATTTCACAAACATTTTAGCAAGATCAACATTATATTTCAAACGTTTATTTCATAAAATGTCTAACATCAAATTTCTCGAAAATATACCATTTTCATAAAGTACCAATTTTTAACATTTCAAAACTTTGAAATATTTACTCATCCTTTATTTCCATAAAAATAACATTTTACTAATATTTTTATTCCATAAAAATATATAGTATTGTTTTAGTAGAAACCATCATTTATTCACGTGCATCCTACTCATGTAATCTAATAACAAGGCTATTAATAATGAAAATAGAGTCTTAAACACTAAGGATAAATTTTTTCCAACTCAATGAAGCACCATCAATGAAATGCATGGAAGATCTAAGAAGATGAAAACCTCCCACCTCCTAAAGTGGCCTCAATGAGGTTGCCCAACTACAAAGGCATGCTCCATTAAGCTTCAAATCAATAACACCCTTCAAACTCTATTAATCTTTCGTTTCCATCTTTAAGAACACCCAACAACTCTATAAATGCATAGCTCTCCTCATCCATGGTCAGAATGGGTATATATGGTTCAAATATGGTGGAATACATAAAAGAATATGGGAATATAAGGTGGAGGGGTGGTGGAGTAAGGTGGAGGAACACACAAAATGGTGGAAGACCCACCCCCTCTCTCTCCTTCTTCCAACCCAAAATGAACCCAAATAATCCAAACACCCCTCACAAAACACCCCCAACCCTTAGAAATCCATCTTTTGCCCATTTAGGCTCACCAGATTTTGACAGATCAACGATCCAAGGGACACAAATATTATAGCGCACAAGGGCAATCTGATACACCAAATTTCAAAATGTGTTGTTCGAACGACATTGAGCCTTATTCGAACGATAAGGGCATCTAGTTCGATCCATGTATTCTAGCGACCTTCAAACGACTCTTAAAATTTACACAGTGGGCTCTCGTTCGAAGCTCACTTGATCTTCTGCTTCTAACGAGACTTAAATCTCATTTGATCCTTGTCTTCTAACGACCTTCAAATGACCCTTTTTTCCTCCAAATTCCAATTTTTACCCACAATTTCAAAAATTATCATCGAACCTCACTTCATTACAATTTATATACATAATTTAGATCGGACATTAGGGGAGGGTATTACAGGTAAATGTCTATTGAACATAGATGATATAGCTTTACATTTGATAAAATAATTTCTTAAATTAATAATTGTTTTAATTTAATCTTGAGATTTTAGAGATTGTCAAATACAATATAAATTTCTTATAAAGTACATTTTAGAAAGTTAATGCTTATGTATTTAGAAGATTTGAATTATAGGTTGAAGAAAATTTTTGAATTTTCTTGATTCAATATTATGAAGCATAGATCCGTTCCTTGCGAACTAGACTCGCTAGAAAGAATCTAGTTCACGTTATGTATAATATTCTCAAGACTTGCTTGCTAGATCAATTCATATCTTGTAAACATACGTACTAAATTTGGCAACCACACCAATTGTTTAACCTATCCATTGCATGTCTCTACATTAAATGTGAGTTTTACGGTTGTAAAGCCCATAGCTTTTGCTTGTGTAGTTATTTGTCATTGCTTATAAAATCTTTATTAAGAATTGGTGATATTGTAAATAAATTTCATTGCAGTGAGGTTTGAACCTTTTCAACATCAAACTAATCGTTAAGTGCCAGCAAAATCTCCCAAAATTATGGGATTTGAGGTTATTTAGCAGTTGGGTGCATTGAGAATTTATAATAGGGCATGTCTATGGTATTTTCAGCTAATAATTAGACCGACCTCCTCCATAATAACATATACACTATCCAGTTCCCTCTATATATTTCCTCTTGAAATTATTTCTTTTACCTTAGCCATTTTAACCAACAAGAGTTCTTTACTTTCAATCCTAAAACAAATGTGATTTGTTTGAGAGAAAAACATTCTTAGTGTGTTCTTGAAGTCTTTCTTTCTTTCGAGATAATACCTTAAATCTGTTATTGTTGATTCAACTTAATATTGGAACAAAGTGTTAGACAACTTTAATATTTGAAATCAAAAGACCCGTAGTAAACAAATATGTACATTAGGTCAAAATAAAGAAATAATAGGTAGAAGGTTATATACTTTTATGTATCATTGAAAGGCATTATTGTTATGAATTGTTATTGTTTTAATTAGGAAATAAATTCTCTTTGGATTAATATCCAACATCTCCTGCCTCTGTGGATATAACATCTTATGTAATTTAGGCAATAACATCTCTTTGTATTAATATCCAACATGTCTTTTCTCTATGGTTATAACATCTCTATGCCATTTAGGAACTAACATATATTTTGGGTAAAATACCCAACATCTCTTGCCTCTACTACTATAACATATCTATGTCATTTAGGTAATAACATCGCTTTGGATCAAATATCCAATATATCAGAGTTATAATCAACTCATCTCTCTGCCTTTAAGACTATATATATATATATATATATATATATATATATATATATATATATATATATATCCAATCGATGACTAAAATTTCAAGTCGCATAGTCCTACTTATCAAGTTTCACCAACTTTTTCAATATATTAAGCAAGAACGAAAACCAATATACTTACTAACTATAATCGTAACCCAAATTGTAGTTATAGCCCTAGCCATCACCATAACCATATCCATACCCATAACCATCACAATAACAACCACACTAATCACTTCTAATCTAATGAAACATATACACTAAATATATCATAAGGATATGACATCAACAATATACACCGCAACAACCTAATCATATATAAAATATTACCCATATAAATTTTATAATAAACAATCACATTCTTTTATGAATTTATAATTCAATGTCTACTCCTTGTATACTATATACATCTCTTGATATTAGTAATTTAGCATCTCATAGATCATAAAATAACCCATTATCTCTAGCATTTAATATCAGCAACATCTCATATATATATATATATATATATATATATATATATCAATATCAAATTAATGAGTAGACTCGCCTCAGATGTGTGTTTACTTATTATTTTCCTTGTCAGCCTGTGAGTCAAAACCTAATAATCCAACACAATCAATATGCTATAAAATACGATTAACTTTCATAAACATACTAATTTAATAAAAATATAGAACATGTTCATATGTTTCCCATATTTTTAATCAAATATAATGCTCAAAATCACTCTATTTAAGAATTATTATATATTAACACTTTAAATGATAAAAATAATACTAATCAATACTTACTAAAGGTTAATATATCACTAATTAATTTAAAGGTTACATTAATCATGCTTAAATATAGTTAATAAAATTAATAAAGAAAGTTATACCAACATACTCCATAAATTGAGTGCAATAACTTTAGTTCTCGCTAGCATATCAAATTCTAAATAGATAACCCGTTAACAATTATTATATGGTTAATGTTGATGCCAAAAAATGGACTAGATCCAATTTTATAGTCACGGATAAAATATAATATATGATGAAATGAACACACAAGAGACAAATAGTTTTTAGAGTGGTTCGGTTCTGAAGAAAAGTCTACGTCCACTGTGATTGAATTGATTTGAGTGATTACAAAAAGCTAGGTACACTTGGTACAAGAAGAATGGCCTAGAATCCGTTCTATCTTTTCTTTTACGAAAGGAATACAACGTGTTTATAGTGATCTAGAGATCAAGGGTTAGAATTCCTTTATATATTCAACCATTTACACCCGTATCTAATGAATGTGATGGTTTATAGCTTAGACCACGTGTGGAATGACCTTTGGCTATTTTCCCAACATAAGTCCCCAATGCTTCATTCTTGATATTTATATTGAAAGGATGGAGTATGATTTCTTCAAAGTTTGTTGGCATAAGTCGACTTGTAGGACTTGTGAAAATTTTCCACGCCTTGATTATGTTGTGGAAATTTTATGAATAATTTGAAAGTTAACAAATCGGCAAAGGGTATATTGATATTTTCACGCTCTTAGAAATTTGCAACAGTCAGAACGTTAATCGTTGATACAAGTAATCGTCACCTGCACTGTTTTCTAGGTAAGCTATAAGAGACGAGAATTTTTCTGATTTTTTGCACCACAACTTTTCAAGATTTAAAACTTTCTTTCTTCTCCAAGCCTTTCATCTTTGAGCTCTCTTTTGCAATCTACCCTTGCTTCTGCCTCCATTTTCTCTGTAAGCTTTCTTCTTCCCTTTTTTTTGTTATTTTTTCCTTTATTGTAATCATGGTTTACATTGTTTATGGGGATTTTTAGACGAATTTAGGAGGGTAAGAAATATCCCTGATTGGGTAGATTTAGAAATTCTTGTACCACCATTTGAAGTGTTATCGCTACCAGAGGGTCATTGGATTCCCTCACTATTCATAGCTGAATGTGGTATTACCTTTCCCCTAATCATTTCTTTCTGGAGTTCTGTCAATATTTTGAGGTCGTCCGTGCTAGAGTAGGCCCCAATACATGGAGAATAGTGAATGGGATTCATAAGCTTAACAAAATATACAGAACCCACATTGGCATCCCTCATTTGATGTTTTTCTATAAATTGGTTACCAGTGACAACACCTATTACTTAAAAACTAGGTTTGTCAATATTGCCCTAGTAGTCAATTTACTATATTCCAATAAAGACTATTTCGAATATGGGGTGATAGCGAAGAATTGGCAACACGCTCCTCTTCAAAGAGGAGAAGTGTATGATGGGCCCAGGTGCCCTGAAGTAGGATATGTCATATATTATTGATCTTAATTATTGTATTTTTTCTTTTTTGTTAACCAACTGTTTGATAATATGTTGACTAATGTTTCTTGTCTTGCTTTGTCCAATTGAGATAAAGAAAAAGTGTCCTAAAGAAAAGGACGTCAATATTTAAGAGTTGAAGTTTTATGGAGTATTCACCAAAGAATTGGCATGGAGCATCCAAGAGCATCCTCTTACTTAGTGCAATATAGAAGCTCAATTACTTATTTTGTTTCTAGGCCAACCACTTCAGTAGATTTAACCCCCATTAATATAGAAGAGGAACCAGTTCCCACTTCTTTGGTGGAGGAATCTACCAAAGCTGATAAGGATTTAAGTACTTCTTCTTATTTTTAATCGTTGGACATTATGTCTATCTCTACTTCACCTATGGCAAGTATAGTCAAGAGTAAAACTAATAATTTGATGACTGGAGCTTTGTCTCCCACTGCCAAGAGTGCTACAGAAAAAATTACCAAGGTTGTTGATGCCAAGAAGTCCAATATGATGGAGAAGACATCTTAAATAGCTGAAAAAGTACCTATTGTCATCACTATTAAGAAAATTGATAGTGTTGTGCCTCAATAAAAGAGGTTGAGAAAAGGTCTTTTCGAGAAATAAGTTGAGAATAACACTACCGACCAAGAGTTGGTCGAGAAAATTCAAGTTTTCATGGCTATTGGTGGGTCATCCTCTATATCTATTAATCCTGGCGTAGCTAGGAAATTGATTAAAGTTGGTACTCGCCCTATTGATAGGGAAATTGTTGCTTCCTTACCACACCTAAAGTTGGCAGAAAATGCTTACCATAGTTTTTCCTCGATAACTCTTTTCCTTTTACTACATGTTCTTACTATCTTATTTCTTTTATTTTAATATGATATTTTGCTTTGTGCATTTTTTGGTTGGTGAACTTCAATCAGATGATGGAAAAGGACGATCAACTTTATTCTTCTAGAGGAGATGTGGAAGAACCCTATGAAGGTTTAAGGTAATCATTGGATACTTAAAGATAAGCATTGGAGTCCAAGCAAAATTTTTGGGAAAAATAGCTAAAAAAGGCCAATGATAGGTCCACTAATGCCGAGGAGAAATTGAAGACTGCTGAGACTAGTCTGACAAATGCTAATGACAGGACCAAGGTCACTAAAGATAAGTTAGTGGAAAATCAAGCCCTTATCAAGTCTTCGAAGAAAAAATAGTAGGTCTGAGTGCTGACCTAGTTGCAGAGAAGGCCAAAAATAAGAAGACAAAGGAAGATTCCTTTAATAAAGGTTGGGATAAAGCGTTCTTCGCTTCCTCTATATAGATTGAGTATGTCAGGAAAACGTCATTCAAGGATTGCTGGTCGAAGGTACTCAAGGAGGTCGGCATTGCTGAAGACCCTGAGTTATTTCGGAGGTATGATCCAGGCTCTCCTCCAAACATGGAGGAAGACTTTGATGATGATGAAGGGTCTGGAAAATCATCCATTCAACCTTGTAATTATGCCGTAAAACCAATTAGTGAAGTTATCCTTTCTGTCGAGCTGCACTTTAAACTTAATGTTCAAGATAAGGTGAAGGTTTAACTCCTTTGTTTTTCCTTTTGTTCTTCTGCCTTGTAATAGGATCATTATTATGTAACACTGTTTGGTTTATTAATTAAAACATTTCCTTTTGGCTAAATCTGTTGCATTTACCATACTTACGCCTTGTTTCTTGGTTGAGTTATCTTTATGAAGTCACACACCTTGTATTATATTTTCTCAGTAATCATACTTTTGTTCTTATATTTGTAATTTTTAGTTTGATGTTAGGAAAAAGGCCATAGTTTTTACTGAATTCGATCTGCTTCGGCGGAGTAGAAATCTTCTAGAAGATGACCATGTTACTTTATCTGAAGAAGACTTAGTTAGATTTATTGTTCCTAATGTGTTCGATCAAGTTAAGGAATCATACATTCATATTAATTGCTTGCTAGACAGGGTAGTGGAGAATAATGATGCATCTTATGAGATGATTGAAGATTTGTAAGAACACCACAAATTTTCTTTGGCTTCGCTTCATGCCGACTATGAAGCTAAGTATAAAGCATTGAGTGAAGGATGGGTATATAAGAAGAAGATTGAAGAGTATGACTCCATGTACAGAAGGAAACATTTCTTATTGAACTGAGAAGTGTATGAAGCTCGAAAAGTATCCAAACTTCTTGAAGAGGAAAATAATCATCTCATAAATGAGTTAGATAACCTCAAGAAATCGTGTGCCAGTTGCGCTGATGAGGGTGGTTATTTCTTGGAAACTGAGAATGCCATATTAGTAGAAGAACTTGAAGCACTATATAAAGCCAAACCTGGGCAAACATTCAAGCAAGAAAGGATTATCTGACCAATTGTAGATAAGGCAAGAACTATAAAAACACTAGACGACCATGCTGCCCAATTGAAAGTAAAGAGTCAAGACATTGTTGACTTGTCTATCCAGTTGGAAGTTAAGGATAAAGCCATTATCGATCAATCCGTCTAGTTAAAAGTAAAGAGTGATGTCCTAAAGAAACTTCAATATCAGGTTGAAAGGTTAACCTTTCAATTTCACAAACAACCTAGGGAGGTATAGATGGAATCCTATAATGAGTCCCTTATCCATGTTTATGATCATGTTTCCCAAAGTCATCGTGAAGGTTACAGATGGGGATGGACTAACTTGCTGACCTTACAGAAATATGACCAAAACAGTGCGCTATGGGATTGGAATGAACCCAATTTGCTGAATTGTGACAAGCCTCCATCTAAGTTAAACATATCATGGATCCATTCTGATGTTATTCTCGAGTGTTCAATCACCAAATACTTGGAAGATTATGGTCTTTATGATGTGCACTAAATAGTTCATCCTCCCCATCTGATCAATAGGCCGAGCATCAGCAATAGAAAAATGCTAAGGGATTTTAATTACATAAATTCCCCCTATATCCTCGATGACCCTCCTGCTGGGATGGAGAGAGCGCAATAAGAGAGAGTGCCAGAAACCTCTTTTTATATGACCAAAGCACAAGGAAAACGTCCAGGTGAATAATTCTTTTGTGTTTTGTACTTATTTGATCTTGAATGTAATACCGTTAGTATTTGAATAAAAATAACTAGTTGGTTGTGTTGTCAACTTATGATTAGTTAATCAATTAGTCAACTAAGTTATCGTTTAATAATGAATTATTAAACTATGATTATAGGGCCATAGATTCTACCAATTCACTTAGATAAAACTATAAATAGTTTTGTTGATCCAAGTTTAGCATCAGTTATCAGTGGAAACCAAGTGTATGAGGAATATATATGTGTATTCCCGTATTTATGATTGTATACATGTCTTCCTACATTTAACTTATTTGGGTAAAACTTGTTTTTAACTGGTTGAGTTGTATACAAAGTTTTACATACTTCTTGTTCTTAACCTATCAAAGACCAAGTCATACATGAAGTAAATTATTAGTGGCGACCAAGTGTAGTAGGGATATATGTGTATATTCCTGTATTTAACTTGGTTCATTACTTGTTAATACGAAGTCATACATGAAGTAGTAACGTAGTCGGGTGAGAGACGACTGTGCATTAAGATGTTGGTGCATCTCGAATTTGATAAGTTCAACCTCATTAAGTATGTGTTGTTGATCGACAAGGGCTGAAGACCAAGTGACATTATTTATTTGTTGTTTCTGGGGGATGTATATCGTCGTACTCTAAAAAAATCAAAAAAATTGAGAGGACTAAAATTAATACATTTATTGAACTTGAAAGATAGTTTTTGTGGTGAAAATTGTATTCTACACAAATAAATGAGAGAAGCGCAATCACCAAGGAAAATAAAGAAGATAAAATATCAATCACATAACACAGTATGTACGTGGTTCAGCGAGAATGCTTACGCCCACGGTGGTGCAGTCAGTATTATTTCTATATACTTAGGGGAACGTTTACAGAGAATACAGTGAGTGCCATTTGCCCCAGGCTTAGGGTTTATTATATACATGTCTATCCTCGGGGAGTGGGGGTGTTGGACTCCCCCACGTCCATCATATCCTCCTGAAATATCTCTATACGAGATCCTTGGAGGAGACTAAGTCATAGCTCTATTTAGTTAAGGCAAGGGGTCCGGATTTTGGACCATTTTTACTAGGCTACTCGTCCAGGCCCATAATGGTAAATTTAGGTACCCATAATTGCCCCTAAAGTTGTTGGGCCACAATTTGGACTCAATAAATTTAAATGATTTTCCATAATAGCACTTTTGTGAATCGTGTAACTCTTCCCAAAGTCGAGAACTGATTTAGGCGTGTCTTGTGCGTGATTATTGAGAGTGTTTAAAAGTTATCTGTAGCAGAGTTCCATAGTTATCGTTTCAAACTTCTCAGTGTTCTCTCACCATCTGCGAACTTTAGTTGTTGTTCCCTCTTCTCCAGGTCTTCATTTTCTTCTCTTTAAATCTCCCTGGGCTTGTGATCTTGCATCGTCCAAGTCACACTTCCATCTCTTAAGTCCCCTTTGCTCTCTCTCTGTGCTTTCTCTGTTGGGTTTTCTTCGAATTTGCAATTTAGGGTTTATAAAATGACAAAGATAGGTAATAGATCAGTGTCTGAGTTCAGGAAGTTCTATAATATCCCATAATGGGTAGAGATTGAGTGCGCCTCTCTCCCTAAGAATGTTAGAGAGATAGAGGGTGCTCATTGGATCCATGTCCTGTTGCTTTCTCAAGGGGGCTTACTTTTCGTCCAAACAATTTGTTCCTTCATTTCTTTGGTTATTTCAACATTATCCCTGCACAGTGTTCGCCCAATGTATGGAAGATAATCAATGGTGTCCATAGAATAAATCAAGTTTATGGCACTAAATTAGGGCTGGTCGAAGTTTGTTTTTGTTATTCCTTCTCTCAAACTAGCTCTGGTCTTCTTTACCTCAAGGCCATGAGTCCTGACAAGGTATTGGTAGTAAATTTACCTGATTCCCACAAGGACTACTGGCAAGATGGCTTTCTTGCTAGGAATTGGCAGTTCTCCCCCCAGACTGAGGGGTCGAGGTCTGATAGATTTACTATTCCCTTTTGTGGGGAAGAGTACATAGGTAGCCTTTGCTCTGTCCTTTTGATCTCTTTATTAATGTGTGATTTTTCTGACTCTTTCCTGTTTTCTTTTCAGTGAGGGCAAAGAACTTGGAGCCTGCCCTCAGCGAGGTTCGAACTTTCGAGTTGATTAAATCTTGGAATATTAGGGAACCTTTGGCTGACGGTGAACATCCCTGGTCTGCTGCTTTCCTGTTCGAGTACAAGAACATTGGGCTCAGTTTTATTGCGAGGCTTGTGGATAACATTCCTGAATTTGATACTTCTGAAGAAGATGCTGTCGATCCCATTCAGTTGGACGAGGAAGAGAGAAGTTCTGAGAGTGATATCAGAGGAGGTGATGAAGGTGATTCTGGCGAGGAAAACTCCAACAATGACAGTTCTTCTAGCACATAAGAGGTTTTTGAAGCCCAAGAACCTTCAAGTACATACAGCAGCTCTAGCGAGGAAATGGTTCCCCCAAGGAAAAACTTGATCCGTGATGATGATGATGATGATGATGATGATAATGTGCTTCTCGCTCAGAGCTCGAAGAAGCAGAAGTCCAGCGATGGGGCCGTTGCCACTGGTTCTCGGTCTGCTGCTCAGGAGCAGGAGAAGAAGAGGAAATAAAAAGAGGGTTGAGGAGAGGAAGAGGGTAGAGAAGGATAAGGAGAGGGAGGAGGAGAGAAGGAAAATGGAAGCTAGGACAAAGGCTGGGCAGACTTTAGTACCTGTGTCTGCACTGCCAGAGGGGGCCGCGGTTGCCATTTCTCCTCAACTGGCCCCTTCGCTACTCGAGAGAGAATTCCTTCCTGCTGATCGCCAAAGGGCGATGGGGACTGACCAGTTAGCCTTGCAAGTGAGTCAGAGGCTAGCCTTGGTAAGTCTGTTTTTCTTTTCTAATGCTCATCAAATTTTGTCTATTTCTTTCTTCTAATATCTTCTTTTGCTTGCAGTTCGTGACTGACTTTTCCATGCTCTATCGCTCTCACGATGAGCTAGTGAATAAGATGGGTGAGCTGGAGAAGCAGAACGCTTCTTTGAAAGTGAAGGGCACCGAGCTCGAGGCCAGTTTGAAGGCCACTGATGCTGCTCGAACATCTTCTGATCTGGCCCTTGTTAAAGCCAATCGAGAGAGGGAGGCAGCGGTCAAAGAACTAAATGAACTACTGCAGGCCTATGATTTGGTATGCTCGATCAACCTATAGGTAGTGGAGGAGAACAAGGTGCTAATCGATAAGTTGAAGGAGAAGGAGTCTGAGGCAGCCACCGTTAAGGAAGACTCATATAACTCTGGGTGGGCTATCACATATGAAGATGCCGATGTTCAGATAGGCTACATCAGCCGTCTGAACTTTAAGAAGGGCTGGAGTAAGGCCCTCATAGCTATCGGGGTGGATGTTGCCTCTCCCTTGTTCGGTGAACACGATCCGGGCCCAAATCCTATCGTAGATGAAGCTCCTGCCCCAACAGTCGAAGGTGTTGACCCTACTTCCCAGTCAGTTCCTATTCATGCCCTTCCTACTCGAGCAATAGAAGTTGTCCCTACTGAGGGAGATGCTCCTACTGCTACTGATAAGGGGAAGCAGTCAGCTTTTTCTGAACAACCCGAAGTCGCCAGCTAATCTATCCTTAGGATTGCTTTTGTATTTTTGTTTGTAATGTTCCTTTCTGTTTCTCGATGTACTCTGATCCTTTTATATATTAATGAAATGAGAAGGCTTTTTTCCCTCAGTGTGCTGATTTATTTTGTCCTTTACTGCTCTTTTATGGCCTGTAGTCGATTGTTGTAAATGATTATATACCAGCCACTTCTCAATTAGGAAGAATGTTTGGTCCTAATGTGAGTCCCGAAGTTCATCATACCTTTGCAAGAATTTTCAAATCACTACGATTGAGGAATAAGCGTTTCATAGAGAAGACGGAGCTCATTGTTAAACTGAAAGACAGGCTTTAGGAGATGGTAGAAGTTGGAGCTTCTGTTCAAGAGGAAGTGAACACTATGAGAGCAAGACTCCTCGATGCTACTGAGATTAACCAAGTTAGAGTAATTCTGTAACAAGAAAATGAGTCTTTGAGGAGGTAACTGTTGCTCATCAGGGAGCATGCACCGAGCACTGCGGCTCACATTTTAAGGGGTTCCTCCTCATCACGAGCTGGCATAGGAACGAGCGACGTTCCTCTGGTGATACGAGGTTCTACCCCAGCGACTGTTCTGCGAGCTGGTACAAATGTAAGAAGCCCAGCTAGGGAAATAAATGAGCTTTATAAAGATGTTCCTCGAGCATATGTTATTGGTGCTGGGCTTCAAAGAGATGTCACGCGGTTGAGGCATCTGTTTAAGAGAGGACCTCGGTGAGTATGGGCTGATGGTTATTACCAAGGTTGGGTGGATGCTCTAACGAGGATGATAGAGTTTGAAGATCTCGCCTTTATCAGGGGATGGTTGAGTACCCTAAGGGAGCTTCAAGTTCCAAGGAACTCAATACTCTGGTATCATCATGAGATCTCTCCTTCCACTTTAAGGCCTGACCCCTTCAGGAGGGATGATCAGTGGATCCTTATCGATGCCATCCCTCGATAGCTATTGGAGTCATATGCGAATGAGGTCGAGGAGGAATTAGCGCTTCATCCGGATGACGGTCGAAGAGCACAAGTGGCTGATTATCTTATTCAGAGGTCTTAACCTCATTAAGATTTTACCAGTTATAACTCTGTACACATATGTAATGAATCAATGTAGTATTGATGCTTTCACCGATTAAACATGGGTTGTTCATTTTGTTGCGATGAAGTAATATAAAATTTATATTTTGGGCGAACTTGCCGACTAAATAAGTGTTCCATATTTTTTACATCATTTATTCTTTGCCTAATAATCTTGGGCCTCTATTGGCCGACTAGATTGGTAAGTTTGCATTGTCGAGTAATTGTCCCTCCAGTCCAGTATGCTTATGAGAAACCATTCTGCCCTACTTTACCTTTTAGGTCGTGTCGTCACACTCCCTTAGGCTTAAGTGTGGCAATTGGTGAGGACACACCTGGTGTTGGATGCTCTATCCAATCAGGGTTTTATTGACCAAACATTGTTTGGCGACCAATTTGATTTAGCTGAATTGCCTAAGGATCTCCTGTAGGGCTTCATATATTGCCAGTGGCAATGCTAAGAGGTTGCTTTATAACGAAAACCTAAGGAGGGTGTTTTCCCTGCTATCGCGTACTGAGTAGTGTGCCTGTCACATGGAAATAGTGTGCAAGTTATAAAGTTCATATATTACTTAAATGACACCTCATAGAATGCAACTACCAAATAACTTTTATTGATCACAAGTAAATGAGTTGTCATTTTCACAAATCAGGTAAAAAGCGAAAGAAAAAACTAGAAATAGAATTTCTTAAGATTTGACGCATGCCATGCTCGGGGTATCTCTCTGCCCTCTAGTGTTTCTAAGTGATAGGCTCCCTGCAAATCGTCTCGTGTTATCTTGAATGGTCCCTCCCAGTTTGGCCCCAACTTGCCATTTGATGATTTTACTGCGCTACCAAGGACTTTCCTTAGGACATAGTCACCAACTTGGAATGCCCTTGGATTGACCTTCTTGTTATAGTGTTTTGTGAGCTGTTGCTGATAGCTCGCTAGTTTTACTAAGGAAAGTTCTCTGTGTTCGTCGTCTAGGTCGAGTTCAGCGAGTAATGTTGCATCATTCTGGCCCTGGTCGATAAGGGTGGACCTGATAGTTGGTAGGCCTGCTTCTAATGGGATGACCGCTTCCATTCCATATGTTAGTGAAAATGGGGTTTCTCGGGTGAGTTCAATTTAAATGTTGAAATAGTTTGATAATCTATGAAAATGCGTTTCGCCTCTTTTAATGAGAGGTATCTTTCATTGAGATTATAGTTTTTCATTTTCTATATAGCGTTCTTCATTTGTGACATGTGTGCGGCATAGTTTCCATTTACATTTACTCTTTATCCCCGCATGTTCCGTGTGTTACCTCCCTGTTTCGAGAGAATTCATTTGATGAGTGTAATGCCCGTGAGGATTGATTTATGCTTGATTTTATGTTTATTATCCAATTTATATAAGTTTTTACCAAATCATACTTTACATGTTCTCGCAACCCTCCCACATTTTAAGGTTTTAATTCTATAAGGTGCATTCTATAATGTTAATAATACGGACTTTTGTATGAATTCATTCATTGTGCTAATAATGTGTATGAAATCTTTTTCATATTGTTGGGCTTGTCGAATGTTGTGTTGGGAATATTTTGAGGAAACCATATGATGTTTGTGGGTTTCATCCCTGAAAACCCTCACGATACGACACTCGTTCACTAGGGTAATCTAGGGGTTTAACGGCTTATTGCATACGCTAAATGCAATCCCTTGTCCACGAAAGTGGCTTTTATTGCTTTTGTATATACCTTCGGTTTTGTGATTTTCTTATGGTTCTTCTTGTTTTGAATTTCATTACTAGGGACTAGCAATGTGTAAGTTAGGGAGTGTGATTCGTATCTAATTATGCATTTAATTACCCTCGAACTTAGGCATTTTAGCCCCCTCGGGTACCGTAATTGCTATAATTATGCTCATTAACCAAACAACCTCCTGTTATGCGCTAATATGTTATTTGAGGTACAATTGAGATTTTATAGGTGCTACTGTGCTTAGTATGAAGTTTGGGCGCGTTCCGGTAAATTTTCGTCTCGGTTTACATGTTCAGAGGCATTTTCGTAATTTCACACTTCGGGATTTTTGCCCGAAGTATTCACGGAAGTTGTAGGTATTGGGCCAAGATTCAAGTGGCTATGAACGGTGCTCGAATCAGAGTCCAAACGAAGGAAACATGGACCTTTAATCGAAAAAGAATTATAAGAAATTAATAATCATTTTTTTAATTCCACCGATGTCCCTTTTCTCTTTTATAACAAATCAAATAATACCTCCCATGTCCTAACTCGTTTTTTTTGCAGAAAACTGATGGTGATTTGGGTTTTGGATCGAGTTTTGATTGCACACAAATTGGAGCCTAAATCTATAGCCATTCATGAAATTGAAGGTTGTCTTGGATCTTGGGCATGGGTGTCTCGGGTTATACCCATTTGGGTTTTGGTCTTTGACCATTATTTGTGGGTTTTAACAATATGGGTCTTGGGTGCAATTCTTTGCCATGGAAGCTCGGGTTTTGTTTTGCAGTAGCTCTCGGCATGGGAGTTATGTGCTGTTAATGGGTCTCGTCCATTAAATCTTGGATGCGCGCATATTGGTGGGTCTTGGATGCAGCACCAAAGTTGCGAAATGGTGGTTGAGAGTAAGGCTTCGCTGGCAACACCAGTCGACCGGCCCTGACCCCCCGATCGATCGCATTTTTCTATTTTGCCTTACATTGGAGATAGTGGGCTGCTTCCTCTCTCACCAGTCAAATGCCCACTACCCCTGGTCGATCGGTACCCTATTTTGTGCGAGACCTGTTACTTCCCCTTTCCTTTTTTCTATTTCTATTTCTTTTATTTTAAATGTAACTTATCCCCCTTTTCTATTTCTTTTTCCTTTTCTTTTATTTCTTTTTTCAACTTAGTATAAATACCATACTTGGTGTTTATTTGTAACATACATAATAGGATTAGATTTTTAGTTCTCTCTCTCTCTCTCTCTCTCTCTCTTTCTCTTAATTTAGTCTAGGGTTTGTGCTAGTTTGGGGGATTTTTGTGAGAACACCCCACTCCTACATTTCTTTATGATTTGATACCCATTAATATAAGTCGATACTATTTATCTTTTTCCCTCTCCTTTAATCTTTGTAATCTAGTTTTTCATGCTTTCCATTTATTTCCATGTCTAGTTAATTGTAGTGTTGATTTAATTAGTAATGTTGCTTAATTAATTAGTTGCATTTTATTTAATGTCATTTAATATGTTTAGGGGCTAATTTAATCTAGGTTGTGTTGGATTGAACTCACCTTGGGTTAGTTTGGTTGCTTTGCTTTGGTGATGGAGTTTTTACGTGTTTATTTCGATTGGGTTATTCTAGTTATTACGCCTAGGAGATTTAATGGAGTATATCATGTATACTTCGTATTTACAACCTTGCGTGCTTAATTTTTGAGGTATTTATTGACGTCAAAATCTTATTAGACTTTTATCTAAATTTAGGGGTGTGATAACTCTGGGTTTTATTAACTGTCAAAACGAGATGCAATCTTAATAACTCGTGAGCTCATGTAACCATTTATACTAATTAACTCGGGGTGAGGGGTATCCTATGCAACCTATACTTTTTATTCTCTTTATTAATTTAGTTCAAATGCACTCTCGCCTAGTATAATCTTTTCCTTTATTTATCTTTTATTTTGTTAGAAATTATCTTCTACACTTTTATTTTCTAAGTATTAAATCCATTAGATTCTAGCAACTCGTCTCTGTGGATTTTCGATACCCGAACTTGGCCGCTATACTCCCTTAAAATAGTGTAGTTATAAGTTTAGGTTTTTGTATTGAGGAGGTGAACGATTAGCGTCTTGACAGGCACTACTTTTCACCCTCAATCAGGCATCATTGGATCCGGTTCTTAAACAGGAGTTGGTGTCCTTCTTGAGATAAAGAAAGCAGGTCTTCGCATGGAGCCATGAAGATATGCCTCGTATAGACCCAAAATTCCTATACCATGAGCTTAATATGAATAAGGTGGTTAAACTTGTAAGGTAACGAAGAAGAGTTTTCAGCCCGAAGAAGAACCAGGCTATACAAGAAGAAGTGGAAAAGCTTCAAAAGGCTTCCTTTATTGAAGACGTGAAGTACCCGGACTGGTTGGCCAACATAGTTATGGTCAAGAAGAAAAATAATAAGTGGAGGATGTGCATGGATTTTACTGACTTGAATAAGGCATTCCCAAAGGATCATTTTCCTTTACCATGAATTGATCAACTCGTGGATGCTACTTCGGGGCACAAGCTGCTGAGTTTTATAGATGCATATTCTGGTTATAACCATATCAAAATGAAGCTAGAAGACAGAGAAATTACTTCATTTGTTACCCCCCGAGGAACTTATTGTTATAATGTTATGCCATTTGGTTTAAAAATGCAGGTGCCACTTATCAGAGACTCGTGAACAAAGTATTTAAGGAGAAGATAGGAAAGAACATGGAGGTGTATGTTGATGATATGATAACTAAGAGATAAAAAAGTTATTGATCATATTACCGACATCAGCCAGACGTTTGGCCAATTAGAAAAGCACCAGATGAAGTTAAACCCCACCAAATGCATCTTCGGAGTTTGGGAGGGAATATTCCTCGGGTATATACAAATTAAAGGGGCATTGGAGCTAATTCGGATAAGATCAAAGACTTGATAGAAATGCAATCCCCGACCAGTAAAAAGGATGTTCAAAGGCTAACAGTGCGTGTAGCAGCACTCAACAGATTTGTGTCCCGAGCAAAGGACAAATGTTTACCATTCTTTAAGGTAATGTGAAAAACCTTTGAATGGAACGATGAATGTGAAAAATCCTTCCCGAATTTGAATGAGTACCTGGAAGCACCCCCACTACTCTCCCGACCAGTGTTGGGAGAAAAGATGTATTTATATCTGGTTGTATCTGAATCAGCTATTAGCTCTACCTTTATTAGGGAGGAGAATGGAGTTCAAAAGCCAATTTATTACACTAGTAAATATTTTTGAGGAGCAGAAGTCAGATATCCCATATTAGAGAAGTTAACATTGACCTTAATTGAGGCTAGTAGATGGATTAAGCCATATTTTCAAGATCACACCATAGTGGTATATACTGACATGCCACTGAGGTCAGCTTTGAATAAGCCAGAGAAATTAGGGAGATTAGTGTATTGGTCTATGGAGTTGGGGGAATATGACCTTGTATATGAACCAAGGTCTTTGTGACATTCCGACTAATTAAATACCGGTTAGCTACTCCTTTATTAAATTAATACAAAATGCCAAGTTGGTTCAGTTCATAGCATCACTGACGAAAACGTTTTAACAATTACTAGCCACCTAATATTAAAAAAGTGAGTTGTCAATTTTAATTAAATCCGATTAACATACAAAGTAAATTATGAAATGCTAACATAACCACCACAACATAGTCACAATAGAATAACCATCAAAATAATAATGAGTTTGGAGGAAAACACCTCACAACAATCCAAATACTGAAATAAATAAATACCAAGTCGGCATCACTAAATTAATTACAATCCGAAGTCTGAAATAACTGAAAAGTAAGATGTCTCTAGAAGGAATGGGGCGACATGCCCAACAAATGAGAAAATTTGATAATGGAGTCAAGATCGGAAATGAGGTGTCTACTGTCAATGTCCTATAACTTCCACAGCAGCTACAGCACGTCACCTAAATAGAATTCCTATGCATGGTGTCCTTGTGGCTGGGCACCTAAAAGGTTTTTACAAAAATAGATTTGAAAGCAAACGGGTCAGAACCCGATTGTGAAAATAATTTAAAATTTTGCAAGTGTTTAATATCATTAAACAGTGAATATAAAGTACATGATAGTGTGTGCACTCACATGAGTTCCTCACCTCTCAACTAATTGTTCACTCCTATCGTACGCGTACCCATTCTAGTTGTTCCCATATCTAACTAGTCCGATACCAAATTTTACATTACTATACGATAACCAATTCAATTCCCAACAACTTTTAATTAACAGAGTGTTATAACTTTCTACACAATTTCCCATGTTAGTACTACTAATTACAAGAGATCTTCCATTTTCACTTTACAAACTGTTGCTATTATTTATACTCACATTTATTCATGACAATTCATTTTAATTAACAGTATATTATTCTCATCATAAATATACAATACTAGCACCCCGAGACTAAGCTGCGGTGCACACATACTCTGCTTTCTAATCCCGGTACATCACGTACATAAGGACCACGTATTCCAAATCACTTAGGAATCGTTTCATAAACAACAATCACAAACAATGGAGGCGAACATAGTTCACATCAAATGGGTCACGCACATACCTACGCTCCCATGATCAGTAGACTTATTAGCTTCTCAATAAGTCCTTCTCTGAACTATGTCCTCGAGATACCAATCTAAATCCCCCCGTAGGCACACAAAGATTAGATGGCCCTGATCGAACGTCGACCTCCCATGATAGCAAGTACGGTAGGTATGTTATACACAGATAATTACATACACTAAGCATCCACACATCTTAGATATCATAATATTTTATTAGTGGTATACTTCTCGTTCTTATACCAACATTCGGTGTTATACAACTCACAAGTCCCTGGTTTATATGTATTTAAGTTATCAACTCTTCTCACGTCGTGATTAGTTACTCGTTTCCCAAACCACAAATGTCATCCGGTTTACTACAAGATTCTAAGTTTTACTATTCAATGTACCCCAATCTCCCAACTATACCCATTAGTTAATAAGGGAAGGTTATCTCACCATTGAAATAAGTCTACGGGATACTAGAAATAAATTCAAGCCAAAAAGGCCATTCTATCACCTCGTTAGAAATCTCGTTCGAACGAGTGTCGTTCGAACGAAAGGCTTCGAACGAACTACCAAATCATTAGAAGGGATACTGTCATCTAGTTAGAAGTTCGTTCGAACGAGGTCATTCGAACGACCTGGGCAGGTCTTCTAACGAGATGGCAGTTTCAGCCCAAAAATTCTCAAGTCCGTTTTTCTCAAATATCCTCTTCTCTAAATCCACTCTAAGACCATCCAATTTATGTTCTAACATTTTTAAACCATTTCTAATCATCCTAGATCATCCCTTAACATATTTTAGGGGTCAAATCCTACAAATCATCATGGAATTAATATAAATCTACAAATATTTCCCCAAACCCTATTAACATGAACCCATAATTTTATTATGCCCAACTACTCATCAAAAATCCATTTTTAAACCATCATATACAACTCTTCGAATATTAAATCAGTCCATCATCATTCTACATGCAAATCATAACCCAAATTCAAAGTTTCTCCAACAATTTCATTGGTTTTCTTCAATACTTTCAAGATAAGAAAAATTCCTACACTAAACATGGAAGAAATATTCAATGCACTAAAAATATCAAATCACTTGCCTTAGATTGTTCTTCAGAATTGATGTTGGTGAATGAAGGTTGATTCTCTCCTTTCTCTACAGATTTTCTCCCAAGGTTGAAGATGGTGGTTGGAGGTTTCTCTTGGAACTTCTTCAAACTCTCCTATAACTCCCGTAGCCCTCTAACTCACCTAATGCTGATAATGGGCTTAGTGGGTTCCTAAATAATATATAATTAACTCCTAAAATTCGTAGGTTTTAATCCCTAATTTTTAAAATTACCAAAATACCCTTCTAGGTTGCCGGTATGGCCCAAAAATGCCCCGGGACCCAAACTAAACCCCCGGCTAGTGTTTTCTGACTATTTCGACCCTTTCGGACACGTTGGCGCACTCAAAATGACCATTCAGTTGATAAAAATAAAATTCACTTTTTAATTTAAATAATTACATTCCTGACGCGATTGACACGCGCGTCCTAACTAAATTTCCCAAATTATCGTATTTCAGTCTCGCGATAATTTTAATATTTTCAATATTTATATATTACCATATTTATGCATCATAATCAAATACCAACTCACATCTCGCTAGTATTTATATCCGGATTAATTTCCAATTAATTCTCATTTAATTTAATTAATCCCATAATTAAAAATCAATAAATATACGGGGTATTACAGTCTTCTTTAAGATGCCAAGTTGTGGAAGATTTTATTGTGGAATTCACTTACCCAGAGGTTCCCGAGGGACAAGGGATTCTCGCTGAGTGACATTCAGGAGTCATTAGACCTAGTGGAGATATGACCGACCAACTCTAAGCAATGAAAACTGCAGAAGAAGTTAACAACGATCAACCAGAACCCTCCTGCGGAGTACAGGAGATGAAAAATAAATATGAGGAGGTAAAGGATAAAATCTTCCATCAATGGATTCTGATAAACCAAGCATTTGACAACGATATTCCTATATGGAGTTTGTATGTTGATGGGTCATCCTGTACGACTGGATATGGAGCAGGAATCATTCTCAATACTCTAGACAAAATAGATATAGAGTATGCTCTACAATTCTAATTTCAAGCCTCTAATAATGAGGCGGAGTATGAAGTTGTAATTCCAGCTAAATCACTGAATGCTGAGCAGGTTATAATATACAGTGATTCACAGTTAGTGGTAAATTAGGTGTTGAACTTATATGCAGCTAAAGGAGAACTTACAGATACTTGGTTAAATCTTTGGAGGTAATTGCCACTTTGCTAGCTGTTCAGATGATCATAATTCCATGATTAGAAAATGCCCAAGAAGATGAACTTGCTCGGCTTGCTTCAGCAACAAGAACTGAGCTATGAATAATTATTCCTATTCAGCTATATGCTAATAGGAACATTGATGAAGATCTGATGGTTAATTTTATTGTAGTTGATATGGGTACATCTTGGATGCATCCCATAAGATCTTATATTAAAGAAGGAATTCTACTAGCTGACCTACTTGAAGTTATGAAACTGAAATACAAGCTGCAAGATATGTGCTAGACTATAGTGTGTTGTATAGAAGGGGATTGACTGCTTGTCTGCAATGATGTGTATATTCAGCTGAAGTAAAAAATTTGATTGAGGAAGTCCATGAAGGGTCCTATGGATCCCATGTTGTAGGGAGAATTTTGTTATGGAGAATCAACACACATGGGTACTACTGGCCAAATATGTGACCATATTGTTCAGCTTTTGCCAAGAAGTGTGATAAGTGCCAAAGGTTTTCCAGCATACGCAAGACCCCATAAGCTCTGCTAACAACAATCACTTCACCTTCGCCCTTTTCTATATGGGGAATTGACTTGGGCGGGCCTCTGTCGACCACCTGAGGAAGGTTAAAGTACCTAGTTGTAGCTGTTGATTATTTCAGTAAATGGGTGGAAGCTGAAACCTTAATCGATATGTCCTATGAAAAGGTTTATCAGTTTATTTGTAAGAATATCATATATAGGTATGGCTTACCCTACGCTTTTATCATTGATCATGGCACATAATTTGATAACGACGGGTTTGCTGCCTATTGTGCCCAGTCCAATGTCCAAAAAACCCACTCTGATCCTAACCATCCTCAAATTAATTGCCAAACAGAAGTAACCAATATAACTTTGTTGAATGTATCGAAGAAAAGGATGGAAAATGCTAAAGGGAATTGGATCAGTGAACTACATTCTGTCTTATGGGCTTACCAAACATCCCCTAGAAAAGCTACTGGATAAACTCCATACATGTTAGAATTTGGTACTGAAGTCGTAATTTCAGCCAAGTAAGGCTTACCTACTCATAGAGTTCTTAATTTTAATACCCCAGTCATTGATTTGATGAGAATGCTGGACTTAAACATGCTGGAAGAGGTACATAAGGATGCAACTTTATGGAATGCAGCATATCAACAAAGTAGTGCACATTTCTACAACAAAATGGTGAAACCGAGAAGCCTAAAAGAAGGGTATTATGTTTTGAAGAAGGTGATTCAAAAGAATAACAAACTTGAAGCCAACTGCCATGGGCTTTATCGCATTACAATAGTTGTTCGACTAGGCATATATCGAATTGAGACTTTGGATGGTGAAGAATTCAAGAACCCTTGGAATGCAGAACACCTGAGTAAATATTATCAGTAATGTAATCATGTTGTACTCAGTTCGTTTTAATATTAATGAGAATGTTATTGCCCTAAAATTATTATTTTTTTGGAGTACTAATGTTATGCACTACACTGCAAATACGTCAACAAAGGCACCAACAATGTTGGTTGGCATCAACAAAGGCACTAGCAACGTTGGTTTTTAACATAAACCACCAATGAAATATTAGTCGGTATCAACAAAAACACCAAAAATGTTGGTCGGCATCAACAAAGGCACCAAAAATGTTGGTTGTCAACATAAACCACCAACAAAATGTTGGTCGGTGTCAATAAAGGCACCAATAAAGTTGGTTGTCAATACATAAAAAAACATACAAGTCAAGATGGTAAGTCCCAAATGCTTGGTCTCCCCGGATGAATAATTTTCATCTAAACTGGGCTAAAAGATGGGCAAACGTTCCACTCATGCCTGGGAACCAATGTAACTAATGTAATTACCTAAAAATTTAGGTACATTAGTAGAGCCCTGGTGATGCATTGGTAATTGGTACAATACTTAGGGTAACCCTAGGGGTATCAATAGAACCAGTGAAAAACTACAAATTGGCAAATTGTTGATCCAAAAATAAATATTGACTAAAAGTTGATCCATTAACAATCAAATACTAAGAAGATATTCACATACAGAGATTGACTAATAGTTGATCCATTCACAATCAAAGATTGATAAAATAAAACTTTTCATTAATTCAAATTAATCGATTACATATTATTGCTTAACATGCAGAAACAAAATACAAAGCCTTATTCTACAGGGCGTTTCCCTTCATCCTTAGAAACATGATCCATGCTAGCTGGAGGATCATTCAAAGTACAAGGAGAGTTGATGAAGTTAAAATCCTGAAGCATCCAGGTATTGCTTCTACTATGATGATCAAGAAGATGTGGAGGTCGAATGATCTCTAGTTCATCATGTAGCTCGTAATCTCCTAAGTAATTTAAAATCAAGCACTGAGGAATACGATGAACAGGAATCCAGTTAACATCTAACTTGAAAGGAGAATTATCAAGCTCAAGCAGGTCGGGGTCATACCAATCCCACAGTGAATTGTTCTGATCCACCTTCATCACGGTTAAATCATTTAACTAACCCCATTTATATGATTTATTCTTGGCCGATTGAAGTCTATCATCAATATGCCCCAAAGCTTCATTATACCCATCCATCCAAACCTCCCTTGGTTACTTATGTAATTGAAAGTTTAATTTATCAACATGAGACTGCAGCCTTTTTAGTACTCCATATTTAGTTTGTAATTGGGAAGATTTAGTAGATAGTTGTTCAGATAAGGTTTGCTGCTTTTAGGACATCTCAGCAATAGCTCTGTCTTTAGCTTTTAACTGAGAAGCTTGATTGGAAAGAGCCTGTTGAGTCCTAATTTCTTTTGTGCTTTCTCAGCCAGGCTTATTTCTTACCCGGGAAGATGTAGGCTTAATCTTTTTAAAGGATTCCAACGCATCCCTTAATGTTCACTTTTCAGCTTCTAAAAAGGAGTATCCCTCATTAGTAGTATCAACAACATCCCTAGAGGCAGACTTCAAAAGATTCACTTCAACCCTCAAATTATTATTCTCCTCTTCCAATAGTTTGGCAATAGTTCTAGTTTCTTCAACTTTAAGCTTAAGTAAAGCTTCCTTTTTATTATAAACAGAAACAAAGTTATCAAAACCCCAAGCTTTAGTTCAACAGTGCAGTGGATTATTTATGATGTTCTTGAAGTTCTTATATCATCTCATAGAAAGCAATATTGTTTGCTACCGCCCGATCAAGTAAGTATTTCAAATATTTGTAGGCTTCTTTGGCCTGCTCTGATGCATCATCACCAAGAAACTTAATAATTTCTTCCTCGAGTAAGTAGTATGACCTACTTTGAAAAAAGAATTGCATTTCCTCAGTAGCTCGGTATCATTGGAATATAGTTGTTCCATATTTGCTATTAACTAGCAAGAAGAAATGATCACTAATCAATAACAAGAATAAAGAACAAACATAATCAATAAGAGACAAAAAGGAACAAAAGGTTTCTTTTATTGATAATGGAGAGTTCAAGTACAATAAAAATGAAGAAAAAGAAACAAAAAGCAAAAAGGTAAATAACTAAACAACTTTACACCTTCTCCTTATCATTCTTAACCTTCTTCTCCCTCTCAGAAGAAAGAATTACAGACTAGAGTTGCTCGGTTTGCTCGGCCAGAGGAAGAGAAAAATCGATGACTTTAAGTTGGTCTATAGCATATTCAACTAGTAGAGAAGACTACCCGGAACTAACTTAATCTTTAATATCATCCTCAATGACAGGAGGAGGACCATGAGTATATCTCTAAAAAAGTTTAGAGTCTTCAACAGTATTAAACTCTTGAAGGGAAGCAACCCAACCATCTCTGAAAAATTTTTGTTTTGCATACTCAATCTGAGCAAAGGCATCAGAAATGGCCTTATTCTGACCCTTGTTCCAACCAGCACTGAAGGATGTCTTAACAGCAGACTTCCTCTTAAACCTTTTAGAGGACATAAGCTCCTCAGCAGTATTTTCCCTTTGCTCAACTTCTTTTTCCATGTGCTCAGCTTCTTTAGCCTTGCACTCAGCTTAAAGAGCATTTTCATCATACATCTGATGAGAAGTTTCATATGTCTTCAATTTATACACCCAAGTACTCTTCTCAATCTCCAAGGCTTGTGAGATTCAAGCAAAGACTTCTTCAAGCCAGCTAAGGCTTCCTCCACATCATTTGAATAAGAATCCCTAATTTCATCATCCTTCTCCAGCGTATTAATAAAATGCACCAGGAACTGCAAGAAGAAGAGAGAAAAGTTCATACAAAGGTTTAAGGATTTAGCAAGAACTGAAGATAGAAAAGAAAATGATTGCACAAAGGTTCAAACAACACAGTCGCAGAATCAGAAATGAGAAATAAAAGATGATTGAAGTTTTACCTCTCTTTTTATAAGTCACCTTAGAAACTAGGAAAAATAATGATTAAAGTGAACGGCGGTTGAGTTTACGACGGCTAACAAGGGAAATGGCGAAGATACCCCATAAATGTTCGCTAAAATTTGAAACATTTAGAAAATTGCATTCGCACTAAAAAATTGTCAATTAAGTGGATAAATTTCACATGTCTGGAAGGTCTGCAGTCGACCAAACAGCCTGAACTACTGTTAAAGCATAATATTCCATATTTTCGCATCATCTCCAAGTATGAAACATTGGGCGCTTTTGTTGACACCAAAATATACGACCTTCTGTGGACCCATTATAAACCAACATGTGTCATCCAATGTGGCACAAATCCAAGTCATTATGATGCAAAATCCCGACCAATAAGGAAGCCGACCAATAAGGAATTTGTAATACCCCGTACTTTTATGGATTTTTAAATTACATAAGTGGGTGTAATTTGGAAATTTGAGGAATAACTGTGAATAATAATTTTTGGAGTTTAAGAGTGTTAGATGATTTTAGATGTGTGTTACATTTACTTTTGGGACTAAGTAAATCAGTTGGATTATTTTAAATTACATGTCGCAGTTGGGTAAAGCGACAAAGGATAATATTTTAATTGGAGAGCACGCGTGTTGAGAAGTGTTAGGTTCGATTAGTGATTTTTAGTTAAGTAACATGGATGGAAATTTTGAGTGCACGATTGGTTTTGGAATGGCCGAGATAGTCAGAAAAGAGTATACGGGGTAGCATTTAGGTTCCGGGGATTTTTGGACTAGTAGGGAATCGCAATTGAGTAAACGAGTCAATTTTGGGTATAATAAGGGATAAGCTTTATAAACCCTTATAACTCTCATTTCTCTCACAATTCATCCCTAAGAGAGAGAAAGAGAAGAGAAGAAAGGGGATTTCGGGGCCAATCTCCGTTGGTTTCGACTCGTGGTCGTCGGATTTTATCCACGAGGAAAGTGTTTGCTTGCTTTATTATTTTAAGCATATATCTCATATTATAGTTGGTAGTGACAAACTATAAAGATTATTGGGTTGGTTTTTCTTGAATCGAAATGGGTTTTTCGGAAGTTGAACGATTAAAATCGGATAAAATCTCGTATTAGGAAAACTTTGGGATTTCTAAAAATTAGTTGTTCATTCTTGGATCTAGGATGATTAGAACCTATTTCTCCTGAATATATATAGTTGGTTGTGATTAAATAAGGTTGGAAGAAGAAATAAAAATCTTGGAGGTGTATTATTGAAGGTTTGGGATTTGGGAGAAGACGGTGAATAGTAACTCAGTGCACATTTTGAATCGATTCGGGCTAGATACGAATCGATTCGGCTCTTAGTTAAAAAATAAAATTTATAGATCTTTTCGATACGGTCGTTTGGGAACCGACCGCGTATTTTTTTTATTTTTTTAATTACTATTGATTTTTCTACAGAAGGGTGTCCGAGGTCAAAATCGTTAATCAGAAATCCAACTTGACATTGGGAGAAAATTCATTGATATGTTAGTTAGAAATCAGTGCTAGGATGATTATAGTGATGTTGGTTAAGGTTAGAAACCATAATGTGGAGAATGGGTTGATATTTGGGTATTTTGGAGAAGATGGAATCGCTTAAACAGTGCCCTCCGAATAGAACGAATTGATTCGGGTCTAGACCGAATCGATTCGCATAAGGGGACCTGTAAGGATGTCTCAGGCCGAATCGATTAGGATTGAGATCGAATCTATTCACCTTTGAGTACCTACTTACAGAATACTTTTTGAATCGATTCAGAAGGAAACCGAATCAATTCGCTAGCCCGAATCGATTCGCCTTTGTTGAATTTGGTAGTTTTCCTTCTTTGAGTTTAGGGGGAGTTAAATTTCAATTGGATTTTATTATGGGGGATTCTAGTTATGATATTAGGACTCCTAGATGACGGTATTAAGGGTGAGTAAACCTTTGAAGGAAAGAGAGAACCTTGAATTAGTTTAGTGTACAATCCGGGGTATGGACTTAGTTAATGTTCGAGTCAAACAATGTTCGAGAGAGGTCTTCGGCAAGTGCGTATAGAGAATACTTATGGGTTTAGTATTTCAAGTGTATGAATGCTTATATACTATTACGAATGGGATCATTCGGGGTTATTAGTTATCTCTACAAGAGTTTGGCAATTATATATATATATATATATATATATATATATATTGAGAATGGATATACATTATATATACGGAAGTTGTTACAATATATATATATATGATATGATACGAATATAAAAATATATGTCTGCGACTGGTATATTTGTACTTTAGAGGCTAGTTCCACAGGCTTTCCTGAGCATAGGGATTGACAGCCAGGTTATATATTTTCTCTAGTGCGGTCCAGGGAGGTTGCGCGATGTGGGTGAATCCCCTGGCTTGAGAAGCAGGGAGAGTATATCCCTAGGTCATATCATTTCGCATACGAGTGTGATACTTTATTCCACTTTCAGGAGGGAATATGACCGCCTCCACCGTTGTGTATTTTTACCATGACCATGAGTGAGTCTGGCTTGGTACCGAGTAAACCCGAATGCAGATAGGCACTATGAGACTGCATCCTCGAGTTATAGCTCGGGGGATGGTTATTATGCTTGTTGTGTATAGTATATTGCTTATATGAAGGCGAGATATCATATAGCTTTAACTGGTGTAAAGAGTAAAATGAATATGGATTTATTCTCATTCCGAGAGATTATATCCGAATTTAAATTGTGATTCGTATATTAAAGTGGGAACTATATATATACGGGATTTTATATACTAAAGTGAAAAAGGTATTTTAAACTAGCGAAAATTATGGAATATGAACGAAATTATTATTATTAGTATGTGTATATATATATATATATATATATCACATTGAGGACTATATTAAGTTAAGCTTACACTACACCAAAAATAGAAATTTGGCATACCCTGATATTAAAAATCTGACACACTTTAAAACTGTGCCAAATTTTGGCACGATTTAGTACACTTACTAAAATATATAATACCCACAAAAAAACATTAGAGAAACATTTTATATTTTCCGCTCTCGCTCGCTCTCTTTGTTCTCATTCCATCTCTCGTCCTGACTCGTTCTCTCTTCGGACAGCTCTCCCTCTTCGACCCGCCCTCCCTTTCTTCGGTCAGCGCGCTTGCGTTCTCTCTTCCCCCAAAACATCCCTCCCCCCAAAAAAGCCATCTTGCTCTTAAAAGAAAACCCTAAGTCGTTTCCACCCTAAGAGGTTCCGATCTTTGTACTCGTCGACCACTTGTTCTTCAGTTACTGCAGACCCAACATAAGGCCGACGTGACCGAAAAGGAGTACAGGGAGTTCTTGAACTTACCGGGGAAGAGGTTCTGCAATTTCAATGACATTCGTACAGAAATTCAGGTACTTTTTCATTTCTTATTACTTTTATATTTCAATCTTGAGTATGTTTGATGGTATTTGTAATATTTCACTCTATACAATCTAATTGTCTTTAACATGGAAAGGAAAAATTGAACAAAAAACGAAAAAAAATTGAAAGTTTAACACTATTGTTATCTCTCCACTCCACTAATAAATTGTTTGATATAGCATGATTTTTATGTGATCTCCATTAAGAAGCTAAAATAGCTACGACATCCGTCACAACTAAAGGATCGCAATTGAAACAGAATAATTCTTCTCCGGATGTGGTTCCCAAAAAGTTTTAAAGTGTACTGAATAATTCCGACCGCGTTACCACTAATGTCTCCACGATTGGTTTGTCCCGTCTGAAGCCATCAGTACCACCGTTCTCTGTTGTTGGTTTTAGTTATCAGCCTATGGGATAAATCGAAGCAGGCACGGCTCTCTCTTGGTTCTCGAAATTGAAAGTCATTGTCGATTCCTTTGCCCATATCAAAATCAAAATCAAACCTTAATCACATCAGTTCACTTATGAAGGTGTTGCTCAAATCGAACCACGGTAACCAACTTTAATTTCTCTCTTCAATTGCCTTTTTCTTTCTTCTAAACCTTAAATAAGATTTTGCTCACCTATTTATGTTTTATTTTTTCATAACTTTTTTAATGCATTGTAGAAACAGTACATTATAAGCTTTCACTTTAGTCTTCTGATAAGAACAATCTTCAACAAAATTCCATCAGTTTAAAAATCAGCTGCTAAAATAATGTGTGGGTGTTGAAATTTCAAATTATTTGTCCAGAAGGAGAGTAAATAAAATGAACTCTTGTTTTACTTATCTGGGGTTAGATTATATCATGTTTAAAATTAGTGCTATGAATTATTGGTTTTTGACTCAAAATATTGTGAATTAGTTTTCAGCATAAATTACTCTATAATACTATAGAACGTGGTTGTCTCCAATTTCTAAAATGTTGTTATCTTTAATGAGTGGGTTCTCTTTTTGTGAATGTTAGTAGGCTTGTTGCTGCGGAACACTTTTTGAGGTTGTAAAGCAATTCCTTTTTTATGACTGAGCCTCTTTTATTGTATTGTTTCATATTTATTTATTTCCATAACACATAATGTGTTTCAGCCAGTTGTATACTCTTTTAACACGACCCTTTATAGCGTTTCATGGCAGGCTGGCGGCATTTAAAAGCTGCTACAACGAAGCAAAAGTATGAAAAAATATGCGAGAATAAGTTATCAACTCCCATTGAGGTATGTTTTACACAATTTATCTTTTTGATTGGATTTTCAACTGTACTATAAATTATGTTCTTTTTGAAGGTTTTATGCAAGTCTCACCCAGTGGAGTTTGCATCATACTTCTATTATTGCCATTCAATCAACGACCTGATTATGGATTCTTGAAGCGGTTGTTCCATGAATGTTTCAATCATAAAGCTATTTACTCAAAGTTTTATATACCTTAAGTCTGATATGCGTCGCAATGTGCAAAGTTCACATGACATCATTCTCAATAGATATGCACTGTGATATATATATATATATATATATATATATATATATATATATATATATATATATATCGATGTGTTGTTGATGTGAGTATGATTGACTAAAGGATTGTATTTGTAAACAAGTTGCATATGATAAGACTAATAGGATATTTTAAAGCATTGTCTGCATTATTCTGCATTAGTCTGACTAAAATAATGACAAACGAAATTATGGAACTGTCGCTTCAAGGGATCAATCTCTAGTTACCTATGGCTCAAAAAAATATATTTTTAATTTATGTTTTCTAATCTCCATTTTTGTTTTTCGATTCAGGTATATAGTTGGATCAATGGCAAACTTAGGGCTTTGTATTTGTTAATGAGTTTATTTTAAATGTTAAAATATGATGGATTTAATAAATAAACAAAGGGAACTCGGCCAAAATTTACTAAAATGAATAAACGTTCTAAATTGATTAAAAACATGCTATTAGAGAGTGAAAACCCAAAGCAGACCCCAAATGACCCCTTAAGAGGCACGGACATCTCGTACGGGACCAATGTAACATGTAGGAACTGACAGTCTAGTCACAGAACTCCCTATTTAAGAATACAATGATAATTTGCAAAAATCTAGACTTGAGCTTAAAACATGTCGTTAAAGGGAGAAAACTCAAAACAACCACCAAACGGCCTTATAAGAGTCATGAACACCTCGCATGGAACCAATGTAACTCGTAGGAACTAATCGCATAGTCATGGCATTACTGGTTTGAGAATACAATGATAATTTGAAAAAATCTAGACTTAGGCTTAAAAGCACGCATTTAAAGGTAGAAAACCCAAAACAGCCCCAAACGGCACTGTAAAATGCACAAACACCTCACACGAGACCAATGTAACTCATAAGAATTGACCGCATAGTCACGGGATTCCTAGTTAAAGAATACGATGATAACTCACAAAAATCTAAACTTAGGCTTAAAATATGTCATTAGAGGGTAAAAACTAAAAACAACCCCCAAACGTCACCATAAGACGCACAGACACCTCTCATGGGACCAATGTAACATGTTGACACTGGCCTCGTAGTCATGGGAGTCTCGATTTGATAATGTGATGATAATTTATAAAAATCAAAACTTAGGCTTTGAAACAAGTCGTTAAAGGGTGAAAACCCAAATCAGCCCCCAAACGGCCCCGTAAGAGGTACGAACACCTCGCACAGGACCAATGTAACTTGTACCAACTGACCGTGTAGTCACGAATCTTCCGATTTGAGAATATGATGATAATTTCAAAATATGTAGACTAGGCTTGAAAATAAGTCGTTTGAGGGTGAAAACTCAAACTAGACCCCAAACGGCCCCGTAAGAGGAACGAACACCGCGCACGGGACCAATGTAACTTATACGAACTGACCGCGTAGTCACGGGTCTCCCAGTTTGAGAATATGAGTATAATTTCAGAATATGTAGATTAGGCTTGAAAATAAGCCTTTTGAGGGTGAAAACCCAAACCAGCCTCCAAACAGCCCCATAAGAGGCAGGAACGCCTCGCACGGGACCAATGTAACTTGTACGAACTAACTGCGTTGTCACGAGTCTCCTGGTTGGAGAATATGATGATAATTTCAAAATATGTAGATTAGGCTTGAAAACTAGGCGTCTGAGGGTGGAAACCCAAACCAGACACCGTAAGAGGCACGAATACATCGCACGGGACCAATGTAACTTGTACGAACTGAATGCGTAGTCACAGGTCTCCTGATTTGAGATTATGACAATAATTTCAAAATATGTTGATTAGGCTTAAAAAGAAGTCGTTTGAGGGTGAAAACCAAAATCAGCCCCCAAAAAGCCTCGTAAGAGGCACAAACACCTCGCACGGAACCAATGTAAATTGTAGGAAGTAACTGTGTAGTCACGGGACTCCCAGTTTGAGAATATAATGATAATTTGATAATATCTATATTAGGCTTAAAAACAAGCCGTTAAGGGGTGAAAACCCAAACCAGCCCCCAAA